>JAIGNY010004209.1:80000-275227 GCA_020152595.1 Chiridota heheva | reverse complement strand
AGTGGTCAAGCATGTTTATCTTATATGAAAGAGGACATCAAAAGAAACAAAATGGTGAAGAAAGCATTCAAAAATCTTATTCCGTTAAGGAGATATTTAAGTTTAAAGTTTGATATCATTTGTGTAGAAATGACTGAAATCAGACTAGTTGTGATGTCATAGCCTCAAATTCCTCAAAGTTGTTATGTATCCTATCATATTTTGTCCTGCGATTTTGTAGCTTGAAAACCATGGGGTATGTCAAAAAAGTAATAAAACTGAATCTACGAAAGGTATTTATAATATACCACCTGAAGAAAGTTTTTGAGAAAAAATAATTTAAATAGTGAAAAAATTCAATGTTGCACTTTCTTTAAAATACATAAAGATTTTGAGGAATCTGAGGCTGTGACATCGCAACTAGTCTGATTTCAGTTTGTTTCTTTCTACACAAATGATATCAAACTTTAAACTTGTATATCTTCATAACGGAATAAGATTTTTTAATGCTTTCTTCACCATTTTGTTTCTTTTTAAGTCCTCTTTCATATAAGATGGACTTGCTTGACGACTGAACGAATCCTTTAAAAAAAAGTCAATATTTGGCCTTTTACTCATCACAGTGACCTTGAAATGACCCTAACTTGGGTCAAAAATAGTAAAATATTAACAAAGTTCCACTGGATCAGAAACCACAGATGGTACACAGTACATGTTTGCACACTTTACCCCTCAGGGCAGGAAGTTATTCATTAGATTGGAATGAACTGGATGGGCCATTAAATATTGAGAGTAAACAACCGTATGTATTGCAAAATAACAGCAATTCAACAGTTAGTCATTTTGTAAACTCCATGTATGGTACAGTAGTCACTAATAACAGTGGCACTACCGGCATTGGTTCAGCAATTGAAGGTATATGGACACTTAGATTTGTTTTTAAATTATCGGTTGAAAGGAGCATTACATTCTGAATAGAAGTGCCTGTAATTTTTATATGATGATATTTATTGTATTGATATTTCATTAGATACTTTATTTTATTAGGCTGACATGTCAAAAGCTGTAGAAAAAGTCAACATTTAATCAATTTTGTTCAGCGGCGTACAGGCCTTAAAATTTTGAGGAGAAAAAGATTAATGCCTGAATAAGATTTCCACTTTGCTAAATCATGACTTGTCTTCTCCTTAAAAATATTGTTCCAGCAAATTATAACCACAAACTTACTGTATCTTAATTAAAATGACCACACAATAAGGACTTCATCCATTGCTAATATGATACTCAGCACTAACTTCCACAACAACTAAGGTTTTCAGAATAAAGAAAATAAAGAGGAAAAATCTGACCCGACTGGTTATTTATCAGGTCGCGTCTGACTTTTTGAACCTTTAATGAGCAGAACAACTACTGTTTTGGCAGCTTTTCATTCTATTTTGGTACCAAAATTTCGCAACAAATTTGTTTGGATTTTTCACTGCTGCATTTATGAGTTTTGCACAAATAATTATTGTTTTCATGTTGGTTAGGAATTCTCCCTTCCACAATAAACCCCTCCCCTTGTGTCCACCCTATACCCCTCCCCTTGTGTCCACCCTGAATCCTCCCCTTGTGTCCACCCTGGACCCTCCCCTTGTGTCTACTCTGGACCCTCCCCTTGTGTCCACCCTGAACCCTCCCCTTGTGTCCACTCTGGACCCTCCCCTTGTGTCCACCCTGGACCCTCCCCTTGTGTCCATCCTGGACCCTCCCCTTGTGTCCACCCTGGACCCTCCCCTTGTGTCCAGCTTCTTTACTCCTAATAATATTGATGTATTTTTGGTCATTAATAACTCCTACCCAAGTCTGATCTGTCTATATGCCTTTAAGGGTCAGCTTAACCTTGAACCTTATCAAAGACCAAAAGCAACAGTGGAACTGCTGAAGTGTGCAAGTACACACAATTCACAGAACAAATTCCACAGTGATGATGCACACACACACATACACTCTCACTACCTATTATCATTATCCCCACCATTATGTCAGTGTTCAGGGGGTTAAAAGATCACTCTTGTAATAAGTGAGTGATCTCCTTTGTCATGCACGCCCTATACATTAGTGTGTACAGACCTTTGAGTACATGCAATTACTCTCACATGAGGTGCATCTTGTCTGTGAATCACAGTTTAAAGAGCAACACTTTTTCTTTTCTAACATAAACAGGACAGCTCTCGAGTCTCAGCTGCAGCTTGGAATAGTGAATCATTACTATGTCAATATTCTTGTGGTGTGTTCAGGAAGTGTCCTTAGTAGTGGTTTTTGTGGGTAAAGGCAGGTTTTAGAGAGGAGAGAGAGGGCTTTTGGTTTTAAGTGTGATTTAAGTGAACAGCTGATGGTGTATACTGTTATCAGTGGAAGTTGAACATCTGTGAGGTTTTACAGTGTGAAGTTATTACTGTGACAAACACCATTGTATCAGCACACTGTAGTCTAGATATTGATAATAGTACTGGAACTTAGTAGATTACACTGTGAAGTTAGATTACACTGTGAAGTTATAGATATCAAGCGCTCTTCATGTGTACCCCAAAGTAATTTAGTTGTGAATTATATTTTCTGTTGGGAGCTTTTAACTTGCTGGAATCAGTTTGTGAGTGTATCCGATCTACAAATTCTGGATTAATACGTGGAATATATGTGTTAGTAATATGAAGAGGTGATCAATTTTAGTGTCACTGTTATTGGAATATAACTCAGTTATGGATTCTCCTGGTCGAAAGGTAAGTGTATTGAAAACAATATTAGAATACATGGTCAATCCACCACGCAGGGCTTAATGTTTATCTATGTATAGTACCGTCACTGACACAGGTATAGGAAGGATCCCCTCTCGGGTGGGGCAAAAACTTTCCTGGTTACCAAGGAAAAAATTGAACTGGTAAATTAACTAGTTCCTGTCACAATCCCAAATACGCATCATTCGGACATTGGGTCATTCCAGTTTTAGTCCGATCCCCCCTATGGACGACATTACCCGTTTTGTCACTCCTCGGAAATATCGTCCGTATCTTGAAGCAAAAATCGTACCCTCGGAAAAAGTCGTCCATAGGTATGGCTTATAGGTATGGCTAAATTTCTTACCCCTCGGAAAATAAGTGTGAGCAAAATCTTACCCCTCGGAAAAAGTCGTGCATAGGTACACTGTAGGCTAGGCCTATCAAGCAAAAATTCTTACCCCGTGGAAAATATGTGTAAAGCAACATCTTACCCCTCGGTAAAAAAAATTGATGAAATTCTTTACCCTTGGAAATTTTCATCCATAGGGTGAGGCAAAAATCTTACCCCTCGGAAAATGTCCATAGGGGGGGGGGGGGGGAATCGGATTAAAACTGGAATGACCCATTTGTGTTGTGTACTTGGGTTGTTGCAGATACTGTGTTCGGCGTGTTTCCAATTTTGAGTCACACATACATGTAAAAGTATTTTCCAAAATGTGATAACTTTACTTCCTTTTTCATCTTCTTCATTTGATTATACCCCAAAATATTCATTGCCTTTTTAATAGAAGAATTTTGCCAAAGTAAAATCCATAGATAACAGACCACTTGCTTGATTTAAAACGGGGGCAGGGTGCTTGACTTGTTGAGGGGCACATTGATGCATGCGCGAAGCGCTGTGTCTTTTTGGCGTGGAGTCCTGGATATCGCTACGTACTCTTCTCAAGTTGAGCGTGGTCAAACGAAGAATTTGCAACCTAGATTCATAAGAGAGATTCCTTACTTTGGGAATAAGTCTAGTGGCTCTTTGCTGAACCTGCTCCAAAATGAACTCATCTTCTCATAAAAGGGACTCCAAGCCTGAATAGCATTCTCAAGGTGAGGCCTGATTAACTGCTTATACAAATTAATAACAACCTCTCTACCAAGAAAACAAAAATTTCTTCTAATCAAACCAAGCATCCTATTTGCCCTTGCAGCTGCTTAAGCATACTGTTTTAGAAGGCTTCTGATTGCTAGTATTATGACAACACCTAGATCCCTTTCTTGATCAACACAACCAAGATTTGAACTATTCATGCAGTAATTAAAAGCCAAATTGTTCTGACCAAAATGACTAACTTTGCAACATTGAATGACATCTGCCACATTTGGGACCAAGAAACTTAACTTTAATATCCAGATCAGTTTGCAAAAGTGAAGAATCCCTAGCATCATCAACAATCATGTACAGCTTAGTGTTATCAGCAAATTTACAAATCCTGGATCCAAAGGAAACATCAATATCATTAATGAAGATTAAGAAAAAAAGCGGACCCAATACAGAACCCTGAGGAATACCACTTGTAACCTTCTTCCATGGAGATACTTCACCATTAACAACAACTCTTTGTGACCTGTCAACTGACCAAGAATATATCCAATTGGCACACTTTCCCTCCACACCAAGTGCTCTTGTTTTCATCATAAGCCTGCCTAATGGAACCTTATTAAATGCTTTTTGGAAATCTAAATAGATAACATTCACATTATGACCAGAATCAAATTGTTTAGTAACATCAAGAAACTCCAATAAATTAGAAACACAAGACCTCTTAGGTGAGAACCCATGCTGGGACAAATTCAACAAATCATTGACCAGTAAATGATCTAGTACAACATCCTTAACATTGGACTCCATGACCTTGCACACAACACTAGTAAGACTCACTGGCCTATAATTACAGGGCAAACTGTTGAGATGTGACAGTGGAGATGTGACAGGGACTGGACACTTATACAAGTGAGATGTGACAGTTGAGATGTGACAGGGACTGGACACTTATACAAGTTGGTGATGTGACAGTGGAGATGTGACAGGGACTGGACACTTATACAAGTTGGTGATGTGACAGTGGAGATGTGACAGGGACTGGACACTTATACAAGTTGGTGATGTGACAGTGGAGATGTGACAGGGACTGGACACTTACACAAGTTGGTGATGTGACAGGGACTAGACACTTATACAAGTTGGTGATGTGACAGTGGAGATGTGACAGGGACTGGACACTTATACAAGTTGGTGATGTGACAGTGGAGATGTGACAGGGACTGGACACTTATACAAGTTGGTGATGTGACAGTGGAGATGTGACAGGGACTGGACACTTATACAACTTGGTGATGTGACAGTGGAGATGTGACAGGGACTGGACACTTATACAAGTTGGTGATGTGACAGTGGAGATGTGACAGGGACTGGACACTTATACAAGTTGGTGATGTGACAGTGGAGATGTGACAGGGACTGGACACTTATACAAGTTGGTGATGTGACAGTGGAGATGTGTAGGGACTGGACACTCATACAAGCTGGTGATGTGACAGTGGAGATGTGACAGGGACTGGACACTTATACAAGTTGGTGATGTGACAGGGACTGGACACTTATACAAGTTGGTGATGTGACAGTGGAGATGTGACAGGGACTGGACACTTATACAAGTTGGTGATGTGACAGTGGAGATGTGACAGAGACTGGACACTTATACAAGTTGGTGATGTGACAGTGGAGATGTGACAGGGACTGGACACTTATACAAGTTGGTGATGTGACAGTGGAGATGTGACAGGGACTGGACACTTATACAAGTTGGTGATGTGACAGTGGAGATGTGACAGGGACTGGACACTTATACAAGTTGGTGATGTGACAGTGGAGATGTGACAGGGACTTGACACTTATACAAGTTGGTGATGTGACAGTGGAGATGTGACAGGGACTGGACACTTATACAAGTTGGTGATGTGACAGTGGAGATGTGACAGGGACTTGACACTTATACAAGTTGGTGATGTGGCAGGGACTGGACACTTATACAAGTTGGTGATGTGACAGTGAAGATGTGACAGGGACTGTACACTTGTACAAGTTGGTGATGTGACAGTTGAAATGTGACAGGGACTGGACACTTATACATGTTGGTGATGTGACAGTTGAGATGTGACAGTTGAGATGTGACAGGGACTGGACTTATACAAGTTGGTGATGTGACACTTGAGATGTGACAGGGACTGGACACATATACAAGTTGGGAAAAAGTCTTAAAAGGAGATGTAAGAACTTCTGACCATTGTGGAAACAATAGTTTAATAATTACAGAAAAGCTTCCTCCGGTAGTGCTTAGTTTAATTAGGGAGTTAATCAGGGACTTAAAATGCCAACTCCCTGCTTTAATAGATATTTGATAGCTTTACTAGCACATACATTGGTCACTGTATGAGGGAGTGCATGGACCTATTCAATTGAGATAATAGATGTAGCTCCATTGGGAGTGTAATATATTGTCACTGCAGGGTTGTAAGTCTTTTGTTAAACAAGAACCTTTGTCCTTTACCATTCATCCTTTAATAAAAGAGATAACCTTCTTTGTGACCTTTGAAAATTGCCCCAATCTCTTTTTTTCTGCAAATGACAAATTATTGCATGAATACAGACAGTACTCACTGGAGAAAGCATTGAATTACAGTAAGCTCTTGAGACAACCAACTATCTTGGTTTATACTGTTTGGTTTATACCGGTTTACAATCCTGTGCAAGCTCTGACTGCCTGATTTGTTTGTATCAGCAACTTAAAGGATAAGTTTAGTGGTCAAGCATGTTCATCTTATATGACAGAGGACTTCAAACAAAACAAAATGGTGAAGAAAGCATTGCAAAATCTTATTCCGTTAAGGAGATATTCAAGTTTAAAGTTTGGTATCATTTCTGTAGAAATGACTGTAATCAGACTAGTTGTGATTTCACAGCCTCAGATTCCTTAAAGTCTTTATGTATTTTAAAGGAAGTTTATTTAATTCTTTCACTATTTATATAATTTTTCCTCAAACTTTCTTCAGGTGGTATATTATAAATACCTTTCCTATAATTCAGTTTTACAACTTTTTTGACATCCCATGGTTTTGAAGCCACAAAAACGCAGGACAAAATATGAAAGAATACATAAAAACTTTGAGGAATCTGAGGCTATGACATCACAACTGATCACAAATGATACCAAACTTTAAACTTGAATATCTTCTTAACAAATCAGATTTTCTGATGCTTTCTTCACCATTTTGTTTCTTTTGAAGTCCTCTTTTATGTAAGATGAGCATGCTTGACCACTGAACTAATCCTTTAAAGGCTGGGGCACAAGACTGAAAATTGAGGGCACAATATTCTAGAGGCTGTAAAATATTCAGCAATGCTTTTTGACCCTTGTACAAAACTTTGTTTCCCCAATATTCATACCAATACGATTCATAATTAGAATATCAGCAATCTGTAGTGTAGAGCACATACATCCCTTCGCCCTTGTTGCAATTCCAACATGCGTAGAATAATTTCAGAGTTCACCCAATCCAATCTACCTTAGAATTCCTATAGGTTCACAAAGATTCATCCAAGTATTGACCTGTGATTATTTGCATTCTGAACACTTGATGATTATCTTCCACTGAATTCTTTCAAGGCCATATCATTGTTTTCAGTTTCATTCCGGCTACGCATTCATTGTTTGAGTTCTTTCAGTAAGATAAGTAAAGTGGTCATGAAGAAACAAAATGGTGAAGATAGCATTCAAAAAACTTATTCCGTTAAGGAGATATTTAAATTTATGTTTTTGGTATTATTTGTGTAGAAATGTCGGAAATCGGACTAGTTGTGATGTCATAGCCTCAGATGCCTCAAGTCTTTATGTATTCTATCATATTTTGTCCTGCGATTTTGTGGCTTAAAAACCATCAGATATGTGAAAAAAAGTAGTGAAACTTAATCTAGGAAAGGTTTATAATATACCACCTGAAAAAAGTTCGAGAAAAAATAATTTGAATAAAAAATAATTTGAATAAAAAATAATTTGAATAAAGAAAGAAAAAAAAGGAAAACAAAAATCTTTGAAATGCATAAAGATTGAGGAATCTTAGGCTGTGACATCACAAGTAGTCTGATTTCAGTTGTTTCTACAGAAATGATACCAAACTTTAAACTTGAATAGCTAGCTCCTTAATGAAATAAGATGTTGCAATGCTTTCTTCACCATTTTGTATCTTTTGAAGTCCTCTTTCATATAAGATGGTTATGCTTGACCACTGAACTAATCCTTTAAGATTCACATTCCATCAGTTTCTATTCATGGTACAAACCAATGGTTTTATTCAATTTAATTTACTTTTGAGTCCAGAAAATTGATTGTTGGATATCTTTCATGGAATGAATTCATTGTTCACCACATTCCATTGAAAAGTTGCAACTATGTTTTGACAGACCTTACCCTAAACATCCCCACCCCTTGATTTCTGCCCAATCCTTTGTACCTAATACATCTCAAATTTAAATCACTTGTTCCATAAGTATGAATAAAACCACACATAAATTTAATCCAAATCCAATAGTCAATTCTTGAGATATTCTAATGACAGACAAACTCACTCTATAATGTCCCCACCCCTCCATTTGGGCCCTTCCCTGTTCCTGTTTGTCCCAAATTTGTATCACTTCTTGCTGAAGCGGTACTGTAACAAAACCACACACCAAATTTAATCAAAATCTAATCTAGTTATTGAGATGCTATATCTTGATGACAGACAAACAAACAGACACAAAGAAACAGACAGACGAAGAAACAGACAGACAAACAAACAAACAGACAGACAAACAGACAGACAAACAAACAGACAGACAAACAAACAAACAGACAGAAAAACAAACAAACAGACAGACAAACAAACAAACAGACATACAAACAAACAAACAAACAGACAGACAAACAAACAGACAGATAAACAAGCAAACAGACCAAGAAACAGAGGCAAAAACATAACCTCCGTTCAACTTCATTGGAGGAGGTAATTCATTTGATCACTTTAAAAGTCAAAACGGGTCAATTAATATTTCAAAAATTCACCATAACATGGCCTCATTTTACGCCTAGTTCACCTTTTGACACTATCCTGTAGTGTATCTTATGGCCATGATATCCAATCTATTTAAGAATGTTGTGAATTAACGTTGCATCGTATTGAATGATTTTGTCATTTTTGCTTTCCTAATAGTGCATTTATAATTCAAAAGAAAATTGCTAGTAATTAGTGGCATCCTATTTTGGGGTCCTGGAGGTATTTTTCGTGACATCCTGTTTTAGAATTTGACCTATAATATGTAACATTGTACAAGAGTAGTTCCATTTGGTAGTCTTATTTGAACTGGATTTTCAGTCAAAAATAAAATCTCAGTTATAAACCCCTGAGCAAGAAAGGGGAAGGCCCAACCCCAGTGTGAATGATCAAAGGGAATATGGAAAGTACTATTACAGACCCCTAGCTTGATAAGGCAGGGTACTAGACTTGTTGAGGGACACAATAATGTGCACGCAAAGCGCTGCATCTTTTCGGCATGGAGTCCAGGGGCCCCCTGGACTCAATCCCTTGGTAAAGGAGCTCTGGGATTTTTTAGCTATAATCATACATCTCAGAATGAAGTTATTCTGACTGTTAGGGACCAGCCATTAGCCAAACAGGACAATTGCTTATTATGCCATCATTATGTGTTCTGTATCCATGTAAGGTATTTAATTTCTGAGGCTAAAGAAGATTACTTGTAAGTTAAAAAAATTAAATCTTAAAAAAAAAAGGTTTTTACATTTTTTTATCATGAGGGGCAGGGCGTACCTCCAGGGGGAAGGGCGGGTCCACGGAGGGGCGGGTCAGGCCACCCCTGTGAAACAGCAAAGCTAGGGGTCTGCAGTGTAGTAATGGTTATACAGCATCAAGTTTTTAAGTCTTTGTGAAGAAAATAAAGATTGTGAGAAAGGGGCCGGGTGGCACAACTTATTTATACAACAACAAATACCAGACTTTAATAATTTCCTGAGAAATTGATAATTAAATTCAAATTACTGTCATAACAGTTGGTTGCAAACAAGGGGGAAAGGTATCTAGCTACTGTATAAACCCCAAATTGTCGGATCAAGCATTTATGGCTTCAGAATTTAACTGTACAGTATATAACAACGGCTGCAATTATCACTGTGGCCAGTAGTTGTGAATAAATTAAAATATAATATCTTAAGTTCTATTTGTTCATTAACAGAAACAGAATAGAAGGATTTCCTATTTTTTTAAACCCTTTGTAAAACCTGTAAATATGACTTGTATACTTTTATCACATTCTATATACAGTTTAATAACCAGGGAGTGTATAGGTGACATGTATACTTTTATCACATTCTATATACAGTCCAATAGTCAGGGAGTGTGTAGGTGACATGTGTACTTCTATTACATTCTATATACAGTCCAATAACCAGGGAGTGTATAGGTGACATGTATACTTTTATCACATTCTACATACAGTCCAATAACCACGGAGTGTATAGGTGACATGTATACTTTTATCACACTCTATATACAGTCCAATAACCAGGGAGTGTATAGGTGACATGTATACTTTTATCACATTCTATATACTGTCCAATAACCAGGGAGTGTATATGTGACATGTATACTTTTATCACACTCTATATACAGTCCAATAACCAGGGTGTGTATAGGTGACATGTATACTTTTATCACACTCTATATGCAGTCCAATAACCAGGGAGTGTATAGGTGACATGTATACTTTTATCACACTCTATATACAGTCCAATAACCAGGGAGTGTATAGGTGACATGTATACTTTTATCACATTCTATATACTGTCCAATAACCAGGGAGTGTATAGGTGACATGTATACTTTTATCACACTCTATATACAGTCCAATAACCAGGGAGTGTATAGGTGACATGTATACTTTTATCACATTCTATATACAGTCCAATAACCAGGGTGTGTAAAGGTGACTTGTATACTTTTATCACATTCTATATACTGTCCAATAACCAGGGAGTGTATAGGCAGGGAGTTGGAATAGATTCCAACTCCCTGGTACAGGTAACATGTGTACTTCTATCACATTCTATATACAGTCCAATAGCCAGGGAGTGTACAGGTGACATGTATACTTTTATCACATTCTATATACTGTCCAATAACCAGGGAGTGAATAGGTGACATGTATACTTTTACTATATCAAAGCTGCAACAGTAATTGTACTTGACCAAAACCTGTCCATTAAAATTAGATTAGTGTGACTAATTGGCTGCATATTGATTATCCCTGCAGGCTACTGTATGTCAACCTATAGTGGACTATATATAGCATGGAGCTATTGTACACAGTCAATTATCTACCTACTGTGGTGTGTGGTTATCATACCTGCCAACAGACCATGAGGCCCTGGGTTCAAGCCTGGGTTGGGTAGACACGCCAGTGCACCACATCTGGTTATCAAAGGCCGTGGACATTGACTTGGTTGTCGATGTTATGTCTGTCCGTACGTCGTACCTGTGTTCTCGTCCGGGTCGTATTAAGCGTTTCGTGATAGCATTGTTACTATCATAATCGAATACGCAGGTGACGACCCCGTCATTGTAATTGTGTGTTCACTCGTCGTTGTCAGCGGTATACAGTCAATGCAGGGAATTGTCTTTAAATGACAACTTTTTGGTCAAAGTAACAGCTCCCTGGTCAAAGTAACATCTCCGTGGTCAAAGTAACATCTCCCTGGTCAAAGTAACATCTCCCTGGTCAAAGTAACATCTCCCTGGTCAAAGTAACATCTCCCTGGTCAAAGTAACTGCTCCTTGGTCAAAGTAACAGCTCTCTGGTCAAAGTAACAGCTCTCTGGTCAAAGTAACAGCTCCTGGTCAAAGTAACAGCTCCCTGGTCAAAGTAACATCTCCCTGGTCAAAGTAACATCTCCCTGGTCAAAGTAACATCTCCCTGGTCAAAGTAACATCTCCCTGGTCAAAGTAACATATCCCCGGTCAAAGTAACAGCTCCCCGATCAAAGTAACAGCTCCCTGGTCAAAGTAACATATCCCCGGTCAAAGTAACAGCTCCCCAATCAAAGTAACAGCTCCCCGGTCAAAGTAGCATCTCCCCGGTCAAAGTAACATCTCCCTGGTCAAAGTAACAGCTCTCTGGTCAAAGTAACAGCTCCCTGGTCAAAGTAACAGCTCTCTGGTCAAAGTAACAGCTCCCCAATCAAAGTAACAGCTCCCCGGTCAAAGTAACATCTCCCCGGTCAAAGTAACAGCTCTCCGGTCAAAGTAACAGCTCCCTGGTCAAAGTAACAGCTCCCTGGTCAAAGTAACATCTCCCCGGTCAAAGTAACATCTCCCTGGTCAAAGTAACAGCTCTCCGGTCAAAGTAACTGCTCCTTGGTCAAAGTAACAGCTCCCTGGTCAAAGTAACAGATCCCTGGTCAAAGTAATATCTCCTTGGTCAAAGTAACATCTCCCCGGTCAAAGTAACAGCTCTCTGGTCAAAGTAACTGCTCCTTGGTCAAAGTAACAGCTCCCTGGTCAAAGTAACAGCTCCCAGGTCAAAGTAACATCTCCCCGGTCAAAGTAACAGCTCCCAATCAAAGTAACAGCTCCCCGGTCAAAGTAACATCTCCCCGGTCAAAGTAACAGCTCTCTGGTCAAAGTAACAGCTCCCTGGTCAAAGTAACAGATCCCTGGTCAAAGTAACAGATCCCTGGTCAAAGTAATATCTCCTTGGTCAAAGTAACATCTCCCCGGTCAAAGTAACAGCTCTCTGGTCAAAGTAACTGCTCCTTGGTCAAAGTAACAGATCCCTGGTCAAAGTAACAGCTCCCTGGTCAAAGTAACAGCTCCCTGGTCAAAGTAACAGCTCCCTGGTCAAAGTAACAGCTCCCTGGTCAAAGTAACAGCTCCCTGGTCAAAGTAACAGATCCCTGGTCAAAGTAACAGCTCCCTGGTCAAAGTAACAGATCCCTGGTCAAAGTAACAGATCCCTGGTCAAAGTAACAGATCCCTGGTCAAAGTAACAGCTTTCTGATCAAAGTAACAGATCCCTGGTCAAAGTAACAGCTCCCTGGTCAAAGTAACAGCTCCCCGGTCAAAGTAACATCTCCCCGGTCAAAGTAACAGCTCCCCGGTCAAAGTAACAGTTCCCCGGTCAAAGTAACAGACCCCTGGTCAAAGTAACAGATCCCTGGTCAAAGTAACATCTCCTTGGTCAAAGTAACAGCTCCCTGGTCAAAGTAACAGCTCTCTGGTCAAAGTAACAGTTCCCTGGTCAAAGTAACATCTCCCTGGTTAAAGTAACAGCTTCCTGGTCAAAGTAACAGACCCCAGGTCAAAGTAACAGATCCCTGGTCAAAGTAACATCTACTTGGTCAAAGTAACAGCTGCTTGGTCAAAGTAACAGCTCCCTGGTCAAAGTAACATCTCCCCGGTCAAAGTAACAGCTCCCTGGTCAAAGTAACATCTCCCCGGTCAAAGTAACAGCTCCCTGGTCAAAGTAACATCTCCCTGGTCAAAGTAACAGCTCCCTGGTCAAAGTAACATCTCCCTGGTCAAAGTAACAGCTCCCTGGTCAAAGTAAGAGCTCCCTGGTTAAAGTAATATCTCCTTGGTCAAAGTAACAGCTCTCTTGTCAAAGTAGGAGCTCCCTGGTCAAAGTAACAGCTCTCTGGTCAAAGTAACAACTCTCTGGTCAAAGTAACAGCTCCTTGGTCAAAGTAACAGCTCCCCAGTCGAAGTAACATCTCCCTGGTCAAAGTAAGATCTCTCTGGTCAAAGTAAGATCTCTCTGGTCAAAGTAACAGCTCCCTGGTCAAAGTAACATCTCCTTGGTCAAAGTACCATCTCCCTGGTCTCAGCAACTCCCTGTTTCATGGAAGCATTGTTTGTGCAAAGGATGGAAAAAATGAGAATTATAAATGAAGCAGAGTTTGAATTATTTATTAAATTTTCCACGGATCTGAACAAAAGTGTCAAAACATCTACCGCGAAAATCGTGACAGAAATAATATTAGTGTACAGTAGTTAATACATCGTTCTTTGCTTCTCTTCTTCAAATTCTAATGTACTATTCATCGACATTTTTAGAGCACATATTTACCACATACTGTATACTCTAGTAATAAAAAAAATACCTTAAAAAAAACATTCTTTCAGCAAATTCCCATTTTCCGGCGGTTATAATCGGCAAAACTATTTTTTCAGGTCTGCAATAAAGTGTTGAAAGCTGGGCGAAGTTGATTCAGATGTTGTTGGTTTGCTTATGAAATATGAAATTGTCGATGGCGCTGTAATTTTTCAAAAGTTTTTGAAATTCTTAGATTCTTTACTTTCAATGTTTTCTTTAACGTAACTGAATATATTTGTTGTAACTTTGCTCGAATGGGTTTTGTGAAAGGTGGTTGTGGGGAGGGAAGGAGGGGGAGGGGCAAGGGTCAAATTTAAAAAACCACTCCACGGAAGATTGCTTTCTTCAAAAACACTGTTCCAGATAAAATTTCACTGTTCCAGATAAAATTTCACTGTTCCAGATTAAATTTCACTGTTCCAACATTTTCGTCAATAATAAAAGCAAATTCCTCTCTTTAAATTGGACTGAATATATCCAGAGGGACCGGACCATACTGCACATATTTTTGAGTTGGCACACTAGTCGCGGATTAATTAACCCGGACTTACCAGCATTTTTTTTTAGATGCGCCTGGGAGGCGGCGTCAAAGACGGGGCACCCAAAATGGCAAAAATATTGCGCCGTGGGTAGAGTCCTGTAAGTGTTAACACATACAAAATTCTTTTGAAGATTATTGAATATGTAACACAAATTATTTGGTCTTCGCCAAACGGCGTGGAGAGGGAGGGTGGGTTGGGGTCAATTTGACCATATCATGAATTCATTTCGATGTTTAAACATATGCTTCTAACAAAAGCTATGAGCTGTTTTGTATGAATTATAATGTGTAGGTCATTGGGTAATTCTAACCTCTTCTAGCCGATTATGGAAGTTTTACAAGTGACACTGTCAATTTGACCACACCATGTGGTGGGAACTTATATTTTGTCAAAACACTGGGTCACACAAAGTTCATCTTAATGAGGTCTTGCATCCTATTGCATTAATATCTTAGAATTATTACACACGCATATCATTGTTTCTAGTTATCTATTCTACATATGGAGTACTTTTCAAGTAGCATCAATATTTTCCCTGACAGATATATCCGGACTGTTAGTAAATAAATCCTCAATTAAGCTTAGCCCAGGGTCCTGGGAGCTGTTATTTTGACAGCTCCGTGGTAAGCCTGAGAAGGAAACTTCCCAGGGAAACTCTTCCCCTGGTAGTATGTACTGAAATGCCTTTCCACGTGGAACATGTACTGACATACTCTGTGAACATTTAGGGATTTTTAGTAAACGTATACATGCCAAAAAAGCGAGCGTGTATTGTTTACATGCGGTTAGCACCGTGATTTTCAGAAGTACACAAAAATTTGTTCCAATTTACGATGCTAAGTTAAAAAAAATGCACAACTAGTATGGCAAAGTATTGACCCCATTCCCCTAATAGACGCTGGAATTTTGCTTTCCAAATTGTGAAAAGTGCATTTCTACAGTATAAATCATCATTTTTTGGAAAATATGCATGTAATTTTGGTTAAGAAAGAACAGAAAAGTTCCCTTCAATGTCATTTATTCATAACATCGCATGACTTTTTTGCCGTACTCGCAAGAACTATCAGTGAAGATATCTTGGATACTGTGATATCTGAGCACTTGCGTATATAATCAATTTTAAAACTACGCCACAACCCCGGAAATACAGTTTAGTCCTCATATAAAATAGCTGCCATCTTTGCGAAGCTGCAGGATTTCAGCTCTGCTGAAACCTTTGTTTTGTTGGTTTATTTTGCAATATTTGTTCTTTATTGCAATATTGATTTGACTCATCTGGTAATATTTACATGTAATTGTACTGATCGCCACACCATTAAAGAATTTTCACTGTCTTTTGTGGTCAATTTTACAGCTTGTAAAACTGGTCTTGACAGAGTGAGATCAAAACCTAAGGGATAATGTGATGATTGTAAGTTTCAGTGGCCCATCTGTGATTGATTGAGTCGGTAATTGCGGATAAAGAATGGTTTTTCATACTTAAGAAAAAAGTTGTTATGAGGGATTTTACTTTTAGAACACGATCAGCAAAAAACAATATATTGATGCTATATGTTTAATAAAAAGAAAAAAAACCCATACTGTTCAATGGAACAGTGATATTTGAAAATTCACTGTTCCACTGCTTAAAAAGCACTGTTTTTGGAACTGGGAATTTTGATTGGGGGCAGGGGAGACAACATTGAAGTTCTGAGAAGCTTTATGCGCGCCACTGATAATTATAAGTTTATAAATTCTTCAAGTGTAATTATATCATTAAATCCATGACATAAATCTCCAAACTCTTGACATTACTTTGAGAAACACATTTCATCATATTTGAAATATTTCGTTATCTCACCATTAACATCAAATCTTCTTTGTAATAACTTGACATTCGTGACTCC
Source organism: Chiridota heheva (assembly GCA_020152595.1). Taxonomy (NCBI): domain Eukaryota; kingdom Metazoa; phylum Echinodermata; class Holothuroidea; order Apodida; family Chiridotidae; genus Chiridota; species Chiridota heheva. The sequence goes on along the minus strand of JAIGNY010004209.1, from coordinate 258,813 downwards.
CTATTTCTTATTGGGTATATGCAGATTTCTCCCCTCCCTGCTCCTCAAAAAAACAAAAACAATCTTAATTAACATCATAAATAAGTACCTTACATGGATACAGAATGATAGCATACTGTAGTAAGCACTTGTCCTGTTTGACTCATGAATGGTTCTAATATCAATATCAGTCAGAATAGTTTGATTCTGAAGTAAGGGCCTAGCTAAAACCCCAGAGCTTCTTCACCATGGGATTGAGCCTTAAGGGGGCCTCTGGATACTCCACACTGAAAATATGCAGCACATCGCACACACATTTGCCCCTCAACAAGTCTAGCACCCTGCCCCCTTTTTAGATAAAGCTAGGAGTCAAATACTGATATTACACTGTCATTATAAATGCTGTTAAAAATACTGTTATTAAAACTGAAACTGCAGAATTGTACAGAAAAGCAAATGATCTGGAAGATGCTGATATCAAACAATTTCTATTTATCTTCAAAATCACAACCACTCTCAAACCAGGGCAACACCCTGTCATAACAGCCTTGTTCCTAGCCATCACACACAGTAGGAATTGCCATCATTCAACTGATATAAGGCCCCTTTCTGAGTTTTTGTCATATTACTGTGACCTCTAACCTCAACTCTCTGAGGCATTTCATGAAATGCTGACCTCAAGCAGCTTGAAGTATTTACTCTTCCTGACAAAAAAAGGTATTCAATGGGGATCCTGTCACTACTGCCATTTACTGGCATTTCTGCAGGCTTTATGGGATCATTACATCCACTATTTTGAAAAATAAAATTAATTGCACCTTTGGGATATGACTTGGCTCAATGTTGGTACAGGTCAGCTTGTGCATAAGGAAAATTGAAAGTACTAAGTTGTGATTCAGTAGTTTCATAATGCATATTACGCACCTGCATAAATTATTAAAGTAGTTTGGATGAGATTGTTTGAAATGAGATTACTTAAGTATAACAGGTTTTGTAGAACTATTCCGGTTTACAAACCCAACAAAGTCATAAAGAAAATAGCTGAATTTTTAAAGTATTTTTGCCCCTGAAAACATAATTTCCTTGTGGACCAAGTTTAGACCTTTCTTTATCAGTCCTGAACAGGGGCATAGGAAGGGTGACATCTCAGGGGGGCAAGATCCCCCAAAATTTAATGTTTACAAGCTAAAAATTAAACTGGTAAATGAAGATTTTATGAAAAAATTGAGCTAATCAGAAAATCTTCTTTAATTTTTGGTAAATTTCCTTCCATTTTTTGGGAGTCTTCAATTTTTCTAAATTTTCGGGAAATTTTCTTTAATTTCTGGGAATTTTGGGGAAATTTTTCTCAATATTTGGGAAAATTTTCTCAATCATGGGATATTTCTCTCAATTTGGGGGAAATTTTGTCAAATTTCACAAAAAAGTTCCTATAAATTGACCAAATTTATGTTCATTTTGCCAACTGTTTTCAATTTTATGTTAATATTTTACCTCCCAATTGGGCAAAAAGCTTGTAGCTAGGTAGGAGGGTGGTTAACTACCCCCTTGCCCCTCTGCTTCCTCGCATCTGGTTCTGGAGATCCTCGAAATTTTCTGTTGACCATGCAGGTGTAGACTATATTGGTGGTAGGAGGGGGCATGATGTTACCTCAAGATGTTCTCAGCCTCACAGGGGGACATGTGCACCCTCACCTTATACCGTCCCACCTCCCAGCTACAGTACGTCCAAAATGCTACATAATTAAATATTCCAACTTTTACTTTTCCTCTGTGTTTTTGCACATGAGAACATTGGTTTTAAAATCACATTACTTAAGCCTATAAATGTGTAACATGACTACTATGACTAACAAGACATAACTTGACATTTTATAAAGGTCACATAAGATAGCATAAATGATTTAGTTGTCTGGAGGCTTTGCACCTTAATGTTTCAGGCAGTCTTTAATTGAATTTCTTGGCAGTGAGACGTACCACTTACAGTCTTTAAGTAAACTATCACTGCTCTTCCGAACAATTCATTGAATTAGCCTTCAAGTCCTACTTACATTTATTGGTTTTGTTCCATTCCTGTATGATTGGAAGATGCCCCATGGAGTCATTGGCCTTCTTGTGCCTTTGTTTTACTATTTTTATCGGTCCACTGGGGCACTTTCATATGAAAGAAATTACAAGTACATTATGATATTCTGTGATCAGTCCTTATATGTCTTACTTTTTGTCTAAGTTGTGGAGATAATATAGAAATGTAGGTCAATTTGACAAAACTACGAATTCAGTTTTTGCTAAACTGATTTAAGTTTGATTTTATCTTATGGAATGTGTAGAGGTATCTCAGTTCTCAAGTACTTAGCACACAATTTAGGTTCATTTTGCTGAGAAGATTGTTTTATGTGGATGTATGAGCAACAAATTTGCATTGAATGGGGCAGGGGGGGGGTCTAGGGGGGGTCTACCAGGGGTGGGGGAGGGGTCTACCAGGGGTGGGGGAGGGGTCTACCAGGGGTGGGGGAGGGGTCTACCAGGGGTGGGGGAGGGGTCTACCAGGGTGTTTACCCATGATCCCCAAATATTTTACAGTGAAGTATTAACAAGCATGTCCATCTTATACATGTATGAAAGAGGACTTCTAAAGAAACACAATGGTGAAGAAAGCATTGCAAAATCTCGGGGCACTTTCATATGAAAGAAATTACAAGTACATTATGATATCCTGTGATCAGTCCTTAAATGTTTTACTTTTCGTCTAAGTTGTGCAGATATTTTGGAAATGTAGGTCAAATTGACAAAACATATCCATTCAGTTTTTGCTATACTGATTTAAGTTCCAATTCCATCGTATGGAATGTATAGAGTACCTCAGTTCTCAAGTACTTTGCACACAATGTAGGTTCATTTTGCTCAGAAGATTGTTTTCTGTGGATGTATGAGCAACAATTTTTCATGGAATGTGAGGAGGGGAGGGGGACTTCCAGGAATGTTCACCCAAGATCTCCATATATTTTACAGTGAAGTATTAAAGGATTAGTTCAGTAGTCAAGCATGTCCATCTTATATGAAAGAGGACTTCTAAAGAAACAATGGTGAAGAAAGCATTGCAAAATCTTATTCCGTTAAGGAGATATTCAGCTTTAAAGTTTGGTATCAAGACTGAAGTCAGACTAGTTGTGATGTCACAGCCTCAAGATTCCACAGTCTTTATGTATTTTAAAGAAAGTTTATTTAATTTTTTTCACTATTCAAATCATTTTCCCTCAAACTTTCTTCAGTTGGTATATTATAAATACCCTCCCTAGATTCACTTTTACTCCTTTCCTGATATCCATGGTTTTTAAGCCACAAAATCGCAGGGCAAAATATAATAGAATACCAAGACTTTAAGGAATCTGAGGCTATGACATCACAACTAGTCTGGTTTCAGTCATTTCTACACAAATGATACCAAACTTTAAATATCTTCTTAACGGAATAAGATTTGTGAATGCTTTCTGAACCATTTTGTTTGTGTTGAAGTCCTCTTTTAAATAAGATAAACATGCTTGACCATTAAACTAATCCTTTAAAGATACAATGTGAAATATATTTCCTATGATTAAAGGCAATATCTGTACTACAGTGCTTAAATTTCAGCAACCAAAGAAAATTGCTTTACACTTCACCAGTAAATTACCAGCGGTGCCAACTAATTTTGTTTCCTCACAGCAGGGAGCTGTAATACTTTGACAGCTTCCTGCTTACAGTACATGCATAGACTAATGATGTAGGAGCTTATTAAAGTTGAAAATATATAAGAAAAATATTGCAATCTTGAAGTGTGTTAATGTACTCTACTGCAACATCACAGCAACAGCTTAAAACCTCTTGAAATCTTATTCATGATTAGGTACAGTACATTCCAAAGTTCAACATCTGTTGCGTAAATTTGTAGAATTTCATAAACTCTTAAAGGAGCACTAGATGGAGAAGTGAGGGTGCGTGTATTTGTGAATTTCACAGATATATCATCCACAAAAGATCGATAAACTTCATGCTTCCATAACCCACAGACGATGTGAGGGCAAAGGTTACTTGAATATTCATATTAACCAGAAAATTACTATACTGTTGCATGCTAGATAAGCTGTTTGATATTTTAAAGATATGCCTCACTTTTCGGTCTAGTGCCCCTTTAATGACAAAAATTGAAATGGGTTTCGATGGCCCAGTGTTTATTTGATGTGATAATGCTTTTCCTTTAGTACAGTATAGTACTTTACAGCAGGGATTTGGTATGTACTGTAAATAACACAAATACTGCTTACATACAGTTTGATTGTTAAGATTGTTGGTTTTTACACAATCTGACACATCTATTGTCTACACTAACTGACCTTTGACAATTTTCCCATTTCGCAAAACCCTATCTGACATCAAAGTGTTATCGCTTCCCTTGTTCGTGACCGCTGGCAAACCTCATGGAACTCCTAAATTGATGATAAACTTCACATCATCCAGCCCACCATTCTGATCAAACCCACCATCAACAACCTCTCTCGTGTCGACAACATTCATATTACCCGTCTTAGAATAGGTCACACTCGCCTCACTCACTCCCACCTCCTTATTGACTGCACCCAACCCCTCCGCAACAATTGCCATTGCACTCTCACAGTCCACCACGTTCTCCTTGCTTGCCCCCTGTACAACCTTCCCAGAGCTTCCCTCGCCCCCACAACTCAATTGCCGAGTTCTTCCAGAAAAACCCTCCGGATAAAATGATCTCCTTCCTTCATCTTGCTTCCCTCTACAACCATATTTAGTCCTCCTCTCCCACTCCCCTCTCTCCAGACTTTTTTCTTTCATCCATGCACCTCCTCTCTTGATCCCAGCTTTCAGACTTTCAGTTCTTGTATTTCTCTCAATCTCCCCCTGTTTTCTTTCCTTCCTACCTCTGGAATGATCTGACCTCTCAGGCACAATTTGTCCCTCATTGTCGTGGTGCTGTTAAGCCCTCATCAAACAAACATTGACGATTTTTCTTTTATTGCGTGATGCTTTAAATGGTATCTATTTTATGTACTTTTCTTTTCATGTCATATGTTGTGCACTGTGCAGTTTGTTTTTGTTTTTGTTTCTACTTTGCAGCTGTTCATCACTTTAAAGAAGACACATATCCACAGAATAATTTGAGTTTTAATTGGGTAAAAATGTATGAAAATCACAAAATCAATACTGTTTCCCTCAAAAATAATCCAGTTTCTATATATTTTATTCAAATTTTGAAGCCCTGTGTAGGTCACCTTATTTTTCAATATTATGAAACTGCTGGTTTTCTGGTCTGGAAGTGACGTTTTAGAATCGGTTCCAGTTTTTTTGTTGTCATGGAATATTTCACAAATAGACAACGCTGAACAACGACGATTAGGATTTTAATGCGAATGATTTCACGGTTTTCACATGCTTAAGAAGCACAATTAAATTTTAATGTGAAAGATTATTTGCTCTATTTTGAAGATTATAGTTTTCTTTCCGTGAGGATAATATCAATGTTTTCTTGCCGCTATGTCGGAAACAGTTTGTTGAAACTCTCTCGTAGGACAGTAGTACTACTAGTAGGCCTACATTAGGCTAGTTTTTTACTGTAGGCTCAGCGTAAGTTTTCAGCAGTTTAGACCTAATGTTATGGAGGGGGGTTAATAACTACTGACTAAAGAAAAAATTCCAAAAGAATGATTTGTACAGCCATGTGCTTGACATTCTGACCTAATTTCTTAAACTTTCTAGCTTCTAGTAAAATAGGAACTTTCACAAATCAACTCCTGCACGAATTGTACTATGGGTACAGTAAAGATGTATAGCCCTAGATGTGTTTACACATATTATGCTGGGACGGAACTGATTCAAAAACATCACTTGAAGTCACTTCGATTGAGGGTGGGTGTATAAGATGGCCGCCCCCATACGATTCGTATATCAAGTAATTCATATTTTAATTAAAATAAAATATCACGGAATGCTTTTTAGGTATCCCAAGGTGGGTATAGTGTTTAGAATATACAGTATGTTTGCATCATAATAGGTAAGATAGACCTGTGGGTTTGTGTCTTTTTAAAGGATTACAGTAGTTCAGTGGTCAAGCATCTTTAAGGACTTCAAAAGAAACAATATATTGAAGAAAGCATTCAAAAATCTTATTCCGTTAAGGAGATATTCAAGTTTGAAGTTTGGTATCATTTGTGTAGAAACGACTGAAATCAGACTAGCTGTGATGTCATAGCCTCAGATTTCTTAGTATTTTTGTATTCTATCATAGGGATGTACCGGATATCCGGTCCGGCCGGATTATCCGGCCCGGCCGGATTATCCGCCCGCCGGATTATCCGCCGCCGATTATCCGCCGGATTTGGGAAAAATCCGGTTCCGGTTCCGCCGGATTTTTTCCAAATCCGCCGAACCGGATTTTCGCAATTTTAACAATTGAAGATTTACTTTTTCCTCAATATTTGATTGTTTAGCTTGTTTATATGTTGCAGGATGTTTTGATTGGAGATGCTTGTGTAAAGGTGAAGTACTAAAGTTCTTTGGCAGGGATCCTGGTTTTCCTCTCCTTTATCCTTTTTTGCACAAAATACATTCAGCAATTTCATCAGCTTGATCTTGGACTGTAAAATGTTTCCACATGAATGAGGATGCCTTGTTCTTTTATGATGCCTATATTCAGTCTTTCCTCTGTATCACTGTAACTCTAATATGCATGAAACAACACTTGTAGAAAGGAATAACATGAAATGCATTCACATATTGCCTCAAAAAGAACAATAGACCCTTTGTCTTGCAGACTTCCTGTCTGGTCTATGAGTCATCAGCATCACATTGAGATTGGGATCACTGTTTTTCTTAAGTATCTTACTTGGCTACAATGAAACTTGAACTTCTGAATGGTAAAATTTAGGTAGTCAGGTAGTGGGACCAATCCAGATGTCATTGAAATATTGAATGATGGCTGAAAGTTTTTAAACATCAAATGTTTTGAGATGCAATTATAGTAAAGAGCCTAGGCTGCAGCCTGTAGAAGCATGTATAACTTATTATACTTTTATTAGATGGGGAATTTAATCCCCTCACCCCACCCCTCCCCTCCCCCCAAAAAAGTATTAAGTATGACTTGGAATTTTAACAGTCCAATTATGATGATAAATGAAGAGGATAGACAGTTCTCTTTAGGTGCACAGTAATTTTTGCCACAATTTTTAGACATTGCCCGTTGTTTTCATACTTTAATATCTTGATAGGGCTGAGACAATCACGCAAAAATCACACTTTTCTTAAAACAGTACCCAGAATCTTTCCTCTTATTAATATCTTCAAATTTTGCCTGAATTTCCAAATTTGGTACATGTTAGGATTAATCCAGAACTTTCACTAATTTTGATTTGATTTCATCACAATATGCCCAATAATTGTTATTTTCCAAAAAAATTGGGTTGCTAGCCATTAGTAGCCAACTTGACAATCCCCTGCCCCCACCCCTTTCCCTTTGTTTCTTAAGATTATGAGAATTGTTGTAAGCAATGAAAAATCCGGTTCCGGCCGGATTTCAACCTGGATCCGGCAAAATCCGGTTCCGGCCGGATCCAAAAATTTGGATCCGGTACATCCCTATTCTATCATATATTGTCCTGTGATTTTTTTGGCTTAAAAACCAATGGGATATGTCAAAAAAAGTAGTAAAACTGAATCTCGGAAGGTTATTTGTAATATACCCACCTGAAGAAAGTTTAAAGAAAAATAATTTAAATAGTGAAATACTTAGATAAACTTTCTTTAAAATACATAAAGACTTTAAGGAATCTGAGGCTGTGACATCACAACTAGTCTGATTTCAGTCATTTCTACAGAAATAATACCAAACTTTAAACTTGAATATCTCCTTAACAGAACAAGATTTTTGAAAACTTTTTTCACCATTTTTTTTTTTTTTTTTTTTTTTAAAGTCTAAGAAGATGAACATGCTTGACCAATGAACTAATCCTTTCAGCAGATTTATGGGTATATCAAGAGAATATTAACATCAAGAAGATTGTCAGGAAGATTGTCAGGAAGATTGTCAGGAAGATTGTCAGGAAGATTGTCAGGAAGATTGTCAGGAAGATTGTCAGAAAGATTGTCAGAAAGATGTTGAAACATTTATCATTACGTTGCAGATAGGTGGCTTACTGTAATATTCACCTTCATATTTGGTCAAAATGGTAGCTTCCTGTAATATTCACCTTCATAATTGGTCAAAATTTTATTTGAGATTTGCAAACATGAATGTTACATCTAATGTTGAATTTCCCCAGAGTTTCTAGTTTAAGAATGTAAAACAATACCTTGGAGAGGACAGTAAGGTCAATGACTTCCAGGATGCATCCTGACCTGCACATTGTTCTGTGCTGCAGTAGCAGAACCCAGTCCCGCTCCTATTTAAGTTTATCACATTTTTTTACAAGGGAGGACATGGTTTCTAGGTGTGGGTCCACCCTAGGGGGGCAACAGAAGATCACAAGTGGGGTGTAAATCTTGTTGTACAGTACATGTATTTAAGCCATATCATGAATGATCACATTAAAAGCAAGGCTGGGAATTTCAATTGAGTGAGATCCACTTTCCAAGCATCATCTTGACATGGGTTACTTTTAATTCATGGTTAGTTTTAATCCAGGGTTACATATTAACTCTTGTTGAAGTGAACTTGAGTGGCAGTTGCCGGTCCCTTTTTTAGGCATGGTCCGACCAAGGTTAAGTACACCAAGTTAAATAAGACCTTTTTATATTATACTGTATTATATGGTAAATACAGTAGCTGTTATAACAATTATTCATAAAATAATAAAAAAAGTGGTTTGAATACTGCCAACTGAATGCTCTTCATTCCAGTCTGTATACAATGCATGATTCCCAAACCAAGGAGGTACCAATTTAGAACCTTCTTGTCCATAGATATTTGCCTTCACTCAGGTGTTCACTTTTTACCAAACATTTTATGGTATTTCTCATTGTCATACACATTCCATGTACAGTACCAAACATTAAATCATATTTTTCCTTTCTCTTCAGAAACAAAACAAAAGTGGTCTACTGCCCAAGCATGAGCCAGCAAAGAGCACAGCGACTGGCGGGCACATCATACCTGCATCAGCCATAGAAATACAGGAGAGGGAGCTGGGGCGGGGAGAGTTTGGCAGAGTCATGCAAGGAATATGGACCAACAATGAAGGTCAAAGGGTAAGTGGGATCATTTGTACATAACAAACTCCTATCCAGAAAGGGACAGAGGCAAATGACCAAAAGTGGGGTTACAAGAGAGCAAGGATCAAGCCACACTACGTATAAGGCATAGTCATTAATACACTGTTCACACTACTGTAGGGATTATAATTTGAGGGGGGGTTATTGGTTGGATCAACTAATATGTGCTGAGATTTACGTGCCATGTCTTAAAGCAATTTCCCCCTTTGTAATCTATTCAAGGGGCAATTCTGATAAAAGTGGGGAATCCCTTTACCCCACTCACTTATGTGAACACCGCATTAATGAGTATTGTATCTTCACCTCTTTGTATTGGGGAGAATATTAAAAAGCATGGAAAATAAGACAACATTTCTTCTCAAAATAATGTAAAATGGTATTACGTGTATTTTTTTCCCATATTCTCTCTTTTCATAAAGCAAAAAAAGGGTAGGCCTAGGGTTAAGGTGAATGAGTACATCCAAAGTTTGGCAAACAACAGTGCAAACTTACATGCACCACAGCTTCACTGCCAAAGCACAGAGCACTTTAATATGAAATCTTTGAAGTCATCCTTGATCCCCCTTGAAGATATTATTTTACTTTGCTGAAAGTTGTCCATTTGTAATCCAGGATGAAATTCAATGCTTACACTGGTAGAGCAAGCAGGCAGCATTACACCCTTTTGTGGCTAATGTAATAATGAAGGAAAGCTGGTGCACAAGAACATCTGCATTATAAGTAATGCAAGGGAATATTCAACACACCAGTGCGGGCATTTCAGAAGCATGTGATTGACTTTCGGAATGAAGAGTGGCCACAAATTCCTTATTTCACTGATGGATGTGGTGGCCAGCATAAGAACAAATACAATTTGATGTTTTCATCAGGAGGATTTTACTTTGAATGCAAGATCTGGAATTTTTTTCGCTGCCTCACATGGAAAAAGTACATGTGATGTCAATGGGGGCACACCTAAAAGACTCATTACCATGAAAAGTATCAAACACCCGTACAATGATCAAATTTTGACCCGTACAATGATCAAATTTTGGACACATCAAGCATGTTCAAATTTTGTGTCATGTGTTTTTGTTTCAAAGTGGTGATTAGGGCTGATTGAAGAAGTATTCAAGGATCATGAGGATTACCAGCACATTTTATGTATCCACGTGGGCCAACAATACAATTTTATTGGCAAGAACGTAAAGACAAATGCTGAATTCCATCTAGGAGGACTTTTTGTGTGTCGTCGTTGAAGCCCTTTTCTTGACTTCTTCATCTTCCAGGAAAAAAAGTCTTTTAAAACACGATGAGGACAACATAACTGCTTTATTCTAAAAAAAATTGTTTGAGTCTCTGGACATTTGTTTTATATGAACTTCACATGAAGTTTTCTGGCTTTTTACAACTGCTAGAGTGCAAAATTAGGGACATCAAAGCATTTTGTCTTTCATTACTTGCAATTTTGTCAATGGATTATGCGCGGGAAAAATAAAAAAAACCAAAACCTGGAAATATATAGAAATTCAAGATGACATTACAGAATTTATTTTCTATTTTTTTAAAAAGCTTTTCGGAAAGAAAAAAAAAGATCATTCTCAAGGTCAAAGGAAAGGTAAAAGGTCATTGATTTTTAGATATCTGCTGTCTTAAAACTGATTGCAAATTCTAACTGCTTCTTAAATTCCCTTCAAAATGACACCCATTTCATCAAAACTAGACTTGTACTTTTTGAGTAATGGCTCTTTAAAAATCGTTGACCACGCCCATTTTAGCGACTGTTGGCCAATTATAGAGGGCTGTAACTTTTAAACGGAAAGTTCGATTTCACCGATATTTGAGATTTTTCCATTCCCAAGATGACATTCAAGCACACCAAATTTCATCAAAATCCGAGTCGGAGGTTTATTAAATTGAATGAACCCACCACCGGCTAAAACTCTTTGTAGTGAATTGTAATTGTCAGCATTTTAATACTCAATACATAAAAATAAAAACCCAACCCTTTGAAAAATCAGAATTGTTAAAAACGGATGTACAGTACATTACATTGTTATGTGATTACTTATGATGTTTGTGCATGCTTGCTTGTAAACATTACATTGTTATGTGACAGATGTTTGTGCACATGTACATTGTTATGTGATTACTTATGATGTTTGTGCATGCTTGCTTGTAAGGATGTACAGTACATTACATTGTTATGTGATTACTTATGATGTTTGTGCATGCTTGCTTGTAAGGATGTACAGTACATTACATTGTTATGTGATTACTTATGATGTTTGTGCATGCTTGCTTGTAAGGATGTACAGTACATTACATTGTTATGTGATTACTTATGATGTTTGTTGCATGCTTGCTTTATGTGATTACTTATGATGATGTACAGTACATTACATTGTTATGTGATTACTTATGATGTTTGTGCATGCTTGCTTGTAAGGATGTACAGTACATTACATTGTTATGTGATTACTTATGATGTTTGTGCATGCTTGTAAGGATGTACAGTATTACATTGTTATGGATGTACAGTGTACATTTACATTGTTATTTACTTATGATGTTATGTGATTTCTTATGATGTTTTCTTATGATGTTTGTGCATGCTTGCTTGTAAGGATGTACAGTACATTACATTGTTATGTGATTTCTTATGATGTTTGTGCATGCTTGCTTATAAGGATGTACAGTACATTACATTGTTATGTGATTTCTTATGATGTTTGTGCATGCTTGCTTGTAAGGAAATGTAAATATTCACCTTTTAGTGTTCCACCATGGGATAAGTGTGACTCACATGGGGTGACTAGTACATTTGGAATGCAACTACAGTAGTAATTCATTCTATTCTTTTGCATGTATCTGCTTTCATGGTGTACTTTATCACTGTAGGATTTGCAGTGTATTATTTAATATTAAAGGAGCACTATACCGAAAAATGAGGGCATATTTTTAGAGGTTTTCCCCGAAAATCAAATGCTTATCTAGCATGCAACGGTATAGTAATTTTCTGGTTATAGACCTTTGCCCTCACATCCTCTGTGGGCTATGGAGGCATGAAGTTTATCGATCTGTTGTGGATAATATATGTGTGAAATTCACAAAAAATGAGCGCCCTCGCTTTTTGTTCTAGTGCTCCCTAAAATATGAAAACCTATTATTGACAAATTGGCAAATAAACCAATTATGCGAAGAGTTGCTACTATCTTATTCTTAAAATGGTCGATACGTAAATGGGAATTGCTCTCTTACAAAAATTCCAGTACACTTTTATATTGATACCCTCTATTGTAGTGCTGTTGATTTGTGATTAATTAACTAAACATTTAATCGCCAAAATATCTGGGTGTTCAACGATTAATTGCAACTATGCTTTACCCGAAACTCGTGAAATTTTTCTTATGTGAAACTGGTAAGCTTGGGCGATATATCGATATTTCGATATATTTCGATATTGACCTATATCGATATGACCGATATTGAGTTCAAGGGTCATATCGATATATCGATATTATGTTTTCATTGATAATACACAATACATGAACTATTAAAAAGCTAAACATGACTATCAAAAACATCCAAGTATTTTTAATTGAACAGCCACAAAAAGTTGATACATTTCATTCATATCAAAGCTTCAGGCAGTCAGTTATGATAAAACTTTAATAAAATATCAATATTATGATAACAATGACCCCAAAATCATTCCATCAAAAAAACAACTTGACTCACGGAGTACAGAGGCATTGTGCAATACTTCAACTTTATACTTAATGGCTTACGATGTTCAGACAACAAAAATCATAAAATGTTGTATCCTCAAACATCGTGTTAATTTTCTTTAAAAGGAATACCGAGTCTGAATTTTTATATCAAACAGTCATTAATTGACAAATCGCTGACAACACTATGAGGTTCTTCTCATTATTTTGTTCATACTGAAAATCTAAAAGTGAGAGGAGTGGTCTCGCCAGATCGATCAGATCGGGGAGCTGTTAGTCCCTGATCAGATACTGTACACTGTATAGTGCAGTTAACTATACACAATATCACTATACAGTACTTTTTACTCATGTTATGTACACACATCTATATACCACTGTTTCTTCTGAGTGACAACAGTCGTGCGATGATTGAAGCAGACTAGAAATTGGATATCGTGTGTTATTTATGGACTTCTGAATGTCTAGAAGTCCACAAAATGCTACCAAAGTAATGCCTTTTCAGTAAAACATTCATGAGAAGTGAGATATGAAATTTAAAGAAGAATTGGGGCCAAATTTGTGTTAGGCATACAGTGTAGGCCTAGTACCAGTTCCACAACATTTTTTTTTTTTAAGAATATGCTGAGGCCTAAACCTTTTCAATGTTTCTATGCTTAATCTTTTGAGATAAAAACAATGTAAAGAACATTTGTAAGTGTTTATTTGAGGATGTTAGGTGTATATTTTGCAGTGAATTCTGTTGAATTGTACAAAAAGTTTTTGGACTTTTTTTGAGCCGAGATTACCTTGCACAGAACAGTACATACTATTTACGTATGATGATATATAATTTGCATATCGATATTTTGATAATATCGATCTTTTTCTGGTGATATATCGATATTGCATAATGCTCAATATCGCCTAAGCTTAGGAACTGGTACAGTTCACACACACAAACATACAATGCATTTTCAAACCAAAAAAAGGCCAAGAATCTTACCAAATGCAAATTATGCAAATTGAATGTCTTATAATTACCCGTTAGGCTGATAAAACTAGTTAGAAATAAAGATCCTGCGTTTGGATGACATTTAAACCGACGTAGAAATAAAATATTTAACAAGAAATGTGGCCGAATTTTGGCAGTCTGAAGTTCCATCTGCTGTCAGAAAATAATTTTTGTACATCAACCTTACCCCAGTACAGTATTGGCTAAGGCCTGTAAGATGGCACTCTCCTGCGATAAATCAATTTTTAGTGCTTAAAGTACGCCAACAATTTTGAATTTAACAAGTTTAATTTAGTTCTGGCCATGAACACGTTGTGGAAAGATCTAAACAATCGATAATCAGGAAAATGAAGGAATGCTAGATTTGTAATACCTTTTTCATGCATTAGAGGGGTTTATTTTCAGTATACAGCTCAAATCTTTCAGGTGATTTTTTGAGTATTTTACAATCTTTTTCAGTGGTGCTAATTGTTACTGTACCCACTGTATATAGCATTTTTGTGATTAATCGTTAACGTTTTAAAGAGTTCCGAGCGATTAGCGATTAATCGCTAATTATTGACAGCACTACTCTATTGTAATGTGATTTCCAGGCTCATATTGCAAGAGGTCAGTTTATGTTGAATTGGTGATGTCATGTATATTAATGAGTAGGCGTAGCTTAATGTTTAAATCTTGGCATGCCTATAATTGTTTATTCTACAAAGGAGCTGTCATGTATCACTGCATAGACACTTGCAAACATTTGCTAACGATGTACCTTACAAGCTCCCCTTGTCTTACCAGGGAGCTAAATGGCAGCTGCCTGGTCTTATCAACAAGGAATTTGTTTACATCATTTGTGCAACTTCAGATCCCTTTCTTTCAGGAAATTCATGTTCATATTTAAGACCTAAAAGTTCTGCATGGCAGCCTCCATAAGTACCTTTGCACTGACCCATATGCATGCATGTCCACTCCCATCCTGTGGTAGCTATGCCAGTGTGTGGGCGTGCATGCCCGTGTGTGCAGTAGGATTGGTAGATTATCCCATGCGCTTAAAGCCAAATCAAGTTGAAAATCGGACAAATTAAGAGGGATTAGAAACTGGGATCCAGGGGCATTTCTAGAGGGTCAAATGTAATGATACTGTATAAATACTGTATATTAATTTTTCCTTTCTTTTTATTCCCATCAAAAGTTTCAAGAAAAGGCCAAAATTAAGCCAAACAAGAATTTTTGCAGCCAACGAAGTCTCAAGAAAGCCAAAAATGATTACTTAAAAGTCTGATGATTTTGTTGTTGTTGTTGCTAATTAAGTGTCAATAAAGCAAAATTTCTCCTTTTGGCTTTAATAGCCAAAAATACCAACCCTGATGTGCAGTGTTTCCTCAGACACCCTCTGCTCTCATGTGATTTGCAGGCTTTGAGCAGGGACACTGTTACAACAGTATCCCTGCACTGACGTTATTGCAAGAGGTCACTTTGTGAGTATACTTGTTACCTGATAAGTCTCCTGGAAAACTGACAGGGGGGGGGGTGACGGGACATAAATCAATGTCTTTTTCTGTTGCAGCCCTCAGGACAGGACTAGTATTGTAAACTTCATGCTCAAAATCCGCCATCTTGTAATTGAGAACTATATTCTAAATTGTATTAAATGAAGAGAATATTGACTTCAATTTAAGTGCTATTTATTGAAGGTTGTATTTTAATGATTACTATGCTACAATCAATTTCAGCAATGCTAATTAAGAAATTTATGATGTTATTTTGCCCCAAAAAAAAAAAAAAAAAAGAAAGATTGACAAGATTTTCTTAAAATTCATAAAATTTTGGCAGAAGTTGAAAAATTGTTTGTTTTTTTGCATGAGGGGAGGGGGCTATGATTTTTTTTTGGGTGAAGCCCTGCCCCCTTAAGACACACCGCTGCTTTCTTTATTACTATCCATACACAAAATTGAATGCCATGACAGTCCTTTTTAAAAGGTGTTCTTGTAGAATTTGATTTCAAGCAATGAAAAACCTGTGCAAGTTCAGAAGGTCTCAAAAATATTTAACTTTGGTTGATATGTGGGATTTGGAAAGAGTCATCAATTATCTGTTTATAGTAAAGGTCCTTTGGGTGTGGATTTAAAGGAATTTAGCAAAAGCGGTTTAAAAGATTAGTTCATTGGTCAAGCAAGTCTATCTTATATGAAAGAGGACTTCAAAAGAAAAAGTGAAGAAAGCTTTCAAAAATCTTATTCTGTTTAGGAGATATCTAAGTTTAAAGTTGATGTATCATTTGTGTAGAAACGACTGAAATCAGACTAGTTGAAATATCATACATAGCCTTAGATTCCTCAGTCTTTATGTATTCTATCTTATTTTGTCCTGCGATTTTGTGGCTTAAAACCCATGGGATATGTCAAAAAAGTTGTAAAGCTGAATCTAGGAAGGGTATTTATAATATACCACATGAAGAAGGTTTGAGAAAAAATGATTTAAATAGTGAAAATATTAAATAAACTTTCTTTAAAATATAACAATTGTTAAGAATGTGAGGATGAAGATGCCAAGTTTACATAGTAGCAGGGTTCTCGTTAATGACAATTTTGTTGTATGTTACGGTGTGGCAAAATTTCTTATGAAACCTGCGTTGTAAAATTAAGATGTAGCATGTGAAATTTTTACGCCAGAGTTTTTCATTAACTTAAATTAAAATCTTACCTCTCTGATGCGATTAAATTTTTATTTCACACAAAAATGATTTTGAATTACTCATAAATAAAAGAAAAATGGCACAACTACGAGACTAAGGTCTGAATGATTCTGCATGTCTATACAAGTACTGCACATAAACACATTAAGGCTAGTACATGGGCCCTATACATGATGTACATACACTGTACAGTGATGTACACACACTGTACAGTGTATGTGAAAGCTTTGATGTTGTTTTGAATGCAGACTGTCAATTGTCAACGATATTATTAGCTGTTATTCCACTTTCCTCCTGTATTTTGTTGATCGTGTGTCTGTAAAGTGATCACAATTTGCAAGTCGAGTTACTACACTGTAAAGAAGTAGGTGTGTTCGAGATCTGAATAGTATATTATCGTTGGCAATTGGTCAAAGTTCACTAAAACCTCATGAAAGTTTGGATACGATAAACAAAAGCATTTACTATTTTATTTTGGATTGTAACCCAAATTTCATGATTCAACAATCAACATTATACAAGGATTTGGTATGAACCTTTTCTTAATACTTTTTATGATAAAAATAGTCCGATTTTTAATGTTTGGTTTAAGAAAAAAAAGGTATTTGTTTTGGTATTTTAAGTGCAATTTTCATTTACTTTAGCGAGGCAGGCCTACACAAGTGTATGTGTGTTAACAATACTTGCAAGCTTCGCAAGCGTGCTTTACATTACACAGTGCCCCTGTACATACGATGGCAAATTGACAAAATACGCCGAAAATCAAGGTTTTGTCATTGTCAAAAATTATAACGCAACCAAATATCCTATATTGGACTTACTAGTATACCATTGACAAAAACTTATACCAGTCATTGTAGACTTACTAGTATACCTCTGGATGCAAGCAGTCATTGTAGACTTACTATATTCATTGTAGACTTACTAGTATACCAGTCATTGTAGACGTACTAGTATACCAGTCATTGTAGACTTACTAGTATACCAGTCATTGTAGACTTACTAGTATACCAGTCATTGTAGACTTACTAGTATACCAGTCATTGTAGACTTACTAGTATACCAGTCATTCTAGACTTACTAGTATACCAGTCATTCTACCCAGATAAGACGAGCTTTAAACTTATCTCCTTAACAGAATAATATTTTTGAATGATTTCTTCACCATATTGCTTCTTTGGAAGTCCTCTTTCATTTAAGTGAAGGATGTATGTGGTAGGTGGATATAGCGATTTATGGGGTAGGTGGATTTAAGGATGTATGGGGTAGGTGGATATAGGGATGTATGGGATAGGTGGATATAGCTCAAGCTAAATCCATCCAGCCATCAGGCTCATAGGGCTGGTGCTTATTCCCGGTTTTCATGGCGCAAGCGGATGAGAGTACATGACTCCCCCTGGATGGGACATTAGTCCATCACAGATTAACTCCCCAGCAGTGCTGGTACTCATTTTACAGCTGAGTGGATTGAAGAAAGTAAAAGTGTTTTGCTCAAGGACACACTGCAGCGCTCATGACGGGAATCGAACCTGTTACCTTTTGAATATGAGCAAGGCTCCCGAGCCACTGCACACACCTCATTAGGTAGACAATAACATTAGCTAACTTGTGTAGCAACTATGAAAAAATACAAAATTCTTCCTACAATTATTTGGCAGAGCTGCTTAATATTGCATATGGTATTTTAGGAATCTTTACTACAGCTGTCATCAAGTGGTCAGTCTTTTCCCCAAATTGCTTGAAAAAAAGCCAAAATTTGTGAAAGAATCTTGAAATATTTTGCTCTGCTCCGGCTGGGCCCATGCTGAAGCTTCTTATCCTGCATAATCCTCCATGCTTGTTAACCTGTTTGTGACTGTTTGGGGGGCTAGAAAATCCTCCATGCTTGTTAACCTGTTTGTGACTGTTTGGGGGGCTAGAAGTGGCTGAGCACAAGTGTCCAATTCTCACTGAAATGTTACTGAAATGATTGGGCTGCCCCTTTTTCAGACCTGCCAACTAGTATGATTTTGCCGTATTTGATACAGGAAAATGTTGAGAATACGATTGTACGTTTTTTGGCACCAGAATACGATTTATTTATTTTCATATATTTTTTTTTTTAATATTTTTTTTTACTCATACTTTTTACGCTCGGTTGGCGTTCATGTCCTCTTGAAGGATTGATTTTGCCGACTTAACCGATTCAGATTCGTACAATAAGAGAAACTGAAAGTACAGTGGTAATTTTTTCAGCCACAGTAAACCTTTGTTTTGTACATTTTGTTTGAAGAGTACAGTTTTTTTAATCAAAAATACAACTTATGTAGTTCCAGAATACAGTTTGATGATCCTAAAGGTTTTGGCAGGTCTGCCTTTGAGTAAGATTATTGTAATATCCCAATCACCAACTTGACTCAGGTGTCCATTTTGAGGAAAAGAGAAAACGGTGATCTGTCAAATTCAGGATTAAATATATTCAGAAATACCAAAGTTTTGTTTCTGCTTTTACCTACAAAATGTTGTTTTGATCTATTTTCTCTTCAAATGTGGGATGGGGGAGTTCTTACCTCATAACAATTGTAATAACAAATTTATCCATTTCTTGAATCTGAGAGTTAGTTTTAACATTTGATTTTGCAAGGATCATACAGTATTGTTAATATCTGCTCGATTTTCTTCCTTCATATCGTCTTTTTTTTTTAATGATTTATAGTTTACTGTTAGTCTGGTAGCATGCCGCTGTTAATGGGAACATAAATGTTCCTATTAATGGGAACATTTTGCTACATGGAAGCCGCCATTTTGTGGTACTTCCCATGACCCATTGCTATCCTAACGTTAAAGCCTTGTGCATTGTTACAATTTTCAAATTTGAAATATGTCTGGGAAAAATATCTTTGCTAGGGAAAACTTAAAACTTATGAAAATACATTTATTACTCTCGTAGCTACAGCTTTTCCACTCCCATTTGATATGTTCCCCAAGTCGTTTTCAAAATATTTGATAAAATAGACAATAGAGCTAGGCTTTTAGGCGTGAAACAGCCATTTTGAAAATTCAAATGTTTTTTAACACAATGATTTTTAATATTTTAAATACATAAATTAGAAACCTATGACATTTAATTGCAACATCTGAACAATATGCTGCATGACTTGAATATTCTTGTGTGTTATAAATGTTTCTATTATATAGGCATGCTTCCCGCCTGACTGTACAGTAATGTTGCTGGTACAGTGTACACAACTCTCTGCATTGCAGTAGCATATGTTCCTGGTGCTATCAAATTGTGAATCAGCTTGGAACTGCTCTTGAAAGTTGTTGTGAAGCCAATGAAGTGTGTACAGTAATGTAGTACTACTCTTTTTGACATTGACAGTGGCTAAGTCAGATAATTTTGCATTATTTATGAGAATTGTGATGAGAATCAATCATTGCACTGACAATGATGTCACTCAAAAAATCAGATCATGTGTGTGTGCATGCAAGGATCATACAGTGTTGTGAATTTCTGCTCAGTTTTCTACCTTCATATTGTCTTTTTATTATTGATTCATAGTGTACTGTCAGTCCGTAGCATGCCTATTAATGGTCATAAATCTTCTTTTAATGGGAACATTTTGCTACATGGAAGCCACCATTTTGTGATATTTCCCATGATCCTTTGCTATCCTAACGTTAAAGCCTTGTGCATTGTTACAATTTTCAAATTTGAAATACGTCTGGGAAAAATATCTTTGCTAGGGGAAACTCAAAACTTATAATAATAATCAACATTACTGTCATAGCTACAGCTTTTCTTCTTCCATATGGGTGGTGGTGGTGAGGAGGGGGTAGTGAGGGGCTGGGAGGGGGAAATGACAAAACATACTAGTTCAGGGGTGAGTAGTAGTGTAATTGATGTGTGCAATGTATGAAATAAAAAAATGTTACCATATTTTCCACTCAACATGCTGAACTGCAAATGCATTCTGGGGGAGGGGGTTGGAAGTAAAAAAAATGTATGGTTTTGATTGCACAAACCTAATGGACCCCTTCCATGTATTTCAAAAGTATAATGATGCCAGTAGCAAAAGAAGTAAATCTTTGTCATTTTGTAGAGATATCTGCCCACACTCACTCTCATGTACACTATAAATTTGATAAAAGAACTAAATTGGACACTTTTGATTTTTCCATGGATTTTAAATAGTTTTCAAACATGTTCGCTTCCCTCTCTATTGCTGGATGTCAGTTTACAGTGCTCCGGTGGCACATAATGCTATAATTTTTATGACGACTTGTCACATGCAGGTGTTATGCCTGGGGTGATGTCCTATGCATGATGTTCAAGTCTCCAGATTAATGTGAATTTAGAAAGTTTGGGTTGGTGGGAAATTTGATGACATTTTTTCATGACATTAATGAGCTTATAGTACATTACAGTATGTCAGGGACAATGTATTATGCAGTCACACATGAAAGGATGAAACCTATGTAATGATAAAATATTGAGTGTTGTGTCACATTGTCGTCATTAGGGTTATGTATGCAGGTGGGAAAATGTTGCTCTGTAAACTGCAATTTTGAAAGTGCATAGAAACCAATGACAACAGCAAAAAGTGAATCACATGATAGTGTTTATGCTGTGTTCACTGCATACTTACTGTACTCACTACTTCAAATGTCATACTGTAGTATTTTTTTGATATTTTCAGGTTTAAAGTAGATGTAAGTTCAGTGTTTCAAGCTAAACCGATTGGTTGATAATGTAGCTCAATTAATACATTTTAAGCGATTGGTTTATAGCTCAATTGGTACAGCACCCGCTTTCCAGCCGGAAGGTCATGGATTCAATCCCCTATCAAGTCTTACTAAAGACATATAAAAATGGGACCTGCTGCCCTTTGCTTGGTGCTCAGCAAATTGGACCTGCTGCCCTCGCGCTTGGTGCTCAGCAAATTGGACCTGCTGCCCTCGCGCTTAATGCTCAGCAAATTGGACCTGCTGCCCTTTGCTTGGTGCTCAGCAAATTGGACCTGCTGCTCTTTCGCGCTTGGTGGTCAGCATAAGGGGTTGGCGAGGTATGATACAGGCCCATGCGCTGTTTGCGACTGCCCCCTCGGAAAATTTATAAATTGTACTAAGGCACTTTGAGCGCTATATAAGAACTGTGTATTATGTTCATTTGTGTTTATATGTCTTATCTGTTTTCCTGCCCATTTCTTCAACTAATTGTCTTTTTGTCCGCCTTCCTGGCTGAGTCTCTGTTGGTCAGTTAGACCATCTCTTGGATCGTTAGCCAGACCATCTGGACTGTACTGCTGACTCGGTCTCCCTGTCCACCTTCCTATCTGAATGTCTTGTTGGATTGTCTGCCAGGATGTCCGACCGCGATTAGGGTTTGAACTGCCCTCCGCCAACCGTTTTGTTTCTTTTAAACTTCTCTTTAATGTATAAGATGAACTTGCTTGACCACTGAACCTACTGTAATTCAACTACAAACATTGTGAAAGCAAGTACAGTAGTTGTGAAATTGTGATGTTAAGGATGATAAGGGTTTCAACCGCCCTCCGCCAACCGTTTTCTTTCTTTTAAAGTTCTCTTTAATGTATAAGATGAACTTGCTTAACCACTGAACCTACTGTAATTCAACTACAAACATTGTGAAAGCAAGTACAGTAGTTGTGAAATTGTGATGTTAAGGATGATAATCCTTCCATTGTTTTGTTTGCTTTTGAACTTGTGTGGTGCACATGCCTTCCCTAGGATGTATAAGTGGACATTGCATATACAGCCTGTTATGGGTTACATTGATTATCTGTAACTGCGGTGAGCTTTATTTTTGAGGAAAACAAAAGTCCTACTCATATGAGAGAATGAGTATATTTGGTTGTGAAAGGAAGTACTGTAGTGGTGTGGTCTCCCACATCCTAGAGTAAGATACATGTACAAAAATTGTTATTAACAAAAGTTGTCTTTGCCTAAAGGATTAATATAGTATCTTGAATTATCCATTGCAATTTTAATTGGCATTCTATTGCCATTAATTGATTGATTAATTGGATAATTGATCGATTAATGGATATTTGGTCTTGACATTTTATCCTGTGTAATTAAAGGAAAAGTATTATCTCATAAATAAATTTGGAAGTGAACTCCCCGTGCTTGCGTCACTTTTGGTTTTTAATTCTCCTTATTGATTGCGAGAAATCTGTTATGTTATCGATAACACATGTAGGCCCCTATGTTGGTCAGGTGGATGTAGAATCAATAAGATCGCATATTTTTCGCAATCATTAGGGTCAATTGAAAAATGAAAGTGACGTTATCAGCACAGCAGCGGTCATTTCTGATTCTATTTATGGGACGATATCTTTCCTTCAAGTTACTTTATATTGAACCTTTGCTAAATCCTTACTCGACCATGAAGACCCATCAACGCCGGAACTTGTCCCAGATTTCCTTAGCATAAGCGGATGAGTACATGACTCTCCCTGGTCCATTGCAGGTTAACTCCCCATTTTACAGCTGAATGGACTGGAGTAAGTAAAGTACAGTGTCTTGCTCAAGGACACAATATAAGTATTCCCGATGGAAAGCGAACCTGGTACCTTTACATTATGAGCATGACCCCTTAGCCACTCAACCCTCTGGATAAAATTATCTCCTTCATCATGCTTCCCTCTACAACTATATTCAGTCCTCCTCCCCACCCCCTCTCTCTCTACATAATTTTTTCACCCAAACACCTCCTCTCTTGATCCCAGCTTTCTGGCTTTTAGTTCTCGTATTTCTCTCAATCTCTCCCTGTTTACTCTCCTTCCTACCTCTGGAATGATCTAACCTCTCAGACACAATTTGACCCTTGCTGTTGTGGTGCCGTTTAACTCTCATCAAACAAACAAATTAGCCACTGCATGCATGTCCACATTGAACGCTCGTCCTTGATTTGTCAGGCATTACTGCACTTACACTTTTAATGCAAAAAGCACTTGCCCTGTATTCGTCATACAAGCTAGGGTTACGATATGAATCTTCAGGGAGGAAGTCACAGGATGTCTCCTGGTGCTTGGTTTTGTGGATTATACAGGTATTGGTACTGCTTGGTATATATCCTGCTGAAAGCTCATGTGGCCAGATGCACATGAGTCATTCACAGGTTCTTTTATTAAAGAGGCATTGAGGTTGCGCCCCCTCTTACTTCCATTATCTTTTCACTGTAACTGGTACATGTACCTCTAGACTGGTTTAGAGAAGTGAAGGGTTGCTGACCTCTAGACTGGTTTAGAGAAGTGAAGGGTTGCTGACCTCTAGACTGGTTTAGAGATGTGAAGGGTTGCTGACCTCTAGACTGGTTTAGAGAAGTGAAGGGTTGCTGACCTCTAGACTGGTTTAGAGAAGTGAAGGGTTGCTGACCTCTAGACTGGTTTAGAGATGTGAAGGGTTGCTGACCTCTAGACTGGTTTAGAGAAGTGAAGGGTTGCTGACCTCTAGACTGGTTTAGAGAAGTGAAGAGTTGCTGACCTCTAGACTGGTTTAGAGAAGTGAAGGGGCGCTGACCACTTAGACTGGTTTAGAGAAGTGAAGGGTTGCTGACTACTTAGACTGGTTTAGAGAAGTGAAGGGTTGCTGACCTTTAGACTGGTTTAGAGAAGTGAAGGGTTACTGACCTCTAGACTGGTTTAGAGAAGTGAAGGGTTGCTGACCTCTAGACTGGTTTAGAGAAGTGAAGGGTTGCTGACTACTTAGACTGGTTTAGAGAAGTGAAGGGTTGCTGACCTCTAGACTGGTTTAGAGTAGTGAAGGGTTGCTGACCTCTAGACTGGTTTAGAGAAGTGAAGGGTTGCTGACCTCTAGACTGGTTTAGAGAAGTGAAGGGTTGCTGACCTCTAGACTGGTTTAGAGAAGTGAAGGGTTGCCAACCTCTAGACTGGTTTAGAGATGTGAAGGGTTGCTGACCTCTAGACTGGTTTAGAGATGTGAAGGGTTGCTGACCTCTAGACTGGTTTAGAGAAGTGAAGGGCTGCTGACCTCTAGACTGGTTTAGAGATGTGAAGGGTTGCTGACCTCTAGACTGGTTTAGAGATGTGAATGGTTGCTGACCTCTAGACTGGTTTAAAGAAGTGAAGGGTTGCTGACCTCTAGACTGGTTTAGATAAGTGAAGGGCTGCTGACCTCTAGACTGGTTTAGAGAAGTGAAGGGTTGCTGACCTCTAGACTGGTTTAGAGAAGTGAAGGGTTGCTGACCTCTAGACTGGTTTAGAGAAGTGAAGGGTTGCTGACCTCTAGACTGGTTTAGAGAAGTGAAGGGTTGCTGACCTCTAGATTGGTTTAGAGAAGTGAAGGGTTGCTGACCTCTAGATTGGTTTAGAGAAGTGAAGGGTTGCTGACCTCTAGACTGGTTTAGAGAAGTAAAGGGTTGCTGTGATACGATGTAGGGCTGTGCTGCCACATGCTTCCTAAGGGATCATGTGACATTTACCTTGTTTTCACAGTAACTCTCCTTACATTTTTATGCTGTTAACCTTTGAAAATCTTCAGTCCTTTAAAGTCTGTTATTTCCTGGTATGTTACCTCTATTTACCATATATTACAATTGGCAATGCAGCTTGCACCAACATCTCCTTCAGTGCCATTTTATTTTGTTATGAGAAAAATCTTGCCTTATTCAAACCCTTCTAAAAGTAACAACATTATTTTGATTTTGAATTTGATGAAAGAAATTTTGTGATTACCAAAATTAAATTTGACAAATTATATTTTGATACGCTTCATTTCTGAAGCATATCCCAATGTAATTTAGTTGTTTGACCTTTGACCTGACCTTTGACCTATGGCATACACAGTACCAGACTCAGCATTTAGAGGATAGAACAGTGTACCAGCTAATACTAATAGGATGGGCTTTGGACTGAAAAATATGTTTGTCCACTTTGTTTGCTTCAGTGTATTTGACTTCCTTCTTTTTATTTTTCTGTTGTTTTTTGTGGAATCCTTCAGAAGAAGCAATTTAAATTTGAGGGGAAGTCATTAAAAAAATACTGTAATTGGTTAAAGTTTAAGGGGTATAAATGCAAAAAATTTGAATTCGCAAAGTACAAGCTAGCCATAGGGTCTTTAAGATGCTTAGACTACAAATTGGATCGTGTAGACTGTACTACTGTAAGCAATTTTCAGTTATCTAAAAGAGACTAAATCGTCACAAGGACACAATGATAAGAATTTGGTTCAAATTGTTTGATTTTCAACCAATTGCTGCAGGATTCATTGGCTTATCTCACGGCATATATTAAGTTAAACCCCTGTATTGTTATCACATGCTATTTATAGCCCAGGGACTTCAGTTCCTTTTCAAAACAATAGTCATGACTTAAAAGCCCCAGCAGAATCATTTACTGTTATTTTTGGTTCGCTTGCAAAGCATAATACGAACCTATGTAATGGCCATTCTGTCCAGTCAGTGTTTCCTGAGATTTCCTTAAAAATGTTAAAAGTTTTTTGCATTCTTTTATAGAAAATGTTAAAGTTTCTTCAGAATTTCTCAGAAGAAGTCAGTTTCTTCAGATATCCTTATGGAAGGTTAGAATTTCCTTACAAAATGTTGAAGACTTTCAGAGACACTTAAGACAAGATTGGAGACTAGTTTCCTTAAAAAGTTTACAAAACATTTTTTATTTTCTTTGAAGATAAGTGTAAAATGATATAATTTTCCAATATTCTTCAGAGATTCTCAAGCGTCTCTCATCTAGCACTGGAGATTTAAAATCCCTCAAATTCCTTAAAATATTTGATCCCAACTGTTGTATGAGCCTATGGGACATCATGTGGGATATGGGATGGAATGCCATGTGGAACATGGGGTGGGATGCCCTGTGAGACATGGGGTGGAATTACATGTGGGACATGGTGTAGGATGCCATGTGGAAGAGGGTGGAATGCCATGTAGGATATATGGTGGAATGCCATGTGGGACATAAAGTGGAATGCCATGCCATGGGGTGGGATGGCATGTGGGACATGGTATGTTAAGTGGGACATAAGATTTCATGTGGGACATGGGATGTTATGTGGGTCATGGGATGTGTGTTGGACACGGGATGTCATGTGGGGCATGGGATGTCATGTGGGGCATAGGATGTCATGTGGGGCATAGGATGTCATGTGGGACATGGGATGTCATGTGGGACATGTGATGTCATGTGGGACATGGGATGTCATATGGGACGTGGGATGTCATGTGGGACATGGGGTGAGATGCTATGAGTAACACAGTGTGACATAGGTTGGGATGCCATGTGTGACATAGGGTAGGAGGCTATGTGGGACATAGGGTAGGAGGCCATAGTTGCATGAGATGTGATGCCATATGGGACATAAAGTAGGATGTCATTGGGACATTGGCAGGGATACCATATGGAACATATGGTGGAATCGAATGTGGGACATAAGTTGGGATGCCATGTGGGACATTAGGTGGGAAGCCACCGATGCTTGACGTACAGTGGGATGCTATGGGGGACATAGGGAGAGATGCCATGTGGGACACAGGGAAGGATACCATGTGGGACATAGGGAGGGATGTCATGTGGTACATATGGTTGAATTAATATGGGACATACATATAGGATGGGATCCACGTGGGACATAGGGTGTGATGCCATGTGGGTCAAAGGGTGGGATGTCATGTGGGACATATGGTGGAATGCCATGTGGGACATAGTGAAATGCCATGTGAGACATACTGTATGGCGGAATGCCATGTGGGAGATATGGTAGCATGCCGTGTGGGACAAGGCATGGGATGGGATGTCATGTGGGACATGGGGTGGGATGTCATTTAGCACATGCAATGGGATCCATATGGGACATAGAGTGGGATGCCATGTGGGTCAGGATGGGATGCCATGTGGGACATATGGTGGAATGCTATGTGGGACATATGGTGGAATGCCATCTAGGACAAGGGATGGGATGCCATGTTGAAGACATGGTGGAATGCCATGTGGGACAAGAGATAGGATGGGATGTTATGTGGGACATGGTGTGAGATGCCATGTGGGAAATGGGATGCCATGTGGGACATTTGATGCCATGTGGGACATTTGATTCCATGTGGAACATGGGATGCCATGTGGGATATAGAATGCCATGTGGGACATGGGATGCCACGTGGGACATGGAATGCCATGTGGGACATGGGGTACCATGTGGGACATGGATGCCATGTGGGACATGGGATGCCATGTGGGACATGGGATGCCATGTGTGACATAGGATGCCATGTGTGACATAGGATACGGGATGCCATGTGGGACATATGATGCCATGTGGGACATGGGATGCCATGTGGGGGTCATGGGATGCCATGTGGGACATGAGTTGCCATGTGAGACTTAGTGTGAGATGCCATTTTTATAATTGGCCGGGTCATATGATATGGGTGTCAATTTGCATGGGCATGCAAAACATGACAGTATTTACTGTTCTACAGTAGTTTTAATCTGTTTTCTGTTGTTGTAATTTTCACCTAGTGGCTACTAGTGTAGTATTATCTTTTTTCTGTTATTGTAGATTTCATCTTTTGTAGATTTCATCTATTGGCCACTGGCTAGTATTTCCTTGTAATCTATTATCTTTTTTCTGTCATTGTAGATTTCATCTATTGGCCACTGGCTAGTATTTCCTTGTAATCTATTATCTTTTTTCTGTCATTGTAGATTTCATCTATTGGCCACTGGCTAGTATTTCCTTGTAATCTATTATCTTTTTTCTGTCATTGTAGATTTCATCTATTGGCCACTGGCTAGTATTTCCTTGTAATCTATTATCTTTTTTTCTGTCATTGTAGATTTCATCTATTGGCCACTGGCTAGTATTTCCTTGTAATCTATTATCTTTTTTCTGTCATTGTAGATTTCATCTATTGGCCACTGGCTAGTATTTCCTTGTAATCTATTATCTTTTTTCTGTCATTGTAGATTTCATCTATTGGCCACTGGCTAGTATTTCCTTGTAATCTATTATCTTTTTTCTGTCATTGTAGATTTCATCTATTGGCCACTGGCTAGTATTTCCTTGTAATCTATTATCCTTTTTCTGTCATTGTAGATTTCATCTATTGGCCACTGGCTAGTATTTCCTTGTAATCTATTATCTTTTTTCTGTCATTGTAGATTTCATCTATTGGCCACTGGCTAGTATTTCTTTGTAATCTATTATCTATTTTCTGTCATTGTAAATTTCATCTTTTGGCCACTGGCTACTATTTCATTGTAATCTTCATGTAGTGGCTACTAGTGTACTCTTTATCTTTTTTCTGTTGTTGTAATTTTCATCTAGTGGCTACTATTATCTTACTAATATTTTGCTTTTTTTCATCTGACAAACACCTGGGAAAAAACAAATTTCTTGTATTGTTATAACGTGCACTGTGCATGAAACGACACACACACAACATGTCACTGTCTGACTGTACTAACAGATAAGAACTTGTGTGTTCCACAACAGGAACTTTAGAAGTGACTTATATGTTCTCATTACACAATTTTACTGAGACTTGCCTCCCTCTTTAGGGCATCTGGCAAATGTTGCCTTAACACTTTAAAGGATTAATTCAGGGGTCAAGCAGGGAATAGTTCAGAGGTCAAGCAGGGATTAGTTCAGGGGTCAAGCAGAGATTAGTTCAGGGGTCAAGCAGGGATTAGTTCAGGGGTCAAGCAGGGATTACTTCAGGGGTCAAGCAGGGATTAGTTTTGGGGTCAAGCAGGGATTAGTTTAGGGGTCAAGCAGGGATTAGTTCAGGGGTCAAGCAGGGATTACTTCAGTGGTCAAGCAGGGATTAGTTCAGGGGTCAAGCAGATCTATATAGTATGAAAGAGGACTTTCAAAAGAAACAGAATAGAGCAGAAAGCATTAAAAAGTCTTATTCCTTTAAAGAAATATTTAAGTTTCAGGTTTGGTATCATTTGTGTAGAAACGGTGGAAATCAGACTAGTTGTGAATTGTGAGGTCATAGCCTCAGATTCCTTTAAAGTCTTCATGTATTCTATTATATTTTGTCTTGCGATTTTGTGGCCTAAAAACTATGGGATATGTCAAAAAGTAGTAAAACTTAATCTAGCAAGGGTATTTATAATATACCACCTAAAGAAAGTTTGAGGAAAAATAATTAAAAAAGTGAAATAAATCAACTTTCTTTAAAATAAACTAACAATTATTAAGAAAATGAGGATGAAGACACCAACTTTCCACAGTAGACTTACTACACCAGTCATTTCTACACCGATAAGACAGAGGTTTTAAACTTGAATATCTCCTTAACGGAACAAGACTTGAATGCTTTGTTCACAATTTTGTTTGCGACGACGACGAGTGAACACAATTACAATGACGGGGTCGTTGCTTGCGTATTCGGTTATGATAGTAACAATGCTATCACGAAACGCTTAATACGACCCGGACGAGAACACAGGTACGACGTACGGACAGACATAACATCGACAACCAAGTCAATGTCCACTGCCTTTGATGACCAGTTGTGGTACACTGGCGTGTCTACCCAACCCAGGCTTGAACCAGGGCCTCGTGGTCTGTAGACAGGTATGATAGCCACTACGCCACAGTTAGTAGACAGATACAATTTTGTTTCTTTTGAAGTCCTATTTTATATGAGATGGACATGCTTGACCCTTATTGCAGCTTAATTGTGCATTACTCAACTAATTGTTTTCTTGGAATGAATACCTCCTGATCTGTTTTAATTGATGTGTACATCTTCTTTATCTCCTATGTACACAGGATCAGAAACCTTTGTTTGTGCTCATTCCTACTTCCTTCTTCCAGGGGAATAAAAACACATTCCTTCAACTCTCTAGAAGGCTGGAAGAGGAAGCAGGAATTATGAAATATGATCTTAAGGAACATCAGCATCAGGCTAATTAAATAATAGGGATATTGTTGAAATTGCTACATAATACTTACATGCAGACTCTGTATCATAAGTATATGATATGTTGATATGACTTTCATATGAATCACTTTTCTTTCTTAAAGGGTTCTCTTATCATCTTTAAGTATAATTCCAACCCACCTTATTTCATTCAGGAAGTATTCTATTTTGTATTGTGCCTAATTTGTTACTTGTAGTTAGTTAATAGTAATTGCATTGTTTGGAAAATATGATAAGGTTAATTAATCATAGATTGTAGGCATTGCGGAATACTGAAGAATTGCATAGTTATGATATAGTGTTTCAGTGGTGAAATTATCTGTATTTAAGTTTTACTTTTTAAAGTATTCACGTATAGATGCTAAATTATGATTGTTTGCAAGATACAAGTTATGCTTTCAGTTTCTTTAAAAGAAGATATTTTATTCTGTTATGATCAGTTTTCAATTATACTGTACATACAGTCTCTGATTTAAGAAGTTTTGCATGATGCACTGATGCGGATTCTCCCTCCTGGGCCCCTTGTACACGTGTTATTCTTGATCCCCCACCCCTCCTCCCTACTCTACACACCTTACACATTCCCTCCTTCAGTTGTGAGTAGTATAATACACTTGTCAGGTGTGTGACTCACCCCTACACCTCAGACAAGGTGAGTCATTGCACCAAGGAGGGTGGTCAAAACATGTACATTGACCCCTCAGTTACTTAGGTGACTGACATTGACCCCTCAGTTACTTAGGTGACTGACATTGACCCCTCAGTTACTTAGGTGACTGACATTGACCCCTCAGTTACTTAGGTGACTGACATTGACCCCTCAGTTACTTAGGTGACTGACATTGACCCCTCAGTTACTTAGGTGACTGACATTGACCCCTCAGTTACTTAGGTGACTGACATTGACCCCTCAGTTACTTAGGTGACTGACATTGACCCCTCAGTTACTTAGGTGACTGACATTGACCCCTCAGTTACTTAGGTGACTGACATTGACCCCTCAGTTACTTAGGTGACTGACATTTCTTGTGCAATTGACTTATCCAAAATTGCTCATCTCTGTACAAAGCAATGGGTCTGAAGTAAATTGACTCACTCCAGAGTCACTCTGGTGACTGACAATTTGGTACAATGAGGCACATGTGAGTCACTCTTTCATATGTTAATGACTCACCTTTGACTAGTAGGGGTGAGTCATACAAATGACAAGTGCATTAGGCCCAACCCCATTAGAGCTATTAATTAGATTTTCTTATTCAGTACATGAATGTTGAAGTAGGGATATGTTACTTTGGCTAAAGTAAGAAATACCTGGTCGAAGGTCAGATTTATGATGTATGCTAGGGTAATGTAGTTGTATGTTTCTGTTTGTGCGCCGACGACGAGTGAACACACAATTACAATGACGGGGTTGTCCCCTGCGTAATCGCCTATGATAGTAACAATGCTATCACGAAACACTTAATACGACCCGGACGAGAACACAGGTACGACGTACGGACAGACATAACATCGATAACCAAGTCAATGTCCACGGCCTTTGAAAACCAGTTGTGGTGCACTGGTGTGTCTACCCAACCCAGGCTTGAACCCAGGGCCTCGTGATCTGTAGACATCTACACCACAGTAGGTAGACTGTTTGTGTACACCATTTATGTACCACAGTAGATAAACTGTTTGTGTACACCATTTATGTACCACTGTAGGTAGACTGTTTGTGTACACCATTTATGTACCACAGTAGGTAGACTGTTTGTGAGGTAGACTGTTTGTGAGGTAGACTGTTTGTGTACACCATTTATGTACCACAGTAGGTAGACTGTTTGTGTACACCATTTATGTACCACCGTAGGTAGACTGTTTGTGTACACCATTTATGTACAACAGTAGGTAGACTGTTTGTGTACACCATTTATGTACCACAGTAGATAGACTGTTTGTGAGGTAGCCTGTTTGTGTACACCATTTATGTACCACAGTAGGTAGACTGTTTGTGTACACCATTTATGTACCACCGTAGGTAGACTGTTTGTGTACACCATTTATGTACCACCGTAGGTAGACTGTTTGTGTACACCATTTATGTACCACCATAGGTAGACTGTTTGTGTACACCATTTATGTACCACAGTAGGTAGACTGTTTGTGAGGTAGCCTGTTTGTGTACACCATTTATGTATTTTTAAGTTCATGCTGTTGCCTAGCATCCCTTGGAATGAGTAATAATCTTGAATTGTTGACATCAAGAGTAGGAAATTGGCAGGAAATATGAGGATAATTTGAGCCCTTGATTGGAAATATGAGTTGCCCTACTATGAGATAAATCAATTATATGTTGTGATAGAGGAAGGTTAAATGGAAGCAGTTGATGTCAAATTGGAAAATTCCTTGCATATTTAGGAAAAGCAATGTGTTAAACATATGGTTGATTTGGTTCCCGTCATGGGTAAAGGATGTGTTTGATTTTAATGGGTTATGTTGAAGGTTAAAATAAGGATTTTGTGCTGCTGGCAACCTCAAACTGCAAGATATGTAGGATTATGGATAAATTAGATATGTATAAGGTTTGTAAGAATTCTGAAAATCATCAAATTGAGACATTCCTTACCTCACATGTATGGACCATTTGTCCATTTATTTCAAAATTAACATTCATTATATAATAAACTTAAATTGAGGGCTTTATCATGAACTTCAGCATTATGTATTGTCTGTATTGCCACCTGTTACAAGTTACAGGATGGATGATGTAGGAAAAGTGAATGATGTAGAGAAAAGTGAATGATGTAGAGAAAAGAAAAATCTGATGATATGGTGATATCAAGCTGGTATGGTGATATCAAGCTGGTATGGTGATATCAAGCTGGTATGGTGATATCAAGCTGGTATTGTGATATCAGGCTGGTATGGTGATATCAAGCTGGTGTGGTGATATCAAGCTGGTGTGGTGATATCAAGCTGGTGTGGTGATATCAAGCTGGTGTGGTGATATCAAGCTGGTATTGTGATATGAAGCTGGTGTGGTGATATGAAGCTGGTGTGGTGATATGAAGCTGGTGTGGTGATATGAAGCTGGTGTGGTGATATGAAGCTGGTGTGGTGATATGAAGCTGGTGTGGTGATATGAAGCTGGTATGGTGATATGAAGCTGGTATGGTGATATGAAGCTGGTATGGCGATATCAAGTTGGTATGGTGAAATCAAGCTGGTATGCCGATATCAAGCTGGTATGGCGATATCAAGCTGGTATGGCGATATCAAGCTGGTATGGCGATATCAAGCTGGTATGGCGATATCAAGCTGGTATGGCGATATCAAGCTGGTACAGTATGGTGATATCAAACTGGTATGGTGATATCAAGCTGGTATGGTGATATTAAACTGGTATGGTGACATCAAGCTGGTATGGTGACATCAAGCTGGTATGGTGACATCAAGCTGGTATGGTGATATCAAGCTGGTATGGTGATATCACGCTGCTAGGGTGATGTCAAGCTGGTATGGTGATATCAAGCTGGTATGGTGATATCAAGCTGGTATGGTGATATCAAGCTGGTATGGTGATATCAAGCTGGTATGGTGATATCAAGCTGGTATGGTGATATCAAGCTGGTATGGTGATATCAAGCTGGTATGGCGATATCAAACTGGTATGGCGATATCAAGCTGGTATGGCGATATCAAGCTGGTTTGGTGATGTAAAGCTGGTTTGGTGATGTAAAGCTGGTATGGCGATATCAAGCTGGTATAGCGATAACAAGCTGGTATGGCGATAACAAGCTGGTATGGCGATAACATGCTGGTATGGCGATATCAAGCTGGTATGTTGATATCAAGCTGGTATGTTGATATCAAGCTGGTATGGTGATATGAAGCTGGTATGGTGATATGAAGCTGGTATGGTGATTTTAAGCTGGTATGGTGATATGAAGCTGGTATGGTGATTTTAAGCTGGTATGGTGATATCACGCTGGTATAGAAAACATGAGGACAATGCCACCATAATCCCCAGCCTACTTTTTTTCAATTTTGTAAAGTTTCATGAAAGAAATGTTGATATTTGTTATACTGTATTTCACTAACAATGATGCAGTCATTGGATAATTTTTCAATGGACTCCTTATACTCTAGAGTTCAGGGCAATGACCCCAACCTTGTCCAATTACTGTTGGACTGAAAAGTCAAAAGTGTATTTTTTTTATATAAAAAAATAGCTCTTAATATTTGGGATGCTGTCAGAAACTTGTGTACACAATCCAGGACCCCTTTCCCTTCTTGGCTATGGCAATGTCCCCAGACAACAAGCATACCTAACTGTATCACTGCTTGTCTGTTGTTCAGACTTGTCATAGTTCCATTGTTTTTGGTGGCATTATTTCAAACTAGGTTCAAATGATGGTGCACCATCATACCTTTGTACATCATCCCATACTACAAAAGTGTTCAATCTATGTGGTCTAATTTGTTCACTGGCAATAAAAAGCTTCATCGACGTCGAGGACGAATGAACACACAATTACAATGACGGGGTCGTCACCTGCGTATCGGTTATGATAGTAACAATGCTATTACGAAACACTTAATACGACCCGGACGAGAACACAGGTACGACGTACGGACAGACATAACATTGACAACCAAGTCAATGTTCACGGCCTTTGACAACCAGTTGTGGTGCACTGGCATGTCCACCCAACCCATGCTTGAACCCAGGGCCTCGTGGTCTGTAGACATGTATGATAATCGCTACACCACAGTTGGTAGACAAAAAAAATTATCTTTCAGGACATGATTTATGACCATTGTAAAGAAGTGTTTCAAAAAAATGTCTTCAGACAAGTTAAGTGTTTTTAAAGCTGAAGGGCTCATTTATAAGTTGTTGAGTTAGAATGGGTATACACAGCAGACCAAGATGTAAAAAGACATGAGAGTTTATCTATATGAATCTGTTTTCTGTTTGAATGAAGGATGTGCGAATTAAAGTCATATTGACTCTGTAGATTGCTCTGGGTTCTATCACATTCCATTTTACGAGTACTTTACCATTTTTCATTATCCTCATTAGGGACAGTGCATGCTTCAATCAATTATTTTTCATATGAAAGCAAACAGATCATTATCATACTTGTATGGTGTTAAGAGAAGGTAAAATGTTAACGTTTTCCATATAAGGGTGTTAAAGATTCATCAATGCTGGTGTCAAACACAGCCAGAGGCCTCCTGGCTTGTGAATGAGGAGGCTGCAATAAAGCTGGAGGTCTGATTCAAATCTTTCATGATATACAAAACTTGCAAATCAATCAGCTAATTAAAAAAGCATCAGAACCACAAAACCTTTTGGTTCTGGTTGAAAAGACAGTTCTAACTCATTTAAAGGAGAATGTCCAAAATTTGAAGTTGAGAACGAAAGAAGGAACTTAATGCCCCCCCCTTCCCCCCCAAAAAAACAAAAAAAACAAAAAAAAACTGCATCTTAAAGGCTTAATCCGTTCCTAAGTTATCCATATTTCTATCCAGTATGCATGAAGTTCTAAATTTAGGCTTGTATCATTAATGTACAAATATAGATTCACAGACCCATGCATCATGTACAGGAAAAATATATAAGAACTGTGTTGATGTTGTCATTTTTAGATGCCGGTATAAACAAAATGGCTGCTACCATGTAAGTTATGTTTGACCGAATGTTTTGTTGGAAAATATATGTGAGATTGCTTTGGAATTAGATGTGAAATTTGGGCAAAAGAATTATAATTATTGCATCGATCATAATAGCAAAGGAAAGAGCCAGATGCAACGATATACTGCCTTTCATTGCCTTCATTTGAAAAGACACTGCATCTGTGGTTTAGTTTAACTGCATGTAAAGTACAGTCCTCATACATTATGCATTGATAGCCTACAATACTTATAAGTTTATACTTGTGATTTCTAATCAGAGATCTTTGGAATCCAGAGCTTGGGGATTTATCTTCAAGCTTGGGGATTTATCTCGGTGCTGGTTTTTATCTGGTCAGCTTAATGAGAGATCACAGAATTCTTGACATTCCCAATCATATATAACGCACTAGATTTGTGTGCTGGGAAGATCATTGTCAACTATTTAGTGTTCAACAAAAATCATACACAGCTATTTATTTATTCAGCGATTTCACGGTCTCTGTATACTGGAGTAATACATATAATACATATGTATAGATGTCAGTAACAATGTTAGTTGGGTTATGATCAGGAGAGAATTGATACAATTTCTAGTATCAGTGAGCCAGGATTTTTGCCTGGCCAACTTTTTAACTGGTCAGCATAAAGAAGCACATGAACAAAAAGAAAGGGCACTATTTTCTAGGGACTCGCAACTATTCAGCAAAGCTTTTGGACCTACTTGTAGAGCTACAGGAAGTTTAAAGAGGGAGGCTCGTTTCATTAAAATACGTTTAAATTAAGGGATGCGATATTTTGACGTCACTCCTGGTTGTGGACGCAAGATCCGATCCACTGTCTATTTGTACATGGAGTCAGAAGAGAACTCCATGGTTTGTACAGCCAGACACTAGCATGTACGTTGTGTGTGTCGAGTTACATACACAGCGCATTACGTGACTGTGACGAGAAACTTGTTTGTTTTTTCAATTCGTTTGTCAGAAAGCGAAAGATTAGTATTATAATACTATAATGATAGTCACCAAATGAAAATTACTGAGAAAAAAAAAGAAGAAGAAGATGAAAGCAAAAGTCACAATAAACGATTCTACAGGGGCTCGAATTCACGACTGTTAATAAGAAAAAAAATTGCCTCCGATCACCGTAACCTACCTACAGTAGCTAACTTGTGTACTGACCTTCAAGGCATTTTAAATAACTATATACCTTGCAATACGAGACAACGAATCGCGCAGCAAAATTTCAACCAATCAACAAATTTGAAAGGAATTCTAAATATTGTGCACATATGACGATTTTGCCTCTTTAAGAAAATGTTTAGGATACCTTAGAAATTGTTACACCCAGATCAGGTGACATAAAGCTTCATTTACATAGTTTGTCTTTGGTCTCCTCTTACAAACCTTGCTAAACTCTGCAGGTATCATGCAGTGTACAATTACATATGTCCTGTGAAACACAGGAGATTTCCTCAATTAAGAGATCATCTTAATGCTGGGTTTACTGGGTAGAAATAAGGAGATGTCAGCTTTCTGCTTAAGTTAATTATTTTTGGCCTATTCATCCTGCAAATCTTAGAGCAACTAATTGTTCATGGACCCCCCCCCTCCCTCCCCCCCATCATAGAATGAATAGTGCAGACTATGACTGTGTTACTGCAGTAGCTCGATGTATTGTTGGGTACCCCCACGCACCCACACACATACTGTAACTTGATTCAGTAACTTATGAGACAGGGGTGGGGGAAGGGGTGCCGACTGCCCCCAAATTTTTGGGCCACCAGAGATTTGGGCAAAATGTGTGTTAATATTTATGCAAAAACTGCATAATCTTACAAAAGTTATTTATTCATTTACTCCAGGATACTAGGAGGGAAGTTATTTCACCTTAATTCTCAGAATGAAAGTGAAAAGGTAACAGGTTGGTTTGCCTGAATATTTTTCTAAATGATATGAATAAATTTGGGCAGACAGTAAAATTGTCTGAATCTTATTGTGAAATTATGTGAGAAAAATTGGTTAAATTGCCTGATTATTTTCTGAATGAATTATGTGGGTGCATTTGGGGATATGTAAGATGGCCCGAATCTTTTCCTAATGCAGGGAAATTTGGACAGAACATTAATTTACTTGTTACTCTTTGAAACGAATGAATATATTGGCAGACAAGTAACTTTGACACAAAAATTCTGACTCTTTATTTAAAAAAAATGAAGAATGTAGTTCAATGTAGAAAGTATAAGTTAAATTGTGCAAACGTTTTTATACTAACACTAACTTCATGAATAGATTATATTTGAGAAATTTCCCTAAGGAATTTGAATAAATTTGGGCATTATAAATTATTTTATCCTATTTTGTGAACAATTGTAATCTGAATGGGTTCGGACAGAGTAATTTTCCTGAATCTATTTGGAGTGATAAACAAATGTAGAAAAATTGGAGCACAGTAAATTTTCCCAAATGATTCTTTGAGCAGCCAGACGACTGTAGCCTGGATATCACGGTAAATTCAAATAGAGAGCTAATTTGTTGGAAGCTTGGAAAGATCAACATTTTAGAAATATGAGGATGTGTGGTTTTTCTCCATAAGCAGCTGCTGGTGGAAATAATCTATACTTCAATTTATTTATTATCAAGAATCAAAAGACAGAAATTCTCCATGGTATACTTCCCAGTTTATCTCCTCAACAATCCCAGTGGTTTGTATTAAACTTGGACAGACTAAGATAACACTAAATGTGTCAAAATCTTGGGAGTTGTATTGAATTTGCATCTTGACATGAAACAACTTGTCAATGCCATTTGTAAATCATCTTTTTAGGCTCTATGCAACATCAGCCGAAAATAAGATTTTTTTTAGGAATGAAATAACTACTAGGTTGGTATGTTTCTGCATTTTGTCCAGACCTGACTATTGTAACTCTCTTCTATTTGGCCTCCCTGACTCTATACTTAAACTAGGTTGGTATGTTTCTATATTACACCCAGACTTGACTATTGTAACTCTCCTCTGTTTAGCCTCCCTGACTCTACACTTGACCCGCCTATCTAGTCTGGCAATCTTTCATATTGAAAGTGAGGCAACCACTGCAGTTATTTCAATAAGGCCTAATGTGGAGAAAGTCATCAACATTTTGGGACTCACTGGCTAAACTGTACAAAATTGTTCTTTTGATCTACCAGCAAACAAACCCTCACAATCCATCACGTTCTCCTTGCTTGCCCCCTGTACAACCTTCTTAGAGCTACCCTCGCTCCCCACAACTCAATTACAAAAATCCTGAAAATAAGGCCATTACATATTTTAGCTTACCTAAATTAGTTCAGCTATTTGATGTTTCATTTCCAGACTATATGGGTCCTTTAAATTTCTTTAGCAACAAAATTGGTCTGACGCTTTCTTTCTTTTTGGGAGGGGGATCTTACCACCCTCTCGATCACTTTTTCTCTAGGTTTCATCCATCTTTAAAAAGACATAAGAACGATATCAGATCATGACACAATCACTAAACTTCCTTGTTAGTTCTTGAGATAGAAAAAATTCCCCTCTATTTTCAATTCCAAGTTTAACTTAAAGACTTGATGAGATTTGGCCTTTTTATTTTCAGAATGGGGGATGGGGGAACATGGAACTTGGATTTTATTAACATAATCATGACAGGCAAAATTCAAATTAGTTATCATTCTTGCTGAATATTCGGGCAAAATAAGCTGTGCCTCCCCCCAAATGAAATTGCCCCATACACCTATGACTTAATTTACCCCCTGCTTTGTACGTGTGACATTTGTCTGCTTTTTTATTTGTGACCACTAACATTGTCCCCTCGCGATCCTTCTCTTGCCCCTAGTATAAATATTCATGCTTGTGGCGCTAATTTTGTGAAAAACTTATCCAAAACATCTCACTCGATATACCACTGGTTTTGGGCATTTGACACCAATTGTTTTGGGGTCTATTATTCCAGTTAAATGTTTGTGACGGCCGCAATTCTTCAGGGGTCAGAGGTCTTCCCCTCCCCCCACACTTTCTGGCAGAATTAAAACAAAAGTACAATGAATTGAAAGCAATTTTTTCTTGAATTTAGGAAAATTCTTTCAAAAATGGCTTATTAAAACTGAATGACTATTGGGTAACTCTACAGAGAGCTAAATTCTAGATGCATAACTTCGCTTTCATTCACTTTTGGATCGAGTGTCCCTTTAATTGAAATTGTGTATTTCTCCCATTACAAAGGTTGCTCATACTCGTTCAAAATCTGTAGAACTTCTTGTAGGGTTGTTTTGTATGGCTTCTGCATTATGACAATGATCGGAAAAAATAATTAACAGAACGACATGATATGCAAATTCTGACCAGGCGTGAGACTTTCTCTCTCTACTGATCACTTTCCAATCAATTGTATTTTCCCAGTGGTATCAAAGAGGCATCTTTAACTGCTGTCCCAGATTTTGAATTGAAAGATGTGAACTTTATGGAGTACCTTCGGAAGAAGTGGTATTTCATCATTAAATGCTAAGACACTTTGAAGGATGATTCTTTATTTGTTAAGTTAAGCATGTCACTTCCACAAATGAGGTTGGACTGATTAGATTCTAAGTTAAGCATGTCACTTCCACAAATGAGGTTGGACTGGTTAGATTCTAAGTTAAGCATGTCACTACCACAAATGAGGCTGGACTGATTAGATTCTAAGTTAAGCATGTCACTTCCACAAATGAGGTTGGACTGGTTAGATTCTAAGTTAAGCATGTCACTGCCACACATGAGGTTGGACTGATTAGATTCTAAGTTAAGCATGTCACTGCCACAAATGAGGTTGGACTGGTTAGATTCTAATTTAAGCATGTCACTTCCACAAATGAGGTTGGACTGGTTAGATTCTAAGTTAAGCATGTCACTTCCACAAATGAGGTTGAACTGGTTAGATTCTAAGTTAAGCATGTCACTGCCACAAATGAGGTTGGACTGGTTAGATTCTAAGTTAAGCATGTCACTTCCACAAATGAGGTTGAACTGGTTAGATTCTAAGTTAAGCATGTCACTGCCACAAATGAGGTTGGACTGGTTAGATTCTAAGTTAAGCATGTCACTTCCACAAATGAGGTTGGACTGGGCAGATTCTAAGTTAAGCATGTCACTGCCACAAATGAGGTTGGACTGGTTAGATTCTAATTTAAGCATGTCACTTCCACAAATAAGGTTGGACTGTTTAGATTCTTAAGTTAAGCATGTCACTTCGACAAATGAGGTTGGACTGTTTAGATTCTAAGTTAAGCATGTCACTTCCACAAATGAGGTTGGACTGGTTGGATTCTTAAGTTAAGCATGTCACTTCCACAAATAAGGTTGGACTAGTTAGATTTTAAGTCAAGCATGTCACTTCCACAAATGAGGTTGGACTGGTTGGATTCTAAGTTAAGCATGTCACTTCCACAAATAAGGTTGGACTGTTTAGATTCTTAAGTTAAGCATGTCACTTCCACAAATAAGGTTGGACTAGTTAGATTTTAAGTCAAGCATGTCACTTCCACAAATGAGGTTGGACTGCTTAGATTCTAAGTTTAGCATGTCACTGCCACAAATGAGGTTGGACTGGTTAGATTCTAAGTTAAGCATGTCACTTCCACAAATGAGGTTGGACTGGTTAGATTCTAATTTAAGCATGTCACTTCTACAAATGAGGTTGGGCTGGTTGAATTCTAAGTTAAGCATGTCACTTCCACAAATGAGGTTGGACTGGTTAGATTCTAAGTTAAGCATGTCACTTCCACAAATGAGGTTGGACTGGTTAGATTCTAATTTAAGCATGTCACTTCCACAAATGAGGTTGGACTGGTTGAATTCTAAGTTAAGCATGTCACTTCCACAAATGAGGTTGGACTGGTTAGATTCTAATTTAAGCATGTCACTTCTACAAATGAGGTTGGGCTGGTTAGATTCTAAGTTTAGCATATCAATTCCACAAATGAGGTTGGACCGGTTAGATTCTAAGTTAAGCATGTCACTGCCACAAATAAGGTTGGACTGGTTAGATTCTAATTTAAGCATGTCACTTCCACAAATGAGATTGGACTGGTTAGATTCTAATTTAAGCATGTCACTTCCACAAATGAGGTTGGACTGGTTAGATTCTAAGTTAAGCATGTCACTTCCACAAATGAGGTTGGACTGGTTGGATTCTAAGTTAAGCATGTCACTTCCACAAATGAGGTTGAACTGGTTAGATTCTAAGTTTAGCACGTCACTTCCACAAATGAGGTTGAACTGGTTAGATTCTAATTTAAGCATGTCACTTCCACAAATGAGGTTGGACTGGTTAGATTCTAAGTTTAGCATGTCACTTCCAGAATTGAGGTTGGACTGGTTAGATTCTAAGTTTAGCATGTCACTTTCACAAATGAGGTTGGACTAGTTAGATTCTAAGTTAAGCATGTCACTACCACAAATGAGGTTGAACTGGTTAGATTCTAAGTTAAGCATGTCACTTCCACAAATGAGGTTGAACTGGTTAGATTCTAAGTTAAGTATGTCACTTTCACAAATGAGGTTGGACTGGTTAGATTCTAAGTTAAGCATGTCACTTCCACAAATGAGGTTGAACTGGTTAGATTCTAAGTTAAGCATGTCATTTCCACAAATGAGGTTGAACTGGTTAGATTCTAATTTAAGCATGTCACTTCCACAAATGAGGTTGGACTGGTTAGATTCTAATTTAAGCATGTCACTTCCACAAATGAGGTTGGACTGGTTAGATTCTAAGTTAAGCATGTCACTTCCACAAATGAGGTTGAACTGGTTAGATTCTAAGTTAAGCATGTCACTTCCACAAATGAGGTTGAACTGGTTAGATTCTAATTTAAGCATGTCACTTCCACAAATGAGGTTGAACTGGTTAGATTCTAAGTTAAGCATGTCACTTCCACAAATGAGGTTGAACTGGTTAGATTCTAATTTAAGCATGTCACTTCCACAAATGAGGTTGGACTGGTTAGATTCTAAGTTAAGCATGTCACTTCCACAAATGAGGTTGAACTGGTTAGATTCTAAGTTAAGCATGTCACTTCCACAAATGAGGTTGAACTGGTTAGATTCTAATTTAAGCATGTCACTTCCACAAATGAGGTTGGACTGGTTAGATTCTAAGTTAAGCATGTCACTTCCACAAATGAGGTTGAACTGGTTAGATTCTAAGTTAAGCATGTCACTTTCACAAATGAGGTTGGACTGGTTAGATTCTAAGTTAAGCATGTCACTTCCACAAATGAGGTTGAACTGGTTAGATTCTAAGTTAAGCATGTCACTTCCACAAATGAGGTTGAACTGGTTAGATTCTAATTTAA
Organism: Chiridota heheva; assembly: GCA_020152595.1. Lineage (NCBI taxonomy): Eukaryota > Metazoa > Echinodermata > Holothuroidea > Apodida > Chiridotidae > Chiridota > Chiridota heheva. The sequence goes on along the minus strand of JAIGNY010004209.1, from coordinate 215,258 downwards.
GCATGTCACTTCCACAAATGAGGTTGGACTGGTTAGATTCTAAGTTAAGCATGTCACTTCTACAAATGAGGTTGGACTGGTTAGATTCTAAGTTTAGCATGTCACTGCCACAAATGAGGTTGGACTATTTAGATTCTACTTTAAGCACGTCACTTCCACAAATGAGGTTGGACTGGTTAGATTCTAAGTTGAGCATGTCACTTCCACAAATGAGGTTGGACTGGTTAGATTCTAAGTTAAGCATGTCACTGCCACAAATGAGGTTGGACTGGGCAGATTCGAAGTTAAGCATGTCACTTTCACAAATGAGGTTGGACTGGTTAGATTCTAATTTAAGCATGTCACTTCCACAAATGAGATTGGACTGGTTAGATTCTAATTTAAGCATGTCACTTCCACAAATGAGGTTGGACTGGTTAGATTCTAAGTTAAGCATGTCACTTTCACAAATGAGGTTGGACTGGTTAGATTCTAAGTTAAGCATGTCACTTCCACAAATGAGGTTGGACTGGTTGGATTCTAAGTTAAGCATGTCACTTCCACAAATGAGGTTGAACTGGTTAGATTCTAAGTTTAGCACGTCACTTCCACAAATGAGGTTGAACTGGTTAGATTCTAATTTAAGCATGTCACTTCCACAAATGAGGTTGGACTGGTTAGATTCTAAGTTTAGCATGTCACTTCCAGAATTGAGGTTGGACTGGTTAGATTCTAAGTTTAGCATGTCACTTCCACAAATGAGGTTGGACTGGTTAGATTCTAAGTTAAGCATGTCACTTCCACAAATGAGGTTGAACTGGTTAGATTCTAAGTTAAGCATGTCACTTCCACAAATGAGGTTGAACTGGTTAGATTCTAATTTAAGCATGTCACTTCCACAAATGAGGTTGGACTGGTTAGATTCTAAGTTAAGCATGTCACTTCCACAAATGAGGTTGAACTGGTTAGATTCTAAGTTAAGCATGTCACTTCCAGAATTGAGGTTGGACTGGTTAGATTCTAAGTTTAGCATGTCACTTTCACAAATGAGGTTGGACTGGTTAGATTCTAAGTTAAGCATGTCACTACCACAAATGAGGCTGGACTGATTAGATTCTAAGTTAAGCATGTCACTTCCACAAATGAGGTTGAACTGGTTAGATTCTAATTTAAGCATGTCACTTCCACAATTGAGGTTGGACTGGTTAGATTCTAAGTTAAGCATGTCACTACCACAAATGAGGGTGGACTGGTTGGATTCTAAGTTAAGCATGTCACTTCCACAAATGAGGTTGGACTGGTTAGATTCTAAGTTTAGCATGTCACTTCCAGAAATGAGGTTGGACTGGTTAGATGTCACTTTCACAAATGAGGTTGGACAGGTTTGATTGGTGTTTCATCTGTATTTGCTTGTGTGTTTGTCAGCAACATACCTCAAGAAAGGATGAATTCTTGTCGATCAAATTGGTGTGATAGAAACCTTTGGTGGTGAATGTTTGTCTGTGTGTGTAAGGAGAGGGGAGATTGATTTGCAGTTTACTGTGTCCCCTGATGTTGACTGTGTAGTGGTTAATTTGCTTGTTGGTCATTCAGAAAAATGCTCGTTTTCCGTTTAAGAAAGATAGATTGTTTGATTGCCCTTATTTGTGCAAATCCAGATTTGAGAAGAAATTTCTTTACTGATTGGTAAGAATTAGAACAGGAGGACAAAATAAATGTGAAAAATAGAGTGGGTTGGGTCTCAATCCCATGGTGAAGAAAGAAGCTCTGGGATTTTATCTATAATCATACCTCAGAATAAAACTATTCTGATTGATAAGGACCATTCATGAGCCAACAGGACAATTGCTTACTATGCTATAATTCTGTGTTCTGTATCCATGTAAGGTATTTTTATGAGGGGCAGGGCGGACCCCAGGGGGGCAGGGTGGACCCTCAAAGGGGGCAGGGTGGACCCTCAAAGGGGGCAGGGTGGACCCTCAAGGGGGCAGGGTGGACCCTCAAGGGGGCAGGGTGGACCCTCAAGGGGGCAGGGTGGACCCTCAAGGGGGAAGGACAGACCCCTAGGGGGCAGGGCGGGCCCAAGGAGGGGGCAAAGCTAGGGTCTGCATTTTTTGTACTTTAAGACAATGTCCTCACACTAATAGTCTTCTGTTGAACAAAACTTTATTTCACTTACTGTACTTGCTGTGTATATTAGTTGATTGAAATAGAAAGATGCTCATATTTTCTTCTTTCCTTTTACAGGTCAACGTTGCTATAAAGTGTCTAAATCCAGATAAAGGAGCCATTTTGAAACATCAGCAGGACTTCCTGAAAGAGGCTGCCATCATGTATTCACTAGACCATGAGAACCTCGTCAAATTATTCGGTGTGGTCCTAGATGTCGAGAGTTCCCTTTGGCTGGTAAGAACTTTGTTTCAGAATTGAAGTGTAGAATATATTAGAAGTTGATGCCACCAAATTTTATATAGGTGGTGTCATAAAAACACAACTCAATTGCTGAGATCTTCCAGAAAAATCAGTAGGATAAAATTATCTCCTTCATCATGCTTCCCTCTACAACCATATTTAATTCTCCTCTTTCACCCCTTCTCTCTACTTTGTTTTTTTCACCCATGCACTCTCTCTCGATCACAGCTTTCTGACTTTTTGTTCTTGTTTTACTCTCATTCTCCCCCTGTTTCCTTTCCTTCCTACCTCTAAGAATGATCTGACCTCTCAGGCACAATTTGACCCTCTCGTTGTCGTGGTGCCGTTAAGCCCTCATCAAACATAATGTAGATTTCCTTCTAGAATTAGGGCACATGCTTAATAAATTTTCCCTCATTTTCTCCCCATTGTCCCATCATCCTAATGTGGCAAAATTCCACCAAAACAAATTAATTAGAACCTAAAACTTCATACAGCTGTAAAATGTTCAGTTTTGTTCAATTTTGAATGGAAATTGTGCTATTTACTAGAGTTTTCAAAATGGCAAGTTTACTGATATTAGCAAGTTTCCATTAATCTTCAACATTCTCAAGAAAATCAAGACACATGATGAATTGGGTATTTGTTTTGTCTGTGCTTAAAGGATATTTATAACCAGGAAAAAGATTGTTTCATTGATATGTGGTATGAAGTCTAAAATTTGATTGGTCAAAATCTGTCAGCTGACCATGGTTAATCCATGGCTACGCTACGCTCGACAACTGCCACAAACTTGCACGGCTTTCAGTTCTGAAAATAAAAGTAGTGCGACAAATCCCTTTGCGACGGTAAGTTTGGAAAATTTCTTAATGCCTTTCGGACCTAGACTAACAAAGGGGTAAAATCGGCATCATTTGAGGGGCAAACGGGGTAAAAAATTCACTTTACACACAAACACCATTAAAGTTTATTAGTGCATTTTATTTATCAATGCCTCCGTTATCATTTTCAACATTATTTACAGAAAATACTGTGATACAAACATCGTTAGCTGCTATCCTATAACAGTGCACTTTATGTTCAGGGCTTGATTACATTACGTGTGAAAAACCGTTTTTCCGTTTAAAACCCGTTTTTGTTTTGGAAACCGACTGGTTTCACTTTGGGCAGAACAGTGCAAGCTTACTTCCAACTGCCTTTATAAATGTCACTCTTCGATACTAAATGTCTGGAGATCTGTTGCTTACATTGTCTTGGGTAATGACATACACAGCTAGTAAGAAAGTGACAGTCTGTAAAAGATAAGGGATGAAAGTGGATGCCTTGGCCTCACCAGATCGCTTAGACTTTCATGAAGTTGCCAGCTGTTTATTTGAAGATCCATCCTATATTTTGAAATGTGATACATAGATATTATTTCAAAAATAAACACTATTTCCAAGGTTTTGATACAAATTTTGTTGTATTTTTTGCACCTGGGTAGTACCTTTACTTTGTTGCACAATTGTAGAAAATTTAACAGAGTTTGATGTTAGGTATTCCAGTTTTAAAGAATTCAAAAAACGATGGTTATCTCCAAAAAAAAAAAAAAAAAAACGGTTTTAGTTCCCTAGTTATACCTGATCATTTTTTTTTTTAGGCATATGTTGATTGGTAGTAGTGACATAGCAGGGGCCAGTGGAAAAAGTCTTCCTAGTCCATAAGTCCTTCCCCCCCCCCCCTTTCCCTTCCTCCTCCCTCCCACCCCCACCCGCCTAGAAAAAAAACTTATTTTGTGTATTGGAGAACAAATTATATCACTTATTGTTGTGGCATAACTTGGCTTTGCCCCAAGCTGTGGGACTGTGGCCCCCTAAAATTGTTATGCTGGTTCCGCCACTGATTGAGAGCATATACTCACTGAAGATCTCAGGACTCTTTGTGACCTGCTCTCCTTGAAAGAATTGCCTCTCAAGTGAATATGAAAAAGTGACTTCATTTAGAACACCCAGAAGAGAGGATTACATTTTCCGTTGTCAGTTTTTTCCATTCGTACATAAGAAATGTGCACTTTTATTGATCTTTATGTAAGCTGCTGATATTATATCTTGAAATTCATGAGACTTCAAAAGTCTGAAAAAAGATGTATACGTTCTTTTGTGGTTTTAATGATATGCGTACCCAATGTGCCTTGCCTGCCATTCAACAAACTTACAATTACGCAGATGGCATCAACCCCCTACTGTCAATGCAGAAATATTTCTTTTACTCCTTATGATATTTCCTCATGTTCCGTGAAGCAAACTATGACAGAATCTTTCCAATTTTAGTAAACAATTTTAATATCATTTATTTGTTTTTCAGGTCACGGAATTTGCTCCCCTTCGTTCCTTGGCGGAGAACTTGAAACAGACTGCCTTGAGACCATCGTTCCCCGTCATGCTCTTATTAGACTTTTCGTTACAAATCGCTGATGCAATGAAATATCTGCATATGTCCAGCATCATTCACAGAGATCTAGCCACCAGAAACATTCTTCTTTTTGTAGATAATGACGTAAGTTGTCAAACATCTTCTGATTTTTTTCCTCGAGTTCTTTTTGTATTCTTATTGTGTACTGTATCATGATATACATAGGAATATCAGGCAAGCTGGAAGCTGCCAACATTGATTTTATTCCCGAAAGACTTTCTATTTTTTACGATAATGTTTAGCATCATTTATAGAGATCTAACTACCAGAAACATTCATCTTTTTGAGATAATGACGTAAGTTGTCAAACATCTTCTGAATTTTTTGTTTGTTCAAGTTCTTTTTGTATTCTTATTGTGTACTGTATCATGATAAATACATAGGAATATCAGGCAAGCTGGAAGCTGCCAACATTGATTTTATTCCCGAAAGAGTTTCAATTTTTTACGATAATGTTTAGCATCATTTCATAGAGATCTAGCTATTAGAAGCATTTTTTTTTGTCAATAATGATGTATGTTGTTGTGCAACTTTCCTTTCAATTTTTTTTTGTATTCTGATTTTTTTGTGTCATTATGATATGTCTCCATACTATAGACAAGCTGTCAACAGTTAGTAATTTAATTCTCTGAAGAGCTTTTATTGTTGTTCTTTTAAACATTTAGCATCATTTTGCTGCTATCAAGAGGCATTCTTCTTGTTTGTAAACATTTGTTTCCCCTTATGAGTTCTTTTTGTGTCCTTAGTTTATTCTGTATCATAATATATCTACATAGACAAGATGCCAACAATTAGTAATTTAATTCGCAAAAGACAAAAAGAATTTCTATTTTCAATTATGGATTCTTAGCGCTTTATCTCCCGGGAATAGCCAATTTAGTCTGAGACGCATTTGCATTAGAGTTACAGTACTGAAAAAAGCTCTTGTCGTTGCAGTGCCTGCGGGTCATATGAATTGTTATCGTCATCGTCTGTTAGCGTGCAATTTGAATCCAAAATTGCTATTTATGAAAGGACATATTAACAGCTGGTCTACGGAAATTGTATCTGGAAAAATGTTCTTCTCTTCAGTTGTGATAATCTGTTCGGAGGGATTGAAATGGAATCTGTTCTGAGGGATTGAAATGGAAAATTTCATCAAAAATATAACCCTTTCTCAAAACTAAAGAGGAGGTAATAGTTTCATTCCCTGAAATTGTGTTTTTCGTCAGGATGATAGCTTCCTGTCACAGTGTCACCCCCCTGTACATATGCATCGTCAGGATGATAGCTGTCTGTCACCCCCTCCATACATTTGCATCGTCAGGATGATAGCTTCCTGTTACAGTGACACCCCCTGTACATATGCATCGTCAGGATGATAGCTGTCTGCCACCCCCTCCATACATTTGCATCGTCAGGATGATAGCTTCCTGTCACAGTGACACCCCCTGTACATATGCATCGTCAGGATGATAGCTGTCTGCCACCCTCCATACATTTGCATCGCAGGATGATAGCTTCCTGTTACAGTGACACCCCTGTACATATGCATCGTCAGGATGATAGCTGTCTGCCACCCCTCCATACATTTGCATCGTCAGGATGATAGCTTCCTGTCACAGTGACACCCCTGTACATATGCATCGTCAGGATGATAGCTGTCTGCCACCCCCCCCCCATACATTTGCATCGTCAGGATGATAGCTTCCTGTCACAGTGACACCCCCTCCTGTACATATGCATCGTCAGGATGATAGCTGTCTGTCACCACCCCCTCCATACATTTGCATTGTCAGGATGATAGCTTCCTGTTACAGTGACACCCCCTGTACATATGCATCGTCAGGATGATAGCTGTCTGCCACCCCTCCATACATTTGCATCGCCAGGATGATAGCTTCCTGTCACAGTGACACCCTCCTGTACATATGCATCGTCAGGATGATAGCTGTCTGTCACCACCCCCTCCATACATTTGCATTGTCAGGATGATAGCTTCCTGTTACAGTGTCACCCCTGTACATATGCATCGTCAGGATGATAGCTGTCTGCCACCCTCCATACATTTGCATCGTCAGGATGATAGCTTCCTGTCACAGTGACACCCCCTCCTGTACATATGCATCAAAGATGATAGCTTCCGGTCACTTCCCCCTCCCTCCTCCTGTACATATGCATCGTCAGGATGATAGCTTCCGTCACCCTCCCTGCACATATGCATCGTCAGGATAAGAGCTTCCTGTAACAGTGTCACCACCCCCCCTGTACATATGCATTGTCAGCATGATAGCTTCCTGTCACAGTGTCACCCCTGTACATATGCATCATCAGGATAATAGCTTCCTGTCACCTTCCTGCACATATGCATTGCCAGGATAATAGCTTCCTGTCACCTTCCTGCACATATGCATCATCAGGATGATAGCTTCCTGTCACCTTCCCCTGCACATATGCATCGTTAGGATGATAGCTTCCTGTCACAGTGTCAACCCCTGCACATATGCATCATCAGGATGATAGCTTCCTGTCACCCCCTGCACATATGCATCGTCAGGATAAGAGCTTCCTGTAACAGTGTCACCACCCCCTCCCTGTACATATGCATTGTCAGCATGATAGCTTCCTGTCACAGTGTCAACCCCCCTGCACATATGCATCGTCAGGATGATAGCTTCCTGTCACAGTGTCAACCCCCTGCACATATGCATCATCAGGATGATAGCTTCCTGTCACCCCTGCACATATGCATCGTTAGGATGATAGCTTCCTGTCACAGTGTCAACCCCTGTACATATGCATCATCAGGATGATAGCTTCCTGTCACCCCCTGCACATATGCATCGTCAGGATGATAGCTTCCTGTCACAGTGTCAACCCCCTGCACATATGCATCATCAGGATAATAGCTTCCTGTCACCCCTGCACATATGCATCGTCAGGATGATAGCTTCCCTGTCACCCCTGCACATATGCATCGTCAGCATGATAGCTTCCTGTCACCCCCTGCACATATGCATCGTTAGGGATGATAGCTTCCTGTCACAGTGTCAACCCCCCTGCACATATGCATCGTCAGGATGATAGCTTCCTGTCACCCCCCTGCACATATGCATCATCAGGATGATAGCTTCCTGTCACCCCTGCACATATGCATCATCAGGATGATAGCTTCCTGTCACCCCCTGCACATATGCATCATCAGGATGATAGCTTCCTGTCACCCCCTGCACATATGCATCGTCAGGATGATAGCTTCCTGTCACAGTGTCAACCCCTGTACATATGCATCATCAGGATGATAGCTTCCTGTCACCCCCTGCACATATGCATCGCCAGCATGATAGCTTCCTGTCACAGTGTCAACCCCTGCACATATGCATCATCAGGATAATAGCTTCCTGTCACCCCCTGCACATATGCATCGTCAGCATGATAGCTTCCTGTCACAGTGTCAACCCCTGCACATATGCATCATCAGGATGATAGCTTCCTGTCACCCCCTGCACATATGCATCGTCAGGATGATAGCTTCCTGTCACAGTGTCAACCCCCTGCACATATGCATCATCAGGATAATAGCTTCCTGTCACCCCCTGCACATATGCATCGTCAGCATGATAGCTTCCTGTCACAGTGTCAACCCCCTGCACATATGCATCATCAGGATAATAGCTTCCTGTCACCCCTGCACATATGCATCGTCAGGATGATAGCTTCCTGTCACAGTGTCACTCCTCCCCCTCCTTGCACATATGCATCGTCAAGATGGCTTAGTGGTGGGTTGCTTCTCATATCCTTTTAAAAAGATTTGTGTCAAGTGTAAGAAATTCCTTCCCTTAAAGTGGTCCTCTGCCATGCCTTCTAAAAATTGAGATTTAAACTGATATAGGTTTTCATATTCCTAAATTCAATAATCCGTCAAAAAATTCGGTTCCAAGTCTATTTTCATGATGAAAAAGGGCTAAGAAATTGATCATTTATTGCTTTTTCCACAAAAAAAAAAAAACAAAAAAATTAAAGGGATTTGTGACATCATAACAGTTTGCTACGTCATTTCAGGGACTGCTGATCGTAAACAATGCATCAGACACATACTAACCACGTACAAATAGCGTCTGATTATGAAAGTTTTTCTTGCATCATTGCATACTGAGCCTTAATCTGGGTTTTTGCGTCAAGGTGACGGAAAATGCATTTCTTTTTTGCGATTTTCTTGCAACTGATGTGGTTTTGTGCAGAAAAAGTTCTATTTTTGCAAATCATATAATCCAAATAACATATGTAATATAAAATCGGACCCCCATGGCAGGACCACTTTAAGATCCGACCCCCATGGCAGGACCACTTTAAGATCCGACCCCCATGGTAGGACCACTTTAGGATCTGACCCCCACGGCAGGACAACTTTAAGATCTGACCCCCACAGCAGGACCACTTTAAGATCTGACCCCCATGGCAGGACCACTTTAAAATCCGACCCCCATGGCAGGATCACTTAAAGATCTGACCCCCACAGCAGGATCACTTTAAGATCTGACCCCCATGGTAGGACCACTTTAGGATCTGACCCCCATGGTAGGACCACTTTAGGATCTGACCCCCATGGTAGGACCACTTTAAGATCTGACCCCCATGGTAGGACCACTTTAAGATCTGACCCCCATGGTAGGACCACTTTAAGATCTGACCCCCATGGTAGGACCACTTTAAGATCTGACCCCCATGGTAGGACCACTTTAAGATCCGACCCCCATGGCAGGATCACTTAAAGATCTGACCCCCACAGCAGGACCACTTTAAGATCTGACCCCCATGGCAGGACCACTTTAAGATCCGACCCCCATGGCAGGACCACTTTCAGAGAAGGTTGTTATCCCTTCACAGTAATTGGCCAAGAATATTTTCTATGCACAAACAAGACCTATTGTAATAAGATGCGGATATTCCACCTTCCTGCACTCAAAAAAGGTAAATATATAGAGGGGGTTATTGTCCTCTCCAAAAAGCGATTTGATTAAAAGGTTACTTCCTGCTTAAAATTGATAAGCCTAGTTTGAACCCTGGAGATGGAATGCATTCACATCTTTATGCATCCTCCAGCTCATCTGATCTTTTGAATCATTTCAAGAGCTGTGAACATGTAGCAATTTTCTAGATGTATACTCTAGGCTTGGGCAGTACCACGAATATTCGGTACCAGTACTTTCATTAAGACAGTGCCAGTACTATTTATAGTACCGGTTCATCTTACATGCGTAAAAAGGTAAAAAGAAAACTATCACCAGGTGCTTGGTATATTCGCCATAGTATCACAATAACATGTAACATTATACACATGATGACATTATAAATGATCTCTGGGAAAATGATTTCCTCGGGCATGTTCATAGAGTAAGGGCGGGATGTATCGGGGGAAAAATATTTATTATTACCACCGCTATCAGGATTGATAAAAACTGGTTTTTTTAAAGAAAAATTAAGTGAATAAATGTCAAAAAATCAAGTTTTTGTCTTTTCTTAATATTTCTTACTAAAAACAACTTATTCTAACAAAATTCAAGTAAATTTTAGTATTTGGCAAGCACACAAGTTAGTTATCACTTGGTCATTCATGAGCTAACTTTAAACTCGTGATGTATACACTAGTTCTAACACTAGATCCTAGCCCCAAGTTCAATGAGTCACACGGCATAAATTAACATTCAAAATACTTTACAAATACCTCCAGTCAATAATAATTGTTAAAAATGGAGTTCCATCTTTATTTTGTTACCATCTTCATTTTGTTACAGCAAAATTGCCTTGAAAATGGCTGCAAAGACTGTGTAGAATTGCAAGTTTAAAACTTCAGCAATCAATTAAACATGACAAATTTTGCCTCTGAACATGCAGACATGTGCACATGAATGTTCAAGGCCTTCATAATGCAATGTACAACACAACTGTACGCGATGTACACTAAAACGGGCGTGACTGAAATAAGTTTCATTGAGATGCTCTTTTTTTTTTGACGGGTTGCCAGATAGCAAAATAATGGATTGACTTGCGCAGTGCATAGTTTAGGTACATGTAAGCCCAGGTTCAGTCTGCAGCGTAAGCTTATTGCAGTGCTAAATTTAAGCTTATTGCAGTGCTAACGGCAGGTGGGGAATCCCAATTTCTTTCAACGTATATGAATTTCTGGTTTTATATCCGTGCGTAATAGGAAATTAAGACTAGTTGAGTATAAATGAGGTATGTGCAAGATAGGATTTTCAAAGGTTCTTTTATTTTGGGGGCGTTTTTGAAGAAAAAAATTAAAGCGCAAATAGAGAACATATTTCATAATATTTATTTGTGATCCGTTTAAGTGATATTTGTGTGCTACGTTTGACTTGGGGACAACACCTACAAAATATAAAAAAAAAAACAAGAGATCCTTCTGGAAGGAAGAAAGAAATTCAATGAAGGTGAAAGGTCACTATGGAATGTAACTTCTGTATGAATAGTCAATAATTTGATTACGAGTGTGTGAGATTGTTAGCAGCTTTTGGAATATTTGTGGAGGGTATTTTTACGGTGTTTTTTTGATAAATGGATTTACTACAAGCCTCTTGCGAGGTAATTATAATGTGATTTACATGACTTAGGTATTGAAAACGCATTATTTGGGTTAATAGTATTTATATTTTAGAGTTGCCACCGACAGTATCTGCAGCAGTAACAAACTTTTTGACTTCCGGTATTCGCGAGTTCCGGTACTTTGGTACCAGTACTTGCATAAGTACTGATATACCGCCCCAGCTTAGTGCACTCGCAAGTATTTGCAAATGTGTAGCGATTACTCGTGGTTAGTTCCTGCGAAAAACTTGTCTTCAAAAATGTCAAATGGCGAGTTTTTTGTAAAACCAGCACATCGTGCAAAATGTAATTTTTACCTCCATTAATGAAACCAATTGTACTGGATTTGGACATATGGAATTTATGTTTTCAAAATAGCATACTCGTGGCGCTGGTTTCAAAAAAGTTTATTGTAGTTTTCACCGGTGCGTTTTATTGTACCTCAGATATTTAATATGAAGTCTACATGTATTAACATTAAGCAGCTATGATGGAATTTTAAAATGAAGTCGGGAGTCATCGCAATGTGGTATTTTGTTAACATTTTCAGCATTTGTCGAGCATTTAGTAGGGATGCACCGGAACTTGGTTCCGGCCGGAACATCTAGCCGGAACATCCGGCCGGAAATTAAGATTATTTTAAGTTTCAGTTCTGGCAGGAACTTGGGTGTAAATGTTGCATTGGAACCGGAACTCTTTTGTTATGATATATTCTCCACAACAGTACATAATCAATGTTCAAAATTTTAATTGCCATGTCTAAAATGCAATGCAAACGCTACTGAAAAGACAAAAACAAGAACCCAAAACCTTAAAAGATTTTTAAATTAGAATTTTGACAATAGCACTTTAATACAGTTTTGAATTATGGCTGCTCAATGTTAGATTAGTTTTTAATTTATGCAAAACTTGTGATGTATGACAAACAGATCAAAGTGTTTATGTAATTCTTTAAAATTCATTACTAAATCTCAGTCACTAAAAATGATGGGGAAGTCTATTCCTGCTAGATTTTGATTGGGGTGGGGGGTGTGGCAAAGGCTCTTGGTCAGAATTTGCTGCACCACTTTTTATAGAATGATGAATAGACATTTATAATTCAAAGGATTTACAAAAGAAAATGCTGAGGTTGCCCTGTTATACATCACAAAATTTGCATAAAGTATGCAAATTTGAATACTGCTATAAAACAGTCAATGTTTAACTGGTTGTGATTAAATTTGTTGATACTATAATGCATTGTAATAGAATTTAAACAATTTAGCTAATGTTGCATCTACTGTGCATGTCTATGAACCTTTGAAGCTGAAACTATTTGGTTCCAAATATGCATATTTATATTGTTTTCATGGATGAAAATGCATGGCGGAAAGTTTCTGTTCCGGCCGGAAATTTGCTTTGAGTTCCGGCAAGTTCCAGTTCCGACCGAAACTTGGAGTGCTGGTTCTGATGCATCCTTAGCATTTAGCGTGTACTCGCTAAACGGTCACAACACTTAATCAGTTCATAAGAAATATTGTTTTGGTCAGCTATGAAAAAAGTGCTGTTCTTCCCTGTACTTATCCACCTCATATTTTACCATCAATTGCAATGCACCATTTGTTCTTTTAAGTCACTTTGATTTACCTTTCTGGCACTTTTGTGACTGTCACTGATGACCTGCTGAAAAGTCATAATTGTTTTTATTTCTTTTTGAAAGCATTGATTGAGAGTCTGATCTGTCCCATCTTTCTCCATTACCATGGAAATCTGTAGGCAAGCTTAAGAATATTTATTTATTTTACTTGAATACTTTTGACCTTACAGTAAGTTGCCTATAATATGTTTCTGAAGAATGCACTTTTTCATCCTGTCAAAATTGTCCTGGTATGTAGTAAGCAGTATAAATTTTACTTGTTTATGTTTCGTCTCTTCCGTGTTTATTTGCAGGGTACAAAAACAGCAAAAATAAGCGACTTTGGCTTGTCTAGAAGGTTACTCATAGATGAAAATTACAGAAGTGAAATGAGACCAAATTTAAAGCTTCCCTTAGCATGGTAAGTAAGAACTAAACACCAGTACTGATACTAGACGCCAGTACTGATACTAGACACCAGTACTGATACTAGACACCAGTACTGGTACTAGACACCAGTACTGATACTAGACAGCAGTACTGATACTAGACACTGGTACTGATGCTAGACACCGGTACTGATGCTAGACACCGGTACTGATGCTAGACACCGGTACTGATGCTAGATACCGGTACTGATGCTAGACACCGGTACTGATGCTAGACACCAGTACTGATGCTAGACACCAGTACTGATGCAAGACACCAGTACTGATACTCTCAGACACCAGTACTGGTACTGACACCAGTACTGATACTGACAGCAGTACTGATAATAGACACTGGTACTGATGCTGACACGCACTGATGCTAGACACCGGTACTGATGCTAGACACCGGTACTGATGCTAGACGCCAGTAGTACTGATGCTAGAGGCCAGTACTGATACTAGACGCCAGTAGTGATACTAGACGCCAGTAGTGATACTAGACAGCAGTACTGATACTAGACAGCAGTACTGATACTAGACAGCAGTTGTGATACTAGACGCCAGTACTGATACTAGTCGCCAGTACTGATACTAGACGCCAGTACTGATACTAGACGCCAGTACTGATACTAGACACCAGTACTGATACTAGACGCCAGTACTGATACTAGACACCAGTACTGATACTAGACGCCAGTACTGATACTAGACAGCAGTACTGATACTAGACACCGGTACTGATGCTAGACACCGGTACTGATGCTAGACACCGGTACTGATGCTAGACGCCGGTACTGATGCTAGACGCCGGTACTGATGCTAGACGCCGGTACTGATGCTGGACGCCGGTACTGATGCTGACGCCGGTACTGATACTAGACGCCGGTACTGATACTAGGCGCCGGTACTGATACTAGACACCAGTACTGATACTAGACAGCAGTAACTGATACTAGACGCCGGTACTGATACTAGACGCCGGTACTGATACTAGACGCCGGTACTGATACTAGACGCCGGTACTGATACTAGACGCCGGTACTGATACTAGACGCCGGTACTGATACTAGACGCCGGTACTGATACTGACGCGGTACTGATACTAGACGCCGGTACTGATACTAGGCGCCAGTACTGATACTAAACACCAGTATTGATGAGTGGTAGTGCTTCAGAATCCTTTCATTATTTCCGTTGAAGATTTATTTACAAAGTTTAGTCATGATTGTGATTTATTGTACATGTATAAGATACAAAAAAAAATACTTTTGAATTTATGGTAGTTGTTTAGATTGGTGTTGTCATTGGTGTATGTGCCCCTAAATATTTGCTGCCTCAAGTTATTCAAAGTGTTGTGGTTTGTACTGGGTTAAAAGTGTCATTACACCTCCCCCTGTCCAGTTCTTTCTCCAGATATGTGTTTACTGGATTGAATACAGGGAAGCGTGGTGAAACAAGACCATTACTTAACTTGTCGGCTATATGTCCAGTTCTTTCTCCAGATATGTGTTTTAGTGAGATTCAAACATTTTTCCATGCAACCATAATTTGACTTTCTAAAATTAAGATGTGATTTTTGTATGTAAACTGAGATTTCAGGTACAATTTGCCTCCAAATCATTAACTTATTCCAGTATAATGAGACAAAATTTGGGTAAAATTAAGACTTTAAAAGCACATTTTTGGGACAGTGTTCCTTATGAAGCACTTCAATAGGGTAAAGTTTTAAAATGTTTCATTGAAATATTTGCATTTTTCAACTTATTTGTGCTTTGAATTTTTTTTTCTTCAAATGTTGATTAATGACTCTCAAAGTCCCTTATATTATGATACCTGGGAATGAAGGTATAACCTGTCTAGCACCCTGTTGACAATGCTGATAATGGTGCTGCTAAACGGAAAGTGATATATTGCCCCAGTGTTCACATTAAGGTGCAGGATTTCCGCACATATTATCAAATTGCCGCTAAATTCCAGGTGTAAAAATATCTGCAAACAATTTTTTTTATAAAATGCCAAAAAGTACCAAATCAAAGGCCAAATTTCCTCCCCCAAAATGGTCAAATTTGCCATTTTCCAGCCATAGTTTGGCATTTTCGGTGCTATCCTTAAGTCTTTTGTGGTATTTCTATTTCTCCAAAACCAATTCACCCTTTTTTTCCAGAATCTCTTAGAATTTAGATAAGATATGTAATGTAAGATCCTACCCCCATGGCAGGACCACTTTAAGATCCGACTCCAATGGCAGGACCACTTTAAGATCTGACCCCCATGGCAGGACCACTTTAAGATCTGACCCCCATGGCAGGACCACCTCAAGATCTGACCCCCATGGCAGGACCACTTTAAGATCCCACCCCCATGGCAGGACCACTTTAAGGAGATATTCAAGACTTTGAAGAATCTGAGGCTATGACATCACAACTAGTCTGTTTTCAGTCATTTCTACACATGATACTAAATTTTACACTTGAAAAATCTCTTTAACCGAATAAGATTTTTAAATGCTTTCTTCAATTTTCTTTCATTTGAAGTTTTCTTTTATATAAGATAAACTTGTTTGACCGCTGAACTAATCCTTTAATGGAATAAGATTTTTGAATGCTTTCTTCACTATTTTGTTTCTTTTGAAGTCTTTCATATAAAAAGGACATGCTTGACCACTGAAATAATCCTTTGGTAGAAATATATGGAATCGGGTAGCAACTGCTTATCTATGAATCACTAGTAATTACTTCGGTTTTACATGCCATTGAAAAACTTTTCTGGATTATTTTTCTGCAGTAGACAGTTTGTATTGAGTACCAGTAGGAGTGTAAGAGTCATTCTTCAGTTTATTTCTTGAAGACAATTGCAACTGTTGTGGCAGGTATATTTCACATCAACATGGGAATCCCTGTGGTTAGCAATTCCTATGCATTTGTTCCCATGTCCTTCCCCACTTGCTTTCATCTATTGTCCTTCCTTAGGTCAGCAGTAAACAATGGTGGTGATTGTGTGTGTTTACCAAGCCCTACCCTCAAGTGATGTTTGTTGACCACTGGGCTCGAACAAGGTTTGGTAAACATTAGGCAACAAAGGGATAGAAGTTGGCTTTTCAGATTGTTGCAAAAATCAGAATTAAGTGAGAAAAGTGGTCTTTGAAAATGTTGTTGAAATAACATAAAAAGAACAATGTTTGAGATTGTTCCAGAAGTACAAATTGTGCATGCAGCAACCTTGTGCATATAATGATGAGAAGATTAGCATTGCCATGTCAGTTGGCACAGACACATTAAGCAACAAAGGGATACAAGATGACTATCCATTTTGTGGCAAAAATCAGAATTATGTGAGAAATGTGGTCTTAAGTTGAAATAGCATAAAATAACTCTTGTGTTTGAGATTGTTCCAGAAGTACATATTGGGCATGTAGTTTACACCTATATCATGCTGATAAGATTAGCATTGCCATGTGAATTGATAGGAAGGTTCAAATTTGAAATAAAGCACTTTGTCAATTTCTGTGAAAAGTGTTCAACGACGAGTGAACACACAATTACAATGACGGGGTCGTCGCCTGCGTATCGGTTATGATAGTAACAATGCTATCACGAACGCTTAATATGACCCGGAGGAGAACACAGGTACGAAGTACGGACATACATAACATCGACAACCAAGTCAATGTCCACGGCCTTTGATAACCAGTTGTGGTGCACTGGCGTGTCTACCCAATCCAGGCTTGAACCTAGGGCCTCGTGGTCTGTAGACAAGTATGATAACAGCTACACCACAGTTGATAGACAAGGAAAGTGTTTCCAAGGGACTCTCTTTTATATCATATTTCCAAAGTGCTGGATTTAGTCCACGTATTCTTCCCCATTGTACACAAAGTACGTCTCATTTTCACTCAAATCTTACTTTCTGGTTGTAGGTTTTGGGCTTCTTTTACATTTGTGTTTTGATCCTCTCTGTAAGGTTCATTTAGCTGATCAAGTGACCCGTCACATCCTGTATTCATCGTTACTTCAATCTTCCTAAAATGTATCCTTGGATTTGTTTGTGCTGTATGTTTTTTTTAGTGGAAGGGGGAGGGGGAGGGGGGGTGGATTGGAAATTATGAAGGGGTCTTAATAAATGTTTTCATCATTATTGAACCCACAACAGAACAGATTTACAGATATGACCAGGAAGCAACCACTAGTACTTCCAAGTACTTTTCAAATTGTTTACTGACTGTTAACCAGTTGTGGATTACTGTGAGAGCATATGTTGATCCATCTGGCAATGTGATTTATATGTTCACCATTTGAACATCAAACATGGGTTCCTGTTATTGTATGTGTGAATGCACTGATTTGTTGACAGGCAGTAACAAAGTTTTTGTCAGATGCAAAGTTTTTCAAATTGTCCAAAAGAATAATGCACTTGTGTGTTCCCTACATCCCAGGACAAGGTGAGTTATTGCACCAAAGTGGATGGACAAAATGCACATTAATGCACCCTTCCATCACTTATGCACTTGACAATTGTGTAACTCACTCAGTCACATTAAAACATGTGACATTTTTTTTTGTGAAATGAATTACCCCAAATGAATCGCCTCTGTACAAAGTCAATGGGTCTGAAGTAAATTGACCCACCCCAAAGTCAATCTGGTGACTGACAATTTGTAACAATGACACACATGTGAGTCACTATTCCATATGTCAATGACTCACCTTTGACATTGCCAGGGGTGAGTCATACAACTGACAAGTGTGTAATACAGGTAGTTTATACTACCATAGAATACAGAAAATAAAGTTTAGGGTATCCTATCTGACCAATGTACAATACCAAAATGATAACATATCTTATATGTCTTTACCATCTTTGTTCCATATGACTTTAGTTTAATATGACTTAAGTTTATTCTTATAAGTTCTTCTCTTGTTCTCTAGGATGCCAGTAGAAGCACTAACAAAGCTTACATTCACAAAAGCTTCCGATACGTACAGTTATGGTATTACGCTGTGGGAAATGTTTTCATATGGCTGCCAGCCTTGGGCCACAAAGTCAGGAGAGGAGGTTTGTAAACTTTTTGATGTAAATGTTTTTTCCCTTATGAAGTAACTCATTATTTCTATGATAAATTTATTTGATTTTGAAAATCTGACACTGTTCTGTACAGGCTGTTTCAAATCTGAATCGGCAATCAACTAATTTGAATAATGTCATGTGGCCAAGATTCACGTGTCCATAATGGACCAATCATACGGGGGGGAATTTTATTGACCAATCAAATACAGGAGGAATCTAGGCCGTTTGCAAGATTCATGCACTGTATGGACCAAGCGTATGAAAAACTGTTTACAAGTGCACACATCATACGTGCGTTATACATGAAGGTAATACATGCACATATTGCTCCTTACAATTTTTTTTGCTCAAACCTGCACCTGATTGGTTGGGAAACGAAAGAAAAGTTTCCTTAACAGTTGATTGGTCGAAGTACTGTAGAAATCACATTCGGCTAAACTCTGTTTGAAAAGTTCTTTTAGAGTGATACTGCTCTGGTAACTAAAATTACATGCATGGAATTGCACCTGTATTAGCCTGAGAGGGTCCCGGGGAAACGCAGGGGCAATTCCGTGCCTGGTAACCCACATCACACGTATGGAATAACACCTGCATTAGCCTGGGAGGGTCCCGGGGAAGCACAGGGGCAATTCCGTAACTCACATCACATGTATGGAATAACACCTGCATTAGCCTGGGAGGGTCCCGGGGAAAGGCAGGGGCAATTCCGTGCCTGGTAACTCACATCACATGTATGGAATCACACCTGCATTAATCGGAAGGGTCCCGGGAAAGGCAGGGACAATTGTGTGCCTTGTAACTAACATCACATGTATGGAATCACATCTGCATTAGCCTGGGAGGGTCTCGGGGAAAGGCAGGGACAATTGTGTGCCTTGTAACTCACATTACACATATGGAATCACATCTGCATAAGCCTGGGAGGGCCCCGGGGAAAGGCAGGGACAATTGTGTGCCTGGTAACTCACATCACATGTATGGAATCACACCTGCATTAATCTGGAGGGTCCTGGGGAAAGGCAGGGACAATTGTGTGCCTTGTAACTCACATCACATGTATGGAATCACACCTGCATTAATCTGGAGGGTCCCGGGGAAAGGCAGGGACAATTGTGTGCCTTGTAACTCACATCACATGTATGGAATCACACCTGCATTAGCCTGGGAGGGTCTCGGGGAAAGGCAGGGACAATTGTGTGCCTTGTAACTCACATTACACATATGGAATCACATCTGCATAAGCCTGGGAGGGCCCCGGGGAAAGGCAGGGACAATTGTGTGCCTTGTAACTCACATTACACATATGGAATCACATCTGCATAAGCCTGGGAGGGCCCCGGGGAAAGGCAGGGACAATTGTGTGCCTGGTAACTCACATCACATGTATGGAATCACACCTGCATTAATCTGGAGGGTCAGGGAAAGGCAGGGACAATTGTGTGCCTTGTAACTCATCACATGTATGGAATCACACCTGCATTAGCCTGGGAGGGTCTCGGGAAAGGCAGGGACAATTGTGTGCCTTGTAACTCACATTACACATATGGAATCACATCTGCATAAGCCTGGGAGGGCCCCGGGGAAAGGCAGGGACAATTGTGTGCCTGGTAACTCACATCACATGTATGGAATCACACCTGCATTAGCCTGGGAGGGTCTCGGGGAAAGGCAGGGACAATTGTGTGCCTTGTAACTCACATTACACATATGGAATCACATCTGCATAAGCCTGGGAGGGCCCCGGGGAAAGGCAGGGACAATTGTGTGCCTGGTAACTCACATCACATGTATGGAATCACACCTGCATTAATCTGGAGGGCCCCGGGGAAAGGCAGGGACAATTGTGTGCCTTGTAACTCACATTACACATATGGAATCACATCTGCATAAGCCTGGGAGGGCCCCGGGGAAAGGCAGGGACAATTGTGTGCCTGGTAACTCACATCACATGTATGGAATCACACCTGCATTAATCTGGAGGGCCCCGGGGAAAGGCAGGGACAATTGTGTGCCTTGTAACTCACATCACATGTATGGAATCACACCTGCATTAGCCTGGGAGGGTCTCGGGGAAAGGCAGGGACAATTGTGTGCCTTGTAACTCACATTACACATATGGAATCACATCTGCATAAGCCTGGGAGGGCCCCGGGGAAAGGCAGGGACAATTGTGTGCCTGGTAACTCACATCACATGTATGGAATCACACCTGCATTAATCTGGAGGGTCCCGGGGAAAGGCAGGGACAATTGTGTGCCTGGTAACTCACATCACATGTATGGAATCACACCTGCATTAATCTGGAGGGTCCCGGGGAAAGGCAGGGACAATTGTGTGCCTTGTAACTCACATCACATGTATGGAATCACATCTGCATAAGCCTGGGAGGGCCCCGGGGAAAGGCAGGGACAATTGTGTGCCTGGTAACTCACATCACATGTATGGAATCACACCTGCATTAATCTGGAGGGTCCCGGGGAAAGGCAGGGACAATTGTGTGCCTGGTAACTCACATCACATGTATGGAATCACACCTGCATTAATCTGGAGGGTCCCGGGGAAAGGCAGGGACAATTGTGTGCCTTGTAACTCACATTACACATATGGAATCACATCTGCATAAGCCTGGGAGGGCCCCGGGGAAAGGCAGGGACAATTGTGTGCCTTGTAACTCACATCACATGTATGGAATCACACCTGCATTAATCGGAAGGGTCCCGGGAAAGGCAGCGACAATTGTGTGCCTGGTAACTCACATCACATGTATGGAATTACACCTGCATTAATCTGAAGGGTCCCGGGAAAGGCAGGGACAATTGTGTGCCTTGTAACTCACATCACATGTATGGAATCACACCTGCATTAATCGGGAGGGTCCCGGGGAAGGCAGGGACAATTGTGTGCCTTGTAACTCACATCACACGTATGGAATCACACCTGCATAAGCCTGGGAGGGCCCCGGGGAAAGGCAGGGACAATTGTGTGCCTTGTAACTCACATCACACGTATGGAATAACACCTGCATTAGCCTGGGAGGGCCCCGGGGAAAGGCAGGGACAATTGTGTGCCTGGTAACTCACATCACACGTATGGAATCACATCTGCATAAGCCTGGGAGGGCCCCGGGAAAAGGCAGGGACAATTGTGTGCCTTGTAACTCACATTACATGTATGGAATCACACCTGCATTAATCAGAAGGGTCCCGGGGAAAGGCGGACAATTGTGTGCCTGGTAACTCACATCACATGTATGGAATCACACCTAAACAGATTTAAAGGTATGTGACAATTACACAATTCTAGAGTGGTTTTGATCAATATTTAAATGTTCTTTCTTACAAGTGATGGAACAAAGCAACAATTTGAAGTGTCTCTAGTTCTTAAAGAATAGCTATATATTTTGATAATGCAGCCATTTAAGTAAGACTTTTCACCATGTTCTTGCAGCCCAAATTAAACAAGTTTATGTCCATGCATGGCATTATAATTCTTTTGTTGATTGTATACTCAATCACATCTGCCATAAAAAGGTGTCATATATTTATTTCATTACTCTTCCCATTCTGTACTTAGAATTATCCTAGCTGGTGTTCATAATATATTTTATCATTTTGTTGTTGTTTGTTCCAAATAAGGTAAGATCCTTCTCTTGTTTTAACAAGAAAAACAATTGTCAAATAATTTGATTTCAGCAGTGAACTATGAATTATTCACAAGACAATCATTAAGTTTGTTTAATGAATGTCACAACTTTAAAATTAACATATGAGAGATGAAAAGGCCTTTTTAATGGAAACTGAAAAAAAGGTTAAAGTCCATTAATGGATATTACATGTCCTTGACTGCAGTATAGGAAGGGTGGTTGTGTATGATATCCTGTAATATGTAAACTTTCCTTGAAGTTGGCTTTTTAAGGGCATCTGTCTGTTTTTGTAATTTTTGTATTTGGATTATGGAATAATTTTCTCACGGGAATCTGTAATATTTTTTGTTCTGGGAGTAGATTGTGGAAAATCATATTGGGAAGTAAAAGGATTACCCGTAAGGTTTGTTTTGTACTTCTATGATTGCTAGTGTGTAAAGTACTCTGTGAAATACATATGAGATGTAACTGTGACTAATTGTCATTGGAGAATATTTTTGTTCGTAGGTTACATGCTGCAAATTTCAGAAACAGTAGCCTCACTTTGTATTATTCACCAAGAGGCTCACTTTGTATTATGCAGGAAGAGGCATACAGTAGTGAAGTTGGAAGGCAGTGATCGAAATGAGCATTTGTTTATCACTAGCCCATCTCACTTTACATTTCACTAGCCCGACTGAACTTTTGACCCTGCCCCCTGGGGTCTGCCCTGCCCCTAGGGTCCCTCATGAGAACAAAAATGTATATATATATACATATATATATTTTTATCTTAATAATCTTAATTAAGTTCATAAATGAAACACCTTACATGGATATAGAAGACAGAATGATAGCATAGTAAAATTAATTGTCCTGTTTGGCTCATGAATGGTCCTTATCAATCAGAGTAGTTTCAATCTGATGTATGATTATAGCTAAAATCCCAGAGCTTCTTCACTGTGGGATTGAGCCCCTGGACTCCATGCTGAAAAGACGCAGCGCTTCACACACGCATTAATGTGCCCCTCAACAAGTCGAGCACCCTGCCCCTTTTTATATCAAGCTAGGGGTCTGTGATAGTGAGTCTGGATTAGGGCTGTCATGATATGTTGATTATCGTGATATTGTAATTAGTGTTTTTTCCATGTTATCAAAAAATCCTGACCAACGTACATATCCTGACCAACGTACATATCCTGACCAACGTACATATCCTGACCAGCGTACATATCCTGAACAACGTACATATCCTGCCCAACGTGCATATCCTGACCAACGTACATATCCTGACCAACGTACATATCCTGACCAACGTGCATATCCTGCCCAACGTGCATGTTCTGACTAACGTACAATCCTGACCAACGTACATATCCTGACCAACGTACATATCCTGACCAACGTGCATATCCTGACCAACGTGCATATCCTGACCAACGTGCATATCCTGACCAACGTGCATATCCTGACCAACGTGCATATCCTGACCAACGTGCATATCCTGACCAACGTGCATATCCTCACCAACGTGCATATCCTCACCAACGTGCATATCCTCACCAAAGTGCATATCCTGACCAACGTGCATATCCTGACCAACGTGCATATCCTGACCAACGTGCATATCCTGACCAACGTGCACATCCTGACCAACGTGCACATCCTGACCAACGTGCACATCCTGACCAACGTGCACATCCTGACCAACGTGCACATCCTGACCAACATGCACATCCTGACCAAGGTACACATCCTGACCAACGTACACATCCTGACCAACGTACACATCCTGACCACGTACACATCCTGACCAACGTACAGATCCTGACCGGCGTATACCTCCTGACCGGCGTACACCTCCTGACCGGCGTACACCTCCTGACCGGCGTACACATCCTGACCGGCGTACACATCCTGACCGGCGTACACATCCTGACCGACGTACACATCCTGACCGACGTACACACCCTGACCGACGTACACACCCTGACCGACGTACACATCCTGACCGACGTACACATCCTGACCGACGTACACATCCTGACCGACGTACACATCCTGACCGACGTACACATCCTGACCGACGTACACATCCTGACCGACGTACACATCCTGACCGACGTACGTATCCTGACCGACGTACGTATCCTGACCGACGTACATATCCTGACCGACGTATGTATCATGACCGACGCACATATCCTGACCGACGTACATATCCTGACCGACGTACATATCCTGACCAACGAACATATCCTGACCGACCTACATATGATATATACCATTTTCACATGTAAACTGCATGTTAATGCAAAATTTGTGAAACAGATAAGAATTCTATCAATATTTCAAATCAGATTTTAACAGAATATTTGCAGCATATCTCATCATTTTATTCTTACTTTACTTTGGTCTTTGGTTTTAGGGCATAAATGAGTTCTGCATCCTGAAAAGTAGAAGCAGTTTTCCAAAAAATGATTAATCATAACATCGATATTGCGATATGGTAATTTTTTTGTCCGTGATATCGATATCTGATTTACCCATATTGTGACAGCCCTAGTCTGGATATGCCACATGTAGCTGTGAGCCTTGGTAGGAGTTTTATTGTAACCTTGTGTCTTAACATGGGTTGGGAGCTGGGTGGAGCATTCAACCTTAAGTAGCTTAACTATGGGGCGTAGTGACTTTCATTGCTGGATCTGATGTAAGTATTCCAAACAGTGCCCTATCTTTGCTGTTTCAGAGGGGTGGCCCACCCGCCCCTCTTGTGGTCCGCCCCGTCCCTATTTGTCCCACCCCCCTCTGAAAAAATATTTATTTTATATCTATTTTTTTTTGTATTGACACATGTTTTAGAGGTCAAAAACTTGTTTTAAAAACTGAATATTCGTAACGTCATTAGTGATATACCATACAGAACACAGAATGATAGCATAGTAAGAAATTGTCCTGTTGGCTCAAGAATGGTCCTTAACCCTTACTCTACCAGCACTTTTTTGAAAATGCGTTTGGGGGGCGGGGCCAAAGATGGGGCACCCGAAACAGTGATAATATCGCTGCGTGGTAGAGTAAGGGTTAATCAAGGCATGATTATTGAAGGGTCCTCTGTCTTTCAGGCAGCAGAGTCGGGCCTGTTTGGCTTCCGGGACCTGCTGGGCCACCCACTGGGACCATGCTGCCTATATTTTTGAGTTGCCGCATTTGTCGCGGGTTGATTAACTCTTACTCTACCAGCACTTTTTTGAAAATGCGCACGGGAGGCGGGGCCAAAGATGTGGCACCCGAAACGGCAATAATTTCGCCGCGTGGTAGAGTAAGGGTTAATCATTCAGACTAGCTTTTTTTTTAAGTAGGATTTTAGCTAAAATCTTTTTAGAGCTTCACCAGGGACTTGAGGCTTTAGCAGGCCTTATGCTGAAAAGGTGTAGCACTTCGCTTGCATTAATGTACCCCTCAACAAATCTAGCACCCTGCCCCTTTTCAAATCAAGCTTAGGGGTCTGCAAACAATTCATGATCACTTTACTTCAGAAAAGCGCTTGTAAAAAACGATATCTCAAGAATGATAAACTGGATTTATGTCATGTGTGGTACTTGCTATGATAATGTTGTTAATTATTGTGCACATGCTAATGTTGTCAACATTTTTATTGATCTGCATGGTGGGTGTGGCTTATGAATTAGTGTCATGGAAATCAATCAGCATATGAAAAAAGTCATCAGAACCACAAAACTTTTTGCTTCTGGTTTTAATTGGCAATAAAGGTATTTCACACTGTAAGGAGTCCTGTAATAATACAGAATGCACTTCCATGTATTTCACACCAAGGAGTCCTGTAATAATACAGAATGCACTTCCATGTATTTCACACTAAAAAGACCTGTAGTAATACAGAAAGCACTTCCATGCATTTCACACTAAGGAGTCCTGTAATAATACAGAATGCACTTCCATGTATTTCACACTAAGGAGTCCTGTAATAATACAGAATGCACTTCCATGTATTTCACACTAAAAGACCTGTAGTAATACAGAAAGCACTTCCATGCATTTCACACTAAGGAGTCCTGTAATAATACAGAATGCACTTCCATGTATTTCACACTAAGGAGTCCTGTAATAATACAGAATGCACTTCCATGTATTTCACACTAAGAGTCCTGTAATAATACAGAATGCACTTCCATGTATTTCACACTGTAAGGAGTCCTGTAATAATACAGAATGCACTTCCATGTATTTCACACTAAGGAGTCCTGTAATAATACAGAATGCACTTTCATGTATTTCACACTAAAAAGACCTGTAGTAATACAGAAAGCACTTCCATGCATTTCACACTAAGGAGTCCTGTAATAATACAGAATGCACTTCCATGTATTTCACACTAAGGAGTCCTGTAATAATACAGAATGCACTTCCATGTATTTCACACTAAGGAGTCCTGTAATAATACAGAATGCACTTCCATGTATTTCACACTGTAAGGAGTCCTGTAATAATACAGAATGCACTTCCATGTATTTCACACTAAGGAGTCCTGTAATAATACAGAATGCACTTCCATGTATTTCACACTAAGGAGTCCTGTAATAATACAGAATGCACTTCCATGTATTTCACACTAAGGAGTCTTGTAATAATACAGAATGCACTTCCATGTATTTCACACTAAGGAGTCCTGTAATAATACAGAATGCACTTCCATGTATTTCACACTAAGGAGTCCTGTAATAATACAGAATGCACTTCCATGTATTTCACACTAAGGAGTCCTGTAATAATACAGAATGCACTTCCATGTATTTCACACTAAGGAGTCCTGTAATAATACAAAATGCACTTTCATGTATTTCACACTAAGGAGTCCTGTAATAATACAGAATGCACTTCCATGTATTTCACACTAAGGAGTCCTGTAATAATACAGAATGCACTTCCATGTATTTCACACTAAGGAGTCCTGTAATAATACAGAATGCACTTTCATGTATTTCACACTAAGGAGTCCTGTAATAATACAGAATGCACTTCCATTATTCCACACTAAGGAGTCCTGTAATAATACAGAATGCACTTTCATGTATTTCACACTAAGGAGTCCTGTAATAATACAGAATGCACTTCCATGTATTTCACACTAAGGAGTCCTGTAAGAATACAGAATGCACTTCCATGTATTTCACACTAAGGAGTCTTGTAATAATACAGAATGCACTTCTATGTATTTCACACTAAGGAGTCCTGTAATAATACAGAATGCACTTCCATGTATTTCACACTAAGGAGTCCTGTAAGAATACAGAATGCACTTCCATGTATTTCACACTAAGGAGTCTTGTAATAATACAGAATGCACTTCTATGTATTTCACACTAAGGAGTCCTGTAATAATACAGAATGCACTTCCATGTATTTCACACTAAGGAGTCCTGTAATAATACAGAATGCACTTCCATGTATTTCACACTAAGGAGTCCTGTAATAATACAGAATGCACTTCCATGTATTTCACACTAAGGAGTCCTGTAATAATACAGAATGCACTTCCATGTATTTCACACTAAGGAGTCCTGTAATAATACAGAATGCACTTCCATGTATTTCACACTAAGGAGTCCTTTAATAATACAAAATGCACTTCCATGTATTTCACACTAAGGAGTCCTGTAATAATACAGAATGCACTTCCATGTATTTCACACTAAGGAGTCCTGTAATAATACAGAATGCACTTCCATGTATTTCACACTAAGGAGTCCTGTAATAATACAGAATGCATTTCTCTATGCAGAATACAAGTACATTATAATCCTGCCCAACATGTTAGTTTTGAAAGTTCTTTCAAAGGTTAAACCTCATCACCAGATTGCAACAGATTCATTTATTCCCTGTATGAATGGCATTTATCAGCTGTTATATCCATTTTTATAGCTACAGTTTTGTTGGTAGTATTTATTGCTATTATGCCTCTCAGCTTTCTGTGAAGGGAATGTGACATTTGTGTTTGGTTTCAAATCTTTGGTGAACAATGCAACTCTTTGTGCATGATTCACACTTTGTAACTATGGCCGTCTTCTAACTTGAGCAAAAGGTCGCGATCAGATCCACTGTAAGCGATCAGATGATTTACTCTGAGAATGCTCATCGGACTTGATTACAGTCACTTGATCGGTGAGCTTTGATCACGTTAGTTATGCAATATGCTGTTAAAACTTGTTGAATGCAGATGCCAGATGGGTAAGCTATGATCATGTTAGTTATCCAATATACCGATAAAACTTGTTTATTCACATGAAGACTTGGTTTGCTCCACCATGTTTATCTCTTTGGAAGTCGGGTGGTTCACTCATTTAGCAGCAGTCAGATTGCCTGCAGAGGGTCTGATCACGAGCTCAGATTTCAATTGAGAACATGACAACGTTGTTGTACAATCAGCTAGCAAGGTTGGTAGCACTCAATTGAGAACATGACAACGGTGTTGTACAATCACCTAGCAAGGTTGGTAGCACTCAATTGAGAACATGACAACGGTGTTGTACAATCACCTAGCAAGGTTGGTAGCACTCAATTGAGAACATGACAAACGGTGTTGTACAATCACCTAGCAAGGTTGGTAGCACTCAATTGAGAACATGACAACGGTGTTGTACAATCACCTAGCAAGGTTGGTAGCACTCAATTGAGAACATGACAACGGTGTTGTACAATCACCTAGCAAGGTTGGTAGCACTCAATTGAGAACATGACAACGGTGTTGTACAATCACCCAGCAAGGTTGGTAGCACTCAATTGAGAACATGACAACGGTGTTGTACAATCACCTAGCAAGGTTGGTAGCACTCAATTGAGAACATGACAATGGTGTTGTACAATCACCTAGCAAGGTTGGTAGCGCTCAATTGAGAACATGACAATGGTGTTGTACAATCACCTAGCAAGGTTGGTGTCCAGAGATCATGTTCTGGATATTAGCGAGAACGCAGCCGACAGTACCAGATAACAAATGGATTTAGGCCATGTCATTGTGGCTGACTGTTAACAGATATGCATTTATCATTTTTTTTCTCAAAAAGTAAATAAGTAAAGTATGATTCAAACTAAATAGTATTGATATGACTCATTTGAAAAAGGATGAAAGTTTTCTTATTTCTGTTTTCAATGTGTGTCTCATTATAAATTCCCTATAGCATTCAAACATCACGCAAAAGGGTTATTTTTTTTCTGTTACAGATTCTGAAATCTATAGACAAACCAAGCTTCACTAGGTTAGAAAGACCGGAAGCATGTCCAAGTAAAATTTACGAGATCATGTTGAAGTGTTGGGAACATGAGCCGGAAATGAGGCCGACTTTTTCACAAATTCTAGAGGAACTGCCAAAGGTGAGTGGGTTTTTGTTTTAATCATTTATTCTTTTATCATTTGTATAACTCCCCAAGTGTCATTGCTACACTCATTTATTTGTCTGTCTGCCCATCTGTACATTGTACTGTTTAAGCGATATAACTTACGCAACTTTGATGCAAGTGGACGACTGCCACCAGTTTTCAAGGTCAGGGATGCTTGTATTTGAAAATTGCAAAACTGAAGCAGAGATTTATAATGTCCATGGGAGTTATAACCGGGACTGTAAGTCTCATCCAGAAAGTGTGGGAAGGGGCGGGGGACATGGCTTCTTATCCTGGGGGGTACACAAGACAAATTTTCCCAAAAATGTACTGAATTTTAGAATTCTACTTGAAAGTGGTGGCATTCGCCCATCCCCCCTCTCCCCATGAATTACAGTCCTGGCTCATAACATGGCGAGAAATAGACAATCATGTACCTATGCACATGAAAAAGCTGGGTTAAACTGAACAATTATTTATTCACAACATAAAAATGGTTTTGAGTGGCACAAATGTTGTCCTTAGCAAGGAGGGTAATTTTTTGAAGAAAAATATTAAAGGAATTATTTTAAAGGGCACATTCCCCCCCCCCCCCCCCCCTTCCATGAATTGAGGGATCTTTTTGCTCCCATGAGGTGAAGGGGGAGGGCGATTTAGTACAGGTGTCTGTGGTCATTTGTATTACTTACACCCTACTTAACTTTCCCCTCCCCTAAAGTGCAGGCGCTAAAAGAAGATAACAGATTTTCGTAGACCTTAAGACATTGAACCAAATTTTGAAATTATTAGAGATAAGTTAGGGATGTGGAATCAGCTTTTCACTCTTAGCTGAGTTGAGCTGATAGGTATTGCCATTGTCATATCTGTCTTTTTACTTTAAAACTAATACAAAATAAAAATTCCATCCATGAAATTTACATGGTATGTTCGGCACATGAATACCTTGATTGAGTGTGTGAAAAGATTACCTTTGATCCAATGCCCTTAATCAAGGTACATATAGTGCTGTTGATTAGCGATTAATCGCTAATTGCTCGCAACTCTTTAAAAAAAGTTTTGTAAAATTTCTAGCGATTAATCGCGAAAATACTATATGGGTGAGTGTACAGTGACGATTAGCAATATTGAAAAACATCGTAAAATACTCAAAAAATCACGTAAATTGTTTGAGCTATATACTGAAAACAAACTTCTCTATACAAGAAAATGGCATTAAAAATCAAGCAAATTCCTTCATTTCCTTTTTCATCGATCGTTTATATCTTTCTACTGCACGTTCATGGCCAGAACTAAAATTGTTGGTGCTCTTTAACTTTTAAGAACAAAAAACTGATTTTACAGGCCTTATATCCAATGCTGTGCTGGGGTTGTTATGGATATCTTTTTTCTACACCTTTCTGAATGTTATCTAAACCAAGGATCTTTATTTTCAGGTAGTTTTATCAGCCTAACGGGTAATTTTAAGACATGATATTTGGATTTGGTGAGATTCTTGGCCTATTTGTGGTCTGAAAATGCATGGTATATTTGTGTGGGAACTGGACCAGTTCCACAATTTTTTATTTTTTTTGTACTGATGTTGGGTGAAGCTTGGTTGCGATTAATCGCTGCTAAACGCT
Organism: Chiridota heheva; assembly: GCA_020152595.1. Classification (NCBI taxonomy): domain Eukaryota; kingdom Metazoa; phylum Echinodermata; class Holothuroidea; order Apodida; family Chiridotidae; genus Chiridota; species Chiridota heheva. The sequence continues at coordinate 184,088 of JAIGNY010004209.1, read as the reverse complement.
CACAAATTTTGGCGATTAAACGTCTAGTAAATAAATCGGAAATCAACAGCACTGGTGCATTGTGTCAAATCAGTTTATAGGGAATTTTGGAGTCACTTATAATTTTAAGACTCATAGTCTGTTAGGAAGGTGTAGCACACTTACATTAAATGTAGAGGTAGTGTCAGTGATTAGAATAGCAAGTGCTTATAAAATTAAATTAAGTCACATACATCAAGTGTACTGTAATGAACAAGCAGACCAAGTCCCTTCTCAAAATTAATTCTCAATATACACCTAAAATGCACATGAATGAACGTGTTTAAAAGGACGAATTTAAAGATATCTGTCATTTGCAGTAAAGGACCAAAAGACAAAAAAAAAAAAAAAAATTGATTTTGTTTAGGAGACATTGAATTGCTACAATTTCACAAAATTGTTCGATTGGTGTAGAACGTTTTCTATAGAGTGGTGTCACACACTCACTTCTGTAACAATTGTCAGTTTATTTTATTGGAAACAAATTATTTAATTGATAAACAAAACATTTTCTCAAAGCTTATCTTTTAAAGACAATAAAAACAGTAAAATATCGTATGTCAAATGTTGAGAAAGAAAGATACAAAATTGTATATTCTGTATGGACTTACAAGTTATGTTGTGCGTTAAAGGATAAGTTCAGTGGTCAAGCACATCCATCTTATATGAAAGAGGACTTACAAAATGGTGAAGATAGCGTTCTGTTAAGGAGATATTCAAGTTAAAAGCTTTGTCTTATCTGTGTATAAATGACTGGTGTAGTAAGTCTACTATGGAAAGTTGGTGTCCTCATCCTCACATTCTTAACAATTGTTAAAGTATTTTCAAGAAAGCTAGTTTATTCAATTTTTTCACTATTTAAACTATTTTTCCATGAACTTTTTTCTATTATAAGTACTTTTCCTACATGTAGATACAGTTTTACTTCTTTTTTGACATATCCCATGGTTTTTAAGCCACTAAATCGCAGGACAGAATATGATAGAATACATAAAGACGTTGAGGAATCTGAGGCTATGACATCACTACTCGTCTGATTTCAGTTGTTTTTACACAAATGATACAAAACTTTAAACTTAGATATTTACTTAACGGAATAAGATTTTTGAATGCTTCACCATTTTGTTCCTTTTGAAGTCCTCATTCATTTAAGATGGACATGCTTGACCACTGAACTTATCCTTTAAACAAATTCAAAACTTTGATCAGAGATGAGTATCCAGTTATCGTTTGTTTTGCAAAATGTAAAGACCAATTATTCTCAAAATTAAAGGATAAGTTCAGCAAGTCCATTGTATATGAAAGAGGACTTCAAAAGAAACAAAATGGTGAAGAAAGCATTCAAGAATCTTATTCTGTTAAGGAGATATTCAAGTTTAAAGTTTGGTATCATTTCTGTAGAAACGACTGAAATTAGACTAGTTGTGATGTCATAGCCTCAGATTCTTTAATGTCTTTATATATTCTATCATATTTTGTCCTAAGATTATGTGGCTTGAAATTAATGGGATATGTCAAAAACGTAGTAAAACTGAATCTAGGAAGGGTATTTATAATATACCACCTGAAGAAAGTTTGAAGATAAATAATTTGAATAGTGAAAAAATTAGATAAACTTATATTAAAACACATAAAGACTTTGATGAATCTGAGACTATGACATCACAACTAGTCTGATTTCAGTCATTTCTACAGAAATGATATGAAACTTTAAACTCAAAAATCTCTGTAACGGAATAAGATTTTTGAATGGTAAATCCTCTGTCATACAGTAGATATAAACATGCTTGACCCCTGAACTAACCCTTTAAAGCTTTTTGTGTTGGGCATTCTGGGAAGAACTTTTAGTGAACATCCATTAACCTCTAAGTTAATGAAAAACATTATTTTATAGCTCTGAGGAGACGGTCGTCATGGTGATAAGTAAGAAAGTTTGTGAAGAACCGAAAATGACATTTTAATGCATTCCTTTGCAGGGATGTAAGAATGTCACTCTGAGGGATTGTGACGGAATCTTCCCTGGTTAAGAAAGAGATGAAATATTTTATGGCAAAATCCTGTTTTAAGTTGTTTGGATGTGTTGGATTAAGTTTTGCTGAGGTTCTTAGATCTACGTTTAATCTAAATCGAAATGGACAAACTTGTGACCATTTTATTACATGACCCTGAAGCATTTGTTTGGTCTATTTGTAGCCAGGGATGTTCGTTGACCAAGTTAAGGGCGGGTGGATTTGAGAGGATGGAGAGGGGGCATATGGAATATATTTAATAAAATACTGAGGGACTTATTTAGCATGTCATACCTACCTAGTCTTATTTCAGTCTTGGTTGCTGACTACACTTACACTTTTCTAGTATTATTTGAACCCTTGTCGGACTGAAATTGAATTAATAGTATGTCCCCTTTCAGGTCCAGTTCTGACAAGGCAGTAGTCTACTTCGAAAGCTTTGTACAATTTATACCCCAAATTATACCAGAAACACTCCCCCACCCCTCTGCAACAATTGCCATATCACCCTCACAGTCCATCACATTCTCCTTGCTTGCCCCCTGTACAACCTTCACAGAGCTTCCCTCGCTGCCCACAACTCAGTAGCCGAGCTCTTCTGAAAAAAAAACCTCTGGATAAAATTATCTCCTTCCTTCAGCATGCTTCCCTCTACAACCATATTTACTTCTCCTTCCCCACCCCCTCTCTCTCTCTCTCTACATTATTTTTCCACCCATACACCTCCTCTCTCGATCCCAGCTTTCTGGCTTTTAGTTCTCGTGTTTCTCTCAATCTCCCTATTTACTCTCCTTCCTACCTCTGGAATGATCTAACCTCTCAGGCACAATTTGACCCTTGCTGTTGTGGTGCCGTTTAACTCTCATCAAACAATCAAACAAACTTGTCATTCTTCAAAGTTATGACTAACGTAATGTTCCTTAAATACACAAAATGTCTTGAACAGTTTTGTATCCTTAGGAAGTGTTTCAGAGAGTAGCATCATCCTGGTTGTATGTAGCCTGCAATGCAAGCAACACATAGTGCTTGCAATGCTGCAATTTGTTGCCTCTGTGATAGCCACAGTGACTTTAGATTGCATGTAGTTTGGTAGGTAAATGACAAATCTCTATTCTTTGTTGTTCAATGGATATGACTAAAAGAAGTGTTTCAGTTTTAAAGAGAACTTGCATATTTCTGCATTACTAGGCGAGCTTTTTTGTCTTAAAATATGTGGGACAACTTCAAGATATTTTGAGGCTTAAAGTAAAATTTTGTGAAAATTTAAAACAAAACAAAGTGCATCTTTCAAAGCTCAAGTAATTTAAAATCAACTACTCTTAGCCTTATTACTGCATATACGTCATTCAATTAGCCTATTCTCTATGCTAGCCTGGAATAGTCAAGCATGCTGTCCTTCCTACAGTTCTAGTTGTTACCTGTTGCATACAGATACATCACAGCCTGTAAGCTGAATCTAAAGTGACATATACAAATATTTCCTGTTTTCCTTTTTTGCGTTTTGAAACATTTGTCGGATAACTTTTCTTTATCTCACAAATTTTGTCTATTTTATTTTGTTTAATAATTCATCTATTCTGTTGCTTGTTTGTTTTATCTTAGTTAATTATTTATATTGTCTTTTTAATGCCACATCTGTGCTTGTTTGGATGTTAAATATTAATTAATGCAAATTTGTTCAAAACCATAATTCAGATTCTGCATGTTCTAATTCAATACAAAAAAGGGGAAAGTTCATAAAAATTCTTTCTATCCGAGGATGTTATTTTTAAGTCAGATTAGTTTTTATCTAGCTCAAAGGAGGTAGCTGTAAAACATTATGGACAAACTTGAGCTCAAATATCAGTGATGTATGCAAAACTCTATGAAATATGGACAGGGGGGAAAGTCCGAGGTGTGTATTTTGTTGGTCTGTCTGGAAGTGAGCAAGGCTCGGCTGTGGCTTCATCCACCACTTTTTCATGACTGGTTTAAAAATGGTCCATGAACATCTCTAACATAACCTTACATGTAGCTGGTGAGACAGAGATGTAAATTACCCGATTTTCCTGCCTATCGGTGGTGGTATCAGGTATACAAAGCCACCCACCTCACTCACTCCCACCTCCTTATTGGCTCCCCCCCAACCCCTCTGCAACAATTGCCATTGCACCGTTACAATCCATCCAATCTCCTTGCCCCCTGTCAGGGCTCCCGGTAAACCTTCAAAACCTTTAAAAACCTTTATTGACAAATTCAACCTTTATTCCTTTCAAAATAACCTTTGTAAACCTTTATTTTTAAAGTTAAGTAAGGTAAATGATTCGAGTGCCAAGGTTTTAGCTTCATTGGTAAGTATACTCATCCATTTAATAGCATATCTGTTTTCAACACACATTTAAAAAGTAGCAGGACCAAAATAAAATTACCAACTTCACGTAAGTAATGGACTTTTGGCGCCACCAACTGCCTTTTGCCCCAGAATATGCTCATTGTATAAAAATTTATTCCAAATGTTAACTTATAAACCTTTTTATTTATATCCAAACCTTTAAAAACCTTTATTTTAACTATTCCAACCTTTAAAAAAACCTTTATTTAAAAAAAGAGTCACTGGGAGGCCTGCCCTGTACAACCTTCCCAGAGCTTCCCTCGCTCCCCACAACTCAATTGCTGACTTTTTCGAGAAAAATCCTCTGGATAAAATTATCTCCTTCCTTCATTATGCCTTTCTCTACAACCATACTTAATTCCCCTCTTCCACCCCCTCTCTACTTTGTTTTTGTTTCAACCATGCACCTCCCCTCTCGATCACAGCTTTCTGACCTTTTGTTCTTGAATTTCTCTCATTCTCCCCCTGTTTCTTTTCCTTCCTATCTCTAGAATGATCTAACCTCTCAGGCACAATTTGACCCTTGTTGTTGTGGTGCCGTTAAGCTCATAAAACAAACCAACTGACATAATTTAGCTTTTAGCTTTTGGTAAGTTATGATTAAAGATACTCTGTTGAATACAATTTATTCTATATATTCTAGACCATATTCTATATTTTCTCAAGTTATGAATAAAGATACTATATTGAATACAATATATTCTATATATTCTAGACCATCTCCTATATTTTCTCTTTACAGACAAGACCACCTCAGGTACGAACTACTGTGGCCTCAGTAGCATCCAATCCAGAGGAGTTATCCTTCAAAGCCGGCGATGTCATCACTGTTTTGGACATGGGGTAAACATACTTTTAATTGCTCTATCTTTGTGTTTAAATCCTCTCCCTTTTTCATCACGCTTATTGCTACAACAAGATCTAAACCTCAGCTTTCCATAGCTACCTTCTTATTTATGTTCACCTTACTATCTCCTCTCAACTCTTTTAACCTCTGACATAGTTTGATCTCCCTGGCACACTTTGACCATTGTTGTTGTGGTGCTGTTGTTATTCCAACTGACCTAAATTGTGTTTGTCCCAATCAATGAATCATAGCATTGTTTGTTAATTATTTCAATCAAACGTGATATTGGAGAATAGATTAAATACTGCTTATTTTCAAGCTTTTCAGATTAACTTCTTTATTTTTGTAAAAAATAGTATGATCAATATTTGTATTCAAAATGTTTATTGGAACTCTTCCAGAGCATCTCTCAAACCTTCTCTCTCTCGTTTGTTTATGGGGTAATGACTTTTTAAGATATTATAATTTGCATTTTCCCACCTTCCATTGAGTCATTATAGCATTGTTAATTATTTCAATCAAAATTTGCCTTGAACCTCTTCCAAAGCCCTCGTTATACTGTTAATATTTGTCATTCGGATTGTATATATAAAAAATTAAAATGTATTAAAAAAACATCAAAGGAAGATTATTGAAATTTCTTTTCTATTACAACTGAGTTCTCCCTCGCCAGTACCTGCCTCTTCATGAAATTTGAGGGTGCACGTAGTTATTCCTACTAGAGGTGGTCATACGTTTCCAGAAATAAATGTTGATTAAGCCACCTTGGAATAAAAGTTAGGCTTCTTAAGTTGTTCAGATCGAAGGTCGTGGTATATTTCGCTTTTAACTGCTTTCTCAAATATTTAGCAGGAATTTTGTTGATTATGATTTGTGGAACAAAAAAAAAAAAAAATGAAATTTATGTTTGTGTTAGCCTATGAGGAATACTTATGTTGCCAAAGTTTTTCAGACATCTAGTAGAAAGCCTTACCTCTAAAATGATCTGAACTCTCAGGCACAATTTGACCCTCGTTGTCGTGGTGCCGTTAAGCCCTCATCAAACAAACAAACATAATTTCTGTGAAACAAGTTTCTTTTGCATATATTAAACATTTGTGGAGGAGTTTATGTAATGGGAGTGAATTTCATTCATATGTTTGCCGATTTTTATTTTTATTAGCGATCCCGGCGGTGTATGGAAAGGAATCAACCCAATGGGTAAAGTAGGCACCTTCCAAAGTTCTAAAACCACGCCTATTGGTAGCCATGGCAACACAGGTCAGAGCCCCACCAGGTCGGGAAGTAAGGTAAAGAGATGGAAGAGCGGAAGACATAAATCAGACAAAAAGAGGTGAGTAGCATTTGTGATCTTGCTTGGATACTGCTTCATATTTGTGTTGGAAAACTAAGAACAGTTGGGCACTGCTGCACATTTATTTATGCTGGGGAAACTAAGAAAAGTTGGGCACTGCTGCTCATTTATTTATGCTGGGAAGCTTAAGACAAGTTGGGCACTGTGGCACATTTATGCTGTAAGAAAAGTTGGGCACTGCTGCACTTTCATGCTGGGGAAACTAAGAAAAGTTAGGCACTGCTGCAAATTTATGCTGGGAAACTAAATGAAATTAGGCACTGCTGCACATTTATGTTGGGAAACTAAGAACAGTTGGGCACTGCGACACATTTATTTATGCTGGGAAAACTAAGAAAAGTTGGGCACTGCTGCTCATTTATTAATGCTGGGGAAACTAAGAACAGTTTGGCTCTGTGGCACATTAAGTTGGAAAACTTAAAGTTTGGCATTGAGGCACATTTATTTATGCTGGGGAAACTAAGAAAAGTTAGGCACTGCTGCACATTTATGTTGGGAAACTTGAAGAAAAGTTGAGCACTGCGGCACATTTATTTATGCTAGGGAAACTAAGAAAAGTTAGGCACTGCTGCACATTTATGTTGGGAAACTAAGAAAAGTTAGGCACTGCTGCACATTTATTTATGCTGGGGAATCTAAGAAAAGTTGGGCACTGCTGCACGTTTATGCTGGGGAAACTAAGAAAAGTTAGGCACTGCGGCACATTTATGTTGGGAAACTTAAAGAAAAGTTGAGCACTGCTGCACATTTATGTTGAAAAACTTTAATTTGGGCACTGTGGCACATTTATGTTGAGAAAGTAAAAAAGAATAAGGCAAGGTTTTGTGGTGGTTGATCAGGCTAAGAGAGGGTTTTGGCTATCGGATGCAATAATCAGTGATAACATTTCTGTTTTGCATATCTTCTTTTTGCTAGAAGATCCCATGTTTGATTCTGTGTTGGTCATCTCTGTTCCTTTTGGAGTAGTTGATGGCATTAATTCCATAGCCTGGTCAAAAAGTGGGAAGCGTAAATTGACTTTTTATGTTTTCTTTATAATTGAGGGCTTGGGCATCCGTATGTTTGTAACTCTTCAATCAAAGGTGACTGTAATGCAGAAACTTGGTCAATGATTGGACAATTTGCCCCTCTTTATAAGTTGTTATAATCTACTGTTGCTCCTTGTATCTTGCCCCTCTTTATAAATTGTTATAATCTATTGTTGCCCCTTGTATCTTTGAAATCCACAGCCTTCAAATTTACCTTCTTTAGCCCATGAAACACTGCACTGCAATAGATTTCTTGCTTAATGTGATGATTCTGGTATCAGGTCTAGATTGAATGCCGACTTGAATAAAAAGTTTAATTTTTAGGAGTGATATCTGGTGTGTTAAACTTCAAAAATATATACTTTTGCAGATCTAGCTATTTTCTTCTAGTAATGGATAGTATCATCAGGAGTGTTAAATAATATTTCTCAACTATCTTTAAAAAATTAACAAAACAAAGTTGAAATCCTGACTAGAGCATTAGATTTCTTCTTTTAACATGGCGACATACTTTGTTGGTTCTGTCTAACCATTAGGCGTTAGTTATAATCCTTTATTAAGTTTCATTGGGAAAGGAGAGATTATTCTTTTGTATCAAATATTTTTTCTCTCACTTTGTTATCTGAGAGATGAAATAGCTTAAAGCTAGTCTCCTGCACAGTCATATACAGCACCATCATATGAAAGATTTAGCAGGGCTCCAGGTAAACCTTTAAAACCTTTAAAAACCTTTATTGACAAATTGAACCTTTTATTTCTTTCAAAATAACCTTTAAAACCTTTAAAAACCTTTATTTTCAAAGTCAAGTAAGGTAAATGATTTGAGTGCCAAGGTTTTAGCTTCATTGGTAGGTATACTCATCCATTTAATAGCATATCTGTTCTCAAAACACATTTAAAAAGTAGCAGGACCAAAACAAAATTTCCAAGTTCACGTAAGTAATGGACTTATGGCGCCACCAACTGCCTTTTGCCCCAGAATATGCTCATTGTATGAAAATTTATTCCATGAGTTAATTTTTATTAAACTTTTTATTTAAATCCAAAACCTTTACAAACCTTTATTTCAACTTTTCCAACCTTTAAAAAAACCTTTATTTAAAAAAAAGAGTCACTGGGAGGCCTGATTTAGTCGAAAACTAATATGATTTATCCTACCAGTATTTTGAAAGTACGTTGCCGATTGTGAGGATTTTCAACCTAAACATTGTCGCCAGAATTTTCCTGTCATGACAGAAATCGTGAGACTCCTGAAAACTTGTGTAGTTTTCATCGATATATGTTTTGCTTTTTCCTGGTTCCCAAGAGATGAAGTCGTATAAAATTTCAAACTCTCGTATCTTTTGTAGCAGTAAGTTAATTGTCAGTTTGTTTTGAATGTCAATTGTGTTGTCCTCTCATTTATGGCATTGTTCTTATAGGAAAGAGAAACAAATTTTAGGCCAACAGATATTTGAAAAGAATATATTGTCATATGTGATTTTGAGGACAGCTCTTTGTGGTTGTGTTTTGCACCTTGTGACTGTGTTTTGCATGTAGTCATATTTCATTTCTGTTTCATGGTTTATTGTGCTGTTTTGCACATTGTCTTTAGTTCCATTATTAAATGAAAGAAATGCCTTTGTTTTCTGTTGAAATCATAAACCAGAGATTTGGTCATTTTTCAAAATAATTTTTGATTACTTTCATTTTGACAATAGAAATGTCACTTTCATTTAAGTTTCAATTAGTATGTTTACTGGATAACATTTGCACGAACAGATGGCCGATTTCCATGAAATATAAATAAAGTGAAACAAAAGGGAAAGAAAAGCAGAATGTTCTGCTTGTTAATATGAGAGTTACTGTTTTTTCGGAGTGTCGCGCTTTAACATTAAAAGAAATGAAACAATTCTTTAATAATAAGTTGCTTGCTTAACAAGAAAAATATAGTCCTGTTTTTTTTTTTTTTAACCAAAGTGGTCCACTTTAAACTTGGGTAATATTGATCATTATTTCTATATCGATACATCGCCTGAAAAATATTGATATAATCAAAATATCGATATGCAAATTTTATGACATCATATTTCAATCATAGTTACTGTTCTTGTTCTGTACATGGTCATCTCATCTGAGCACAACAAAAAAAAAAAAAAAAAAATTTGTTGGTGTAAATTAACAGAAATCATTGCAAAATATGTACATAAATCTTCAAATAAACATCCATCATGCTAAAAAAATATCTGCTCACATTTATTTCCATTTTGGTCCTTGTTTCACTTGTATACCTCTCCTGAGCCTTAATACAATACTGAGGTTCATATCGATAAAATCTATATATCGATATGACCCTTGAACTCGATATCGGCCAAATCGATACTGGTCAATATCGATATATCGCCCAAGCTTAGTCCATGTTGAACCTTGATGCTATAAAATGGACAACTTTGAAGGTTTTGAGGATCAAAAATTAAGTCTTTCCCAATTGGAATAACAATTATTTGATATCAACTGTATAAGGTTGTTGTGACATTAAATATAAATTGTTCTCATGATTTAATTTTTACTGGAAATGGCTGTTGTAGGGGAAGAGAGCGTTTCTTTCAAAGAATGTATCTTAGATGTAGAAACTTTATAATTTTCCCCTTGTCAACAAAGTTGGACAGAGGATATGTTTTCACCTGTGTTTGTTCGTCTGTTTCTCTGTTTACCTGTGTTTGTCTGTCTGTTTCTCTGCCATCAAGATATCTCAAGAAGCTGATGATTGGATTTGGATTAAATTTAGTGTGTGTTGTGTTTGCTGCTTAAGTAAGAGATGATTACAATTTGAGACATTGGAACAGGGGGAGGGGCACAAATGGAGGGGTGGGATGTTTTGGGATGAGATCTGTCAAGACTTCTATTTCAAACGTTCCAATGGAATGTACTGAGCAATGAATGAATTCATGCCCTGAAAGGATTTCCAAACAACCTGTTATTTGGAATCAAAGGAAAATCAAATTTGGTGGTTGGGTATCAAAGAAAATCAAAACAATTGCTCTTGGCATGAATGGATTAGGATGGAATGTGAATCTTGCCTGAATAAAACTGAAACAATGAAGATAGATTACCTGAAGGGTCTATAATACAAATTGCAAATACTGATTAAAAGTGGGAAAGAGATTTTGGGATCTAAACTTATTGGGTCTAGGAATTCTGGGATAGATCGTATTGGCGATGGGGGTGAACTTTACAAACTTTTTGGCATGTTGGATTTATCAAGTATGTACTCTACATAGTGCTAAAATTCTAGTTAGTTTATGTTATAATCATCAGATGTTACTTGAATGAATGACTTTCAATTTCTGATGTTTTTTTATTTTGAGAGTCAAACATATAGCCCTTCAAAATGATAGTTGATTTAATGGAGAGGGAAAATTATGATGCAACATTGGACTAATGTGTAGAAGTAAGTGACCAAGGAGAATTTGTATTTGTTTTACAAGGGATCTGTTATTCCCACATAACATATTCCTGGTTATACCGTAGGGATCTGTTATTCCCACATATTCCTGGTTATACTGTATATTTTCTTTCAGAACTCTTTCATATGCTAAAATGCAAAGCTAGGAAACAATACCTGATCCATTTTCTTCGATTCTCTTTTCTTATGTTGTGTTGATGACAATTAACCCATGAATTGTATCAAAAATTGAATAAAATTATTGTTTATAAAAAGCTGTTGGGTTTTCCAATTTAGATCATTTATGTCAAGGATTGATTAATGTAAAATCTTCATCTGCCAGATTAATTTTAATGTTTTGTTTGTCTTTATAATTTGTGTAATTTAACAATCTCATTATTATTTGACACAAAGGTCTCTTTGCCTATGTTTGTCTCAATCTTCATTCAATTAATCTCCTGTTTCAGAAGTGTCGACTAACACTCTTTGGATTAAACTGGTGCAATGTTCTTTTCTCTCATTGTTTAATAACCCAAGATTGTCTTTTGAGTTTGCTTCATTTCATTTGGTTTCTCTTTTTTTGTTTTATCTTAACATTGACTCTTTGGTTGCCGTGGAAATGTCCATTCAACAGTGCTGCTGCAGGGTAGGTGTGCTTATAATTAAAATGCATATTGAATGGGGACAAGCAGTGCAATTTATATATATATATATATATATATATATATATATATATATATATATATATATATATATATATATATATATAATTTTAAGTGATTTGAAGCATATGAATTTAAGTTTCAGCCATATAGATACCAATAAAATGCTCTGGTTGTTAGGAGCAGCTCAGTTTGAAAATCATTGCACTGTGGGTGCCTATACGCCCGTAGAAACATCTGTTGCCTTACATTCTTTAGCATTACATGGGACCTTTCTGTCCTCATGAAGCACTTTAGTAATTGCACCATTACTATGTTCATATTGTACTTCATGTTCATTCATTGTTCAAAAGTCTGTTACATTCTGTGACATTTTGTGACAAAATGAACATAAACAGATGTATTAAAATTTGTCTGACATTTTTGTGACATGTTTTACCCCTTCACACACACTCATTGATAAATTCATGCTGCATTTTAGTGGTGGATTCCATTTTTCATGAAACAGACAACCAAATATCCTTTCTATGAGTATCACCGTCAACTGGTCATGATGTGTGAATTGGCCAATTCAAATGTGACACAGGCAAAACTGATGTGACATTCTGTGCAAAAGGTGCCAAAAATTGTGACATTTGAGACAAGGTGGCAAATTTGAAATTTTGTGACGTGACATTTTGTGACGCCATCAATCGTCACTCCATTCTCTGCAAAAGGGAGCTCTGATATGTTGTGTGGCATTCGAGAGATATTGAATTTCTATAGTTCTAACAACTTTGTGTGAAAATAACTGGTATAGAAAGTCTACTGCAACAGTCATTTCACTCCCTCAAATTTCTATTCATTGAATTGGAAAATATTTTATTTTTATTTTTTGATAATGGAAAATATATGTCTTAAAATTCTTATTTAAGATAGATCTATATCACATTCACTTCACTTCACCCTATTCCAGTTACTCACCTAACATATCCATGAAGGCACAAAGCATTTTGTAGAATGTGAAGATAGTATTTATATGACAAGGTAGCATGGTATATGGGACAGAGAGGAATGGCATGTGGGACAGGGTGGCATGGTATATGGGACAGGGTGGCAAGATATGACAAGGTGGCATGGTATATAAGACAGGGAGGGATGACATGTGGGACAGGGTGGCATGGTATATGGGACAGGGTGGCAAGATATGACAAGGTGGCATGGTATATAAGACAGGGAGGGATGACATGTGGGACAGGGTGGCATGGTATATGGGACAGGGTGGCAAGATATGACAAGGTGGCATGGTATATAAGACAGGGAGGGATAACATGTGGGACAGGGTGGCATGGTTTATGGGACAGGTTGGCAAGATATGACAAGGAGGCATGGTATATAGGACAGGGAGGGATGGCATGTGGGACAGGGTGGCATGGTATATGGGACAGGGTGGCAAGGCATATGGTGGGATGTCATCTTGATTGCAGGTGTGATGGCATATGGGTCATGTTGTGGAATGGTATCTGGATTTCATGTATGATTTCCTGTTGGGAGGGATATAGGATGGGACATAATGCAGAACAGCTGGCAGTTGTGACATAGGGTGGAAAGCATGTTATTAACGGCAAGGGGATTTGTATCGTTTGCGATGTCTAGTTTACAAACACAATGACAGGCATATCTGTAAAAACTGGTTTTATGTTTAGATAATGTTTTGTAATCAACATTGGTATAATTGAATTAGATTTTTTTTCCCACTTTAAACATTATTATCTTAGTGCCTATACAACCTGACTTGCTAAGTTTTATTTTACTCTTAACATTTGAGATTATTCCTCTTATTATGTTCATTGTTGATCCAATTGCTTTTGTCTTTTTATTCAATATTCCAGCTTGAATGGCTCTAGGTCTATTTTCTTTTTTTATTTACTATAGTCTTAACTTATTTTATCATTTGATTCATTTGTTTGTAAAGTGCATTTGAATGTATCATTTTACAGTATTTGCACTATATAAATGTTTGTAATAATATTAATAATAATAATGATAATGTACAAAAGTTAGGGGAAAAACTTGTAGAATTGGTCAAGACCAAAAAAATATTGGGCATTTATAAATTGGAAATTTGAAGAAATCTTTGCTATTTGGAATTGAAATAAGTTACAAATATTCAAAAAACTATTTCCTGGAGTTAATTAAAAAAAAAATTCATCTGGAATCTGCAATATTACAATTATTAGACATAATAGCCTCAGCTGTTTCCCTTGGAGACCCAGGTTCAATGCAGGACAGTGTCATGCCAGAGACTGCAAAATGGTATCTGTAGCTTCCTTGACTGGTTGGCACTCGGCATTTGGAGGACAGAGCAGGGCACTAATCTGAAGTTTTTAAGTGGAAAACCAACATATTTAGAGGGCAGAACAGAGGGGTATTGTGATGATTAAGTGTCTAAAAGGGGAAAGCGAACTCAAAATTAGAAGTAATATTGTTTCCAAGCTGGATGTAATTACAACTGAACATTTGTAATGGACTAAGAAATTGGTGAGCATAGAATGAGGGGCCCCTTTAGGGATGGGTTGGGGAAGGACATAGCATTTAAGGGGCTCCTTTAGGGAGGGGATGGGTTGGGGAAGGACATAGCATTTAAGGGGCTCCTTTAGGGATAGGATGGGGAAGGACATAGCATTTAAGGGCCCCTTTAGGGAGGGGATGGGTTGGGGAAGGACAGCATTTAAGGGGATCCCTTAGGGAGGGGATGGATTGGGGAAGGACATAGCATTTAAGGGGCCCCATTTAGGGAGGGGATGGGTTGGGGAAGGACATAGCATTTAAGGGGCCCCCTTTAGGGAGGGGATGGGTTGGGGAAGGACATAGCATTTAAGGGGATCCTTTAGGGAGGGGATGGGTCGGGGAAGGACATAGCACTGTAGTTACAATTGACAATGTGAAGGACACAAACATATTTGTAGTAATATGTCAAAGAAAGCTAACATTTCATTTTAAGCAGGATGGATTTTTAGGAGAACATTCTAGCATTTTTACTGTTGGTGAAGAAATCGAGACAAGAATTTAGTGGTTGTGTGACCTGTCTCTGTAAAGTGGAAGTATGCCAGAAAATTGTTTAGGAAATTTGTTTGGATTACAAATTACTGTGTAATAATTAGCTTGTAACATTTGGTGCTGTGTTTTTTTTTCATTGCAGGTTAACCAAGATTGATATAGGTACCCCTTCCAATTATCAACACATCTTCCATGTTGGTTGTGATGGGCAAGTCGAAGGAGATCCAACGTTTGGAGGAACAGATTAGTAAGTGCTGAACAAAGTACGCTATGCAATGCAATGATCTGCAGTTTAATGACTGGCTGATTGGTAGAATGTGTGTGTGGTTAAAGGTTCAAGGCAAACCAAGGGATTTTCTAATATTTCAGTGCAGGCATATCATCACTTTAGTTCTTACCTTACTGAGTGATTTAATTCACATATGGTATGATTATTTTTTCAGATAGGATCCACCCCACCCCACCCCCACTCCATCCCCACTCTACCCCACCCCACCCCCACTCCATCCCCACTCCACCCCACCCCATCCCCACCCCACCCACCCCACCCCACCCCACCCCCCCACTCCACCCCACCCCACCCCACCCCACCCCCACTCCATCCCCACTCCATCCCACCCCACCCCACTCCATCCCCACCCCCACTCCACCCCACCCCACCCATCCCCACTCCATCCCACCCCACCCCACTCCATCCCCACCCCATCCCCACTCCATCCCACCCCATCCCCACTCCATCCCCACTCCATCCCCACCCCATCCCCACTCCAACCCACCCCACCCCCACTCTATCCCCACTCCATCCCCACTCCACCCCCACCCCACCCCACCCCACCCCATCCCCACTCCACCCACCCCACTCCACCCCACCCCACCCCACTCCATCCCCCCACTCCACCCCACTCCACCCCACCCCACCCCCACTCCATCCCCACTCCACCCCACCCCACTCCACCCCACCCCACTCCATCCCCACCTCACCCCCACTCCATCCCCACTCCATCCACACCCCATCCACACTCCAACCCACCCCACCCCCACTCTATCCCCACTCCACCCCACCCCATCCCCACCCACCCACCCCACCCCACTCCACCCCACCCCATCCCCACTCCACCCACCCCACCCCACCCCCACCCCACCCCCACTCCATCCCCACTCCACCCCCACCCCACCCCACTCCATCCCCACCCCATCCCCACTCCAACCCACCCCACCCCCACTCTATCCCCACTCCACCCCACCCCATCCTCCCACCCCCAAAAAAAGGACAAATATGATTCCTTTACTCATATAGTACTTTGCAAAGTTGTGTGATTTTTATTAACAATGCAAAAAGTGGAGGAATAGCAAATAAAACATGTTTTTGGTTCCGATGTGATAGCATGAGGAGCCTATGAGGTCATGGTGGCATGTGTATGTATGTATGGGTGTGTGTGTTTTTGTAACGGCCAGCTCGTAAACACGTTATCTCAAGGACAATACATTGGATTCATGTCATATGTGGTATACAGATAGATAGCCCCTGGTCCATAGATGTGCCCTAATGTTTTTGATGATGCCATGCATATTAATGATTAGGTGGGGCTTAATGTAAAAATCTTGAAATGTTCATATTTTAACAACTGCATGTCTGGTTTGTTTCATATTTGGTATAAATATGATGTTTGCTGGTGTGTACATGTTCATGGTGTGAAAAGGTTGGATTTCATTAGTATGCATAGTGGGCGGGCTTAATATGATTTTGCTGAAAAGAGCTTGTAAACACAGTATCTCAAGAACAGTAAACTGGATTAATGTCATATTTGATACACAGAGAGCCCATGGTCCATAGATGTGCACTATTGTTTTTGATGGTGATGTTATGCATATTAATGAGTAGGCGGGGCCCAATGTAAAAATCTTTAAATGTTCATGTTTTGTTTCATATTTGGTATAATTATGATGTTAGCTAGTGTGTGTGTATGTGTTCATTGTATAAAAACGCTGACTTTCATTAATATGCTTAGTGGGCAGGGCTTAATATGATTTTGTAAACAAAAAGCTTGTAAAAACACGATATCCAAAAGCTATGAACTGAATTCACGTCATGTGTGGTATACAGATATAGCCCATGGTATGCAGATGTGCCCAAATGTTTTTGCTGGTGATTTCATGCATATTATTAAGTGGGCGGGGCTTAAGTTAAATTTTTGAAAAAGTGATAAATGAGCAAGTGTATGTCTGGGCATGATAATATTGTTAATTATTGTGTACATGCGTTTGTTATCAACAGATGTCATTAATATGCATGGTGGGCGTGGCTTGATGTGAAAGTGCTAACGGATATAAACACTATACTGTACTGTATCTCATGCATGGTATATCAGATTCATGCCATATTTCGTACACTGATGGATCATGATCTGTACATATGTTCCAATGTTGTGGTAGTGATGTCATGAATATTAATGAGTAAGGTGGGGCTTATTGACAATCTCTTTAACTATGATAAATGAGGAACCATTTTCGCATTATACTTGCTGTGATAATGTTGTTGATTATTGTGTACATGCTAATATTGTCAACAGATTATATTTGATCGATCTGCATGGTGGGTGTGGCTTTTGAATACATATCATGGAACAAATACTTTATGACATGCATTTACTTGACAGTTAATACAAAACTTACACAATCAATCAACATGTGAAGAAAGCATTGGAACCGCAAAACTTTTTGGATCTGGTTCGCAGCAAGAAGAACAAAATTGTTATTGCGCCTGCACTCCTAAACTTCACCTACAGTTTCAAGAATTTGCCACCATTCCTCACTTTGTTGTTTTATTTTGAATATTTCATACAATCATGTCACGTTAGTTGTTGTTGTGTTTCTCATACATTCATACAATGTTCTTTCCTTTGACCATGCAGTAGCAACTTACCAATGTCAGCAGACACTAACGACGAACAAAACACCTCGCCCCGCCCCTTGAGGCCAACCCAGCTACCCCCAGCCCTACCCCCAGGGGCTAAACCTGCCCTCTCTATCAAAGATCCAGCTGATTTTGCAAGAATGCCAACAATAGAAAGAATGGACCCTGTAACCAATTCCGCCTCAGCAGCAGCCCCATTGTACATCAACCAATCAGAAGCCAGCCCAGATGTCCCTGATAGTGTGGACAGCAGACCAGAAATAAACGGAGAACATACAAATGGATACATGAACGGGGATCATAATGACACTCCTACATCGGCAGACGCCTTTTCGGTAAGGCTTTTTGATTCAGCAGTTATTTTTTTATATTTTTTTGAATAGAAATAGTTTTTTTTATTGTTAATATTTTAGTCTCTTTCAAATTCTTAAATTATTTCTTAATCCACGAGATATTAAGTCTGCAAAGTCCCCTGCTTCTCCACTCACATAAAAGAAAGAATGGAATTGAAAACGGAAATAAATTCTTTCTTGTGCGATTGTGCGATATTTGTTACAAAGAATCAAACTTCTGACGAAGTCCATCTGGAAGGAAATAATCAAATTAAGTCAATCAAAATTGAGTACAAATGATCAAAATGGTGCAAAGTGAAAACATTTTCAACAAGGGACAGAAATTATTGCATGTATTTATGATCTGCATTCTGGGAAGGTTTGAATATTGTTGTTGCAAAATTAACCTAAAACCGATTAGCATTTATGATAATGTTTTTGTGATTGGATGTAGAGCTGTGGTAAAAGAGTTGGTGGTAAAGTTTGGCAAATAGGACAAAATAATTGTGTATCGACTTCAAGCAGAGTAATGGAAAATGCTTGCATTTTTTAGGGGTGGGGTGAGGATCAGCGATTACCACCTTTTTGCACTATTGGGTAGTAACAGATAAAAAAATCAGCAGATCGCTTTTAATTTTTACTCAGCCAACCATTGTTTTGCAAGTGCATCAGTAAAAGGGGATTGAGTTGGACAGTTTCAGTAAAGGGGATTTTTTTTTGTCAAAACACGAAATATGAAAGTGGAAGGAGGGGGAATAACTATATTGAATTGTAATTGCCCACATTCTTTGTAGGGTTCAGCAGACTGTGTTAATATTTTAAACTTAGCACACAGTATCTTTGGAAGTTCATAAATTCAAGTTGGTTGAATAACACAACTAAAAAGTGTTAAAAGGTACATGAAGATTGAAATGATGTATAAAAGATAATTATTAAAGGTGGATGAACACGTAGAGGCAACTGTAGCTAAATTGATTAGCAATCATTATAGTCATGAAAATCACTTAAAATTGTTGATTTTGCAGGCAAATTTGTGATGTTAGAGTGGGTGACCAATTAATTGTCCATTTTTTTTTTTCAGGAGTGCATCAAATTGTGACCAGACGGTTTTGAGTCTCTTCCTTACTTCCACTCGTAAATTTAGCAGAAATATACTCTCTTATCTTTATGGGGAAAAAATGACAGAATTGTTGGGAAAATGACACAATTTTAGGGGGAAATGACAGAATTACTCAATATTTTGAGCTGTCCACCCAGTCATACATCACAAAATTTGCATTTATTGTAACATTTTTTTAAAATTTGATCAACCATTGCTCAAAAATTCAAAAACCTACCTACTTAAATTTGAAAGCTCCTTTAAATCAATGTAGAATTTGTTCTCCCCTCCTCTCCCTTCTTAAATCAATGGTTTCTTTCTCCCCCTTCTGGTTTCTAAATCAATGTAGAATTTGTTTGCCCCCTCCCCGGTTTCTTTTTCTTTCAACTCAAATCAATGTAGAATTTGTTGGCCCCCTCCCCTTTTTCCTTAATTTCTTTGTTCGCCCCCTCCCCCAATTTCTTTATTAATTAACTTGAAGGGATTAGTTTGTAATTTTCACAGCTTCTCATTCAAATTAAATTCTAAACCAAGTAAACTAACTATTACTTAATTGCTCAAATCTGGAGTTTGCAAAATTTGTGGAAATGATTCATTGGGGAACAGACTGTGCAAGCACTGCATTGTGTTATAGTTTCATTTTCATTGACAGATGTCACTAGGGTTCATAAATGGCTGTATTCAAAAGTGTAGTTAATTATTTCTATAGCTTGATGTTTTTTTTTTATATGTGAAAGTCTCAATGGTTTAGGATTATTTTTTAATTTGTTTTTGTAGAAAAGCTGTAAAGATAGAAAACAACAGGTATTGCAGTGGGGAATATGATTCCTGTGAATTTTCATTTCGTATTTATAGCACGATGAAAGAAACAAATTTGTATATATAAATGAAATTTAAAAAGATGTGTTTATATTTACTCCATTCAGAAGTTATTACATTTTAAAGATTTTATCACCATTGTGTCATACTTGATTTCACCATTGTGTTGAAAAGTGACGGGTGCAGTGTTGAGTGTGATGTCATTCATACTTGCAGATCCAAGACAAAATTTTTTATGAAAATAGAATTGTTTCTTTTATTCTAAGTGTAATGTACATGGGCATAGCATGTTCATGTAAAGCGTGTGTCATACCCCATCTCAATAACTAAACAAAAAAATGTTTGCATAATGCAATTAATTTTCAAAGAAATTCATAACAATTCTCTTGGATCTGCAAGCATGACATCACAATGTACACTGCTAGGTCATGACATCACAATGTACACTGCCAGGTCATGACATCACAATGTACACTGCTAGGTCATGACATCACATTGTACACTGCCAGGTCATGACATTACAATGTACACTGCTAGGTTATGACATCACACTGTAAACTGCTAGGTCATGACATCACAATGTACACTGCTAGGTCATGACATCACAATGTACACTGCTAGGTCACTTTTGAACAAACTTGTGAAATATTTGAAATGTAAAAACTCTAAGAAGGAATAAGATACCAGCCTGGTTTTATGAAAATGAAAATCATGCAAATATTCCTTTAAATCAATATTCCCATTTCATTTTTCATATATAATAGAGAAATATTTCAGAAACAAAAGTGGTGAAGATACTATGTTAACATCTTATTCCGTTTAGAAGTTATAACAATTTAAAGGGTTGAAAAATGTTCTTAAAAACACCTCGTACAGTATATGGCTTGGTGATGTCATCAAAGTAATTCCAGCGCAGTTATCTATTTCTTATTAATTTAATCACACTTTTACATTATCAAACAGCAATTGTGGTTCATTATAGAGATAGGGTGGATATATAATTTACAAGAAAATATGGTACATCACATTTTCAATGAGAAAAAAAAAAACCAAATCATTAATAAGGAAATACAAAAGACGTTTTGTTGAAATTGTCTCTATGACATCACAGATGTTGCCAATCAGTCACTTTTGTCCAAATTCAAACATACTTTAAAATTTTGTAACTTCTAAACGGAATAAGATATTAACATAGTTTTTTCACCGCTTTGTTTCTAAAAACTTTCTCGATCATATATGAAAAAATGAAAAACCATGAAATATTCCTTAAACATTTTTTCTTATGGGTTTTTCACATTTCCTTTGAGATTTTGTTTATTTGTGCTTGAATTAAAAATGGTTTTAGAAATTGTTACAAGCTCAGGGGTATGGAAAATTATATTTGCATTTTAAGTTGCTTTCTTAGATTCAAAAATTTGGGGTGCTTTTATTTGTTAATTTAAGATTTATGTTAAGGCTGAGTGTTTATATGCATATTTAATTCATGAAGCAAAAGACTTTGGCCAGAGTAGAATGACCCCACTTTAAGAGGGTCATTCACAAGTGCAAAGACGTTTGAAACCATGCATTAAATACGCATATAAAATTTCTGTGTTAGATTGTTTGAAATGCATCAAAAACAACAAAAAAGAATGAAAAATGAGAAAAGTTTGCAGACATTTTGTTGCTTTGTTAAGAAATTCACCTGCTTGTAAAATGGACTATACCAAATGCTCAGACCGTTCATTACAGGAATTTAATGCACGGATTATGGTAATGCAAATACAGGACTTCATAGAAAAAAAAACTGTGCTTCACTCAGTCTGTCAAGGGTTACATTTAGATCTGTTTTTAAGCAGTTCAGGGGTCAAGCAAGTTCATCTTAATATGAAAAAAAAGACTTCAAAAGTAACAAAAAATGCTGAAATAAGTAGTTAAAAATCTTATTCCGTTAGGAAGATATATGCAAAATTGACAAAACTATAAACTTGATTATCTCCATAGCAGAATAAGTTTTCTTTGCATATAAGATTTGACCTCTGAACTCATCCTTGAATGAAAGGAGATGCGCAGATTTTGCTGCTTTTAGTGTCCACTATCGGCAGTGGACGTCATGGACATATAATGTAAAATGTAATTGCTGTTAAGGGTTGTCATTTCTGTTGTTGAATTATTACACAAATAATTTCTGGGAAATTCTTCTTTTACATGTTTTAAACTGTTTTCAACGCATTTCATTTCTCTCTATTTTTCTGTCATTTTATAACATCTCAACCATTGTTTTGTTTCATTTGGCGGCAGCTCACATCTGTAAGTATTTCTCACTAACATTTTGTTTAATATGTTTGCCCGTCCTTTCGCCTGTGATAACGTGATTTTTGACTAACGCCTTGGAAGTTTTTCAGAAGTAGCATGAGTTGAGTTTTGAATGTTGTAGAAATCTGGAAAACAATTTGACGAATTGCTAACAATCGTAGATATCCCTCGTTTATAAAACTAAAGAGGATAAAGGATTACATTCTTCATTTTTCACACCTCACCCAGCACCTAAAATATTGTTATTTTATAAGCCAAGGCTTATAAAATATGACGACAGAAAAATGTAAGTTTCAGGTCTCTTAATTTTTTACTTCCACGTAGAACTACAAGTCTCTAATAGTGGACACAATTTTTACCACACCATCCTTCCTTCTATGGTCAAGTAATTCTATTATTTCTTCTCACTGTCAGCAGACCCAAGATCTCTGTCGGCCTGCTAGCATTTAGACCTAAAACTGACCTGTTTAAAAAAACTTCACTACATTCCTCCCTGCTGTATGATTCGGGTGGGTCACCAAATCATGTGACTGAAATTAACCAACCAAATTTCTTAAGCCATAAGTTAACACAAGTCATAGTATCACATGACACAAATAAATCAATAACAAAAATGACAACTTTGCATAAAGCAAGTAGCAATGCAACAGAAATTCTTCTGCTTTGACATGAAGGAAAGAAATGTAAATTGTAGGAGTGTGTTCAAGGGAAACCCATTATTATGAGAATAATCCGTCACCCAGAAATGGGGAATGCGTAAGGCACAATGAGGGAACAATTTGCCAAAAAAAAGAAGAAAAATGGTCTGTACAATATTTTGAAAAATCTTTTACTTGTTTAATCCCACTTTCCTTTCTGAGTTCTTTTTAAAAGTTTTTAATATTATTAATCTTATTATTTTTGTGTATGTGACTAACTTTTGCAGTACGTGAACTAGAAGTTAGTGTGGATTTTGTAGAAATCTGTAGAATAGTTTGAAACAAAATGCTAACAATCTCTCTTTTCCTCTTAGTGAATTTTCTTGTGATTGCATTTTGTAGGTCCGTAGATTTTCCAGATGTTGTAAGTAAAAAAAAAAATCTAAATCCATACTAGAGCCATGAAAGCCCATCAGGCCAGTGCTTAGTCCCGGTTTCATTGGCGTAAGCGTGATGAGAGCACATGGTCCCTCCTGGACTGGACACTAGTCCATAGCAGGTCAATTCCCCAGCAGTGCTGGTACTCATTTTACAGACGAGTGGACTGGAGCATGCAAAGTGAAGCGTCTTGCTCAAGGTCACAATGCAGGGCTCATGGTGGGAATCTGAACCCGGCATCTTTCTCATATGAGCATGACTGCATCTCTTTTATTGCTTATAAGTAGCTAGAACTAAAGACAATTTGTGTACACCTCACTCAGCATCTAGAATGGTTCTTGTGGGGTGGGGGGAGTTGACCTAATGTCTAAAATGGCAGCTAGTGCTGCAGTACTTTCAATTAGGAAATATCATACTTAGATTTTCTCGTAATTCTGCATCGTGTCTTGTCCTGTACACATTGAAGTTTATGGGACTAAACTTCTGACATAGAACACCAGCACACATTACATTAGTTACCTTTAGACTTGACTAGGCAAGGTTATAAGGGGGCACTGTTGTAGATCAAATATCAGTTATTTCTATATTTGAGATCTGATTTATGGGAAATTTTCTTCTTTGATTCTTGTGTTTGAGAGGCTGATTTCATAATAACTAGATGTACTTTTCTTTCCGGTTTTTATCTTCAATAAAAAATGTTCAGAAATTTTCAAAAAAAATATTAAATCCCGTTTTGCTTCATTGGATTACATTTGTGCATTAGAATCATATAATCTTTTTCAAATCCTGCATTTTATATCCCCTTAGATTGCTATATGTACAACTATTTATGTAATAAATTTTCATCGCAGATTAATTCCCATTTCAATGGTCAGATTGTATTTGCGTTGTAATGGATATTTTGCTACTTCCAGGATTTGGGTAGAATTCGTCTTCACCTCCGTAGACCTTTGAGCATTAGTTACATTTTGATGCATTGTATTACAAACGTTCTGCATTGGTTTGTTATGGCATGAATGGTAATCCTCCTCCTGTCCTTGCATTTTCCACGAACAAAATGGACTAGATGCATCATATAACAAATGCATTTAAATCTAATACAGTCAATCATAAGGGCCGATTTCTCACACTTTGATTTAATGGTGTATGGAAAGGTAGGAATTTAGTCCAGATTTACGACAAATCACAATTGTACAATTTTCAGCATGTGAGCAATGTCTGCTTATAAGTTATCTGAGTTTTAAAATACTGGTCAATCTTCAACTGATTTGGATAGGACTTCTTTGCGGTCTGCCTGGTTTCTAATACAGTATTATTGTAGTATAGTTGAAACGATATACAGTACCTGTAATGCAATTGACTATGTACACTTACAATTTAAAAATTGGCTTCTTTAAGATGTCATGTTTAAAAGTCCCATTTCAGATCCCTGTATGAAAATTATTGTAGCGGCTTGGTATTCAGTGGTATCTTGGTATTCAGTAGTTGATTGGTATCTTGGTATTCAGTAGTTGATTGGTATCTTGGTATTCAGTAGTTGATTGGTATCTTGGTATTCAGTAGTTGATTGGTATCTTGGTATTCAGTAGTTGATTGGTATCTTGGTATTCAGTAGTTGATTGGTATCTTGGTATTCAGTAGTTGATTGGTATCTTGGTATTCAGTAGTTGATTGGTATTTTGGTATTCAGTAGTTGATTGGTATTTTGGTATTCAGTAGTTGATTGGTATCTTGGTATTCAGTAGTTGATTGGTATCTTGGTATTTAGTAGTTGATTGGTATCTTGGTATTCAGTAGTTGATTGGTATCTTGGTATTCAGTAGTTGATTGGTATCTTGGTATTCAGTAGTTGATTGATATCTTGGTATTCAGTAGTTGATTGGTATCTTGGTATTCAGTAGTTGATTGGTATCTTGGTATTCAGTACTTGATTGGTATCTTGGTATTTAGTAGTTGATTGGTATCTTGGTATTCAGTAGTTGATTGGTATCTTGGTATTCAGTAGTTGATTGGTATCTTGGTATTTAGTAGTTGATTGGTATCTTGGTATTCAGTAGTTGATTGGTATCTTGGTATTCAGTAGTTGATTGGTATCTTGGTATTCAGTAGTTGATTGATATCTTGGTATTCAGTACTTGATTGGTATCTTGGTATTCAGTAGTTGATTGGTATCTTGGTATTCAGTACTTGATTGGTATCTTGGTATTTAGTAGTTGATTGGTATCTTGGTATTCAGTAGTTGATTGGTATCTTGGTATTTAGTAGTTGATTGGTATCTTGGTATTTAGTAGTTGATTGGTATCTTGGTATTCAGTAGTTGATTGGTATCTTGGTATTTAGTAGTTGATTGGTATCTTGGTATTTAGTAGTTGATTGGTATCTTGGTATTTAGTAGTTGATTGGTATCTTGGTATTTAGTAGTTGATTGGTATCTTGGTATTTAGTAGTTGATTGGTATCTTGGTATTTAGTAGTTGATTGGTATCTTGGTATTTAGTAGTTGATTGGTATCTTGGTATTTAGTAGTTGATTGGTATCTTGGTATTTAGTAGTTGATTGGTATCTTGGTATTTAGTAGTTGATTGGTATCTCCAAAAGCTAGTCATCAAAAAATAGCTAATGATGCCACAAATAAGACATAAAGTCTAATACAATTATTATTTCATATGATAGAAGATCAAAATCTTAACCAACTGGCAAACACAGCAAGTCAAAATTGTATTCCTATCTCAAGTTGTTCATGATTGAAATTGACACATGGGGGCTGCCATTTTGTTCAATTCTGTATTGAAATATTGTGCATGATGACATAATTTCCCCAATAGTGACATAAGGATTATAATGTATTTCTTTATAAATGTGTTTAAAGTTTTTATTCCAAAATGATGTGCCACAAAGTTTTAACAGCATGTTTTGATATTTTCATGTGTACACAAAACTTTCCATGACACTTACAAAAGGAAAACATTCTTTTATAAGTTAGAAATTTTGAGGTAGAAATACAAACCATTCCTCATCCTGCTGGGCTGATGACATCATAATCTGCATATTTTGAAATCAAAATGGCAGCTCCCATGGTACTATTAAGTAGTAGTATTAAAGTTTTTAATAATTACAAAAAATGTGTTAGATTGCTTTAGGAGTTATGAAACTTGGTTAGTACATTTGTTATTTTCAATTCTATTATATGAAATAAGAATTTTGTCAGACTTTGTCTCCTTTAATAGGTTGGTATACGTAATGTGAATAGTTTAAGTCGCTGGGACAAAGGCTGTTGTCTTTACTTGTTTGATTTCTCATTCCTTGAGCTGATTGGTCCATTAGAGATAGGATGTGCATGTGAGCTGAGAGGGTCATGTGACTGCTCGCTAGTATTACATGATTTTGTAGGAGGGTACAGAAACGAAATAAATAAATTAAAAAAATTAATTAACGAGTAACTTGTATGTGAGATGCTAGTTCAGAAAAGAACTAATTTATTGATATTTCCTTTACTTTTAGCATATTTTAGCATTATAATAGATGTGCTTAACTCATAATCTGTGCACCCATTAATGCTAAAAACACAAATGGATTGACCATTATGCACACAGGTTAATAATAAACCTATTAATGCTAAAAACTCAAATGGATTGACCATTATGCACATGGGTTAATGTTAATCCTGTAAACCAATTAACTGCAAAACAAGAAATCCAAACCTTCCCTCCTATATGAACTATTTCTTTCATTTCACATCTGTGGTGACTGTCATGTGCATTTGTGTAGAAGAGGTTTATTCATGCCTTGAGAGTAGCAGCCAATAGCGTAGCTTTAAATTCCCAACAGAACAATCTCTCAATTTTCAAGAAAGTTCTTTTAATTTCTGAATTACTTTACATATTTAAGATTTGTGAGGTATAATCTGGAAGACAGCTTAAAATCTTTGTTGATCTGTAAATTTTTAACTTAAAATTTCTGTTCTTAAAAATGATCAGTACGTCTATTCCAGCTATGGGGATTCAAAAGATTCATGAACTCTTTGGCGGAAAATCTAGCTGCTTGTCTTTAAAGATTTGTGACAGATGGAAAGTACAGAATGAGGAAATTCAGCATTACCCAGGTCATATACATCACATTTGTATGCAAATTGGCATCTTAGGTCCTTAAAGTCATAGGTTGTAAGTTAACAAAGATTTAGTTTATGTTTACCTTCGCCAATGAAATTGGACGGGAAATTCAGCATTACCCAGGTCATATACATCACATTTGTATGCAAATTGGCATCTTAGGTCCTTAAAGTCAAAAGGTTGTAAATTAACAAAGATTTAGTTTAGGTTTACCTTCACCGATGAAATTGGACGCAGGTTATGTTTTCGCCTCTGTTTGTTTGTTTGTTATGTTTTCGCCTCCTGTTTATTTGTTTGTCTGTTTGTTTGTTTGTCATCAACATATTTCAAGAAGTGATGATTGGATTTTGATTAAAATTACTTTATGGTTTTGGTACTGCTTAAGGAAGAAGTAATTGAATTTTGGGACATATTGAAACAGTGAAAGGGCAGAAATTGAGGGGTGGAGATATTTTAGAGTGAGATCTGTCAGGACTTTCTTGAAACTTTCGATGGAATGTGCTGAACAATTCATGCCATGAAAGGAAAATCGAAACAGTTTTCTGAATGTCAATGTTGCCTGAAAGGAACTTAAACAATGAATGCTTAGCATGACTGAAATTAAAAACAATGATTTTACTTCGGAAGAAGTCAGTCAGATGGTAGATGATACTAAGGTATTCAGAATGCAAGTGATCATTACACACTAAAAGTGAGGAGGAGATTCTTTGGGGATAAAACATGATGGGCATAGGTTGGGTATGGGGACTGAACTCTGAAATGTATTAGGCATTTTGGAATTGCCAAGGGGTGGAGGTATGCACTCTACTGCATAAATGTGCTGCAATTCTAGTGACTTATATTTTCATTAACCACTTCTTAAGCCAATTTAGCTTGTATTGCATCTATGCATCCAGCAAATTTGTATCTTTAGAGACAGCTGCGTAATGAAATTCATGTCGCATTTTGTGTGTGTTCTTTACATACATCTCATAATTTCATACTTAAGCGCATAGTTTGTGTCCTCTGCTTAAAAAAAAGAAAGAATTTGTCTTACTCTTGGGTATGAAGTTTGTGCTGTATATATGAGTTGTACTGACAATGCGTGTTGTGTGTGCATGTAATTTTTGTACATAATTTTTTTTTTGCATTTTTTTAAGGTGTCTTATACCTTTTTGTGCTTGTTAAATATTTTTGTTTCTCGTTTGCATTTGATGTCGCTTTGATAGTAATGGTAAGATCTGTACTGAAACATCAGTAGATGTTGCGTATCCTCTCCCCACGCATAGTTATTGTCTCAGTAATAGAGTGTCCACTTCTCAGCCAGGAGACACAGACTCTCATCAGGTCATACCAGAGATTGTAAAAATGGTACCTATTTGTACCTTGCCTCGCTCTGCATGTAAAGGATAAAACAATCAAGTATAATTTAAGTGGAAAATGGGGGGAAGATGAATTTTCTTGACTAATAAGATTAGTGTGTAAGTACCGTAGTTTCTCTAATGAACGCCCCCGGGGCGTTGCATTTGGAAAACGGGGGCGTTTATCGAGGGTAAAGTATGAAGAAAAAAATGTAATTTACAAAAGAACGGCAATTTCTTATAGGCCTATGATATTAGTTTCTTCAAGCGATTTTTGTGTTTTTAGCATTATTGTGCATGGATTATTAATGGAATATACTCTTTGCATATTTTCCACTTGGTTACGTTCGACTTACAGCCTTTTCAAGTCACATTCGATAAGTTAAACGTACGTTGTTACATCCTGAAAGTATGAAAAATGACGGGGCGTTTATTAGGGGGCGTTTATTAGAGAAAATACGGTAAATTTGTTATGAGATTGCACTGTAGTTCTTCTCAGTATGTTTGGAGTTAAATGTTCATAACCAAACTGTTAAGGATCAGATACATTCTAGCAAGTATACAGTAGCTGTCGTACTGCCACCTTCCACACTGTCAAGAAATAAAATTTGTCAGGAGCAGTTGGCATTACATAAAAGTTTACATCCGGACCTATGATCTACCTAGCTCAAGTGCATGAAATGGCCCTTACACATAGCTTAGGCTGCATCCAGTATAATCTTAGCTGTATTTTTAATATAACGTAGAACTCCATATCGTTCATAGCGAAGTTTATAGCATTTGGTGCATATATTATAAGAAAATACAATTTGATTAAAATAGAAAAATCTGATTCAATTTTAGCATATAGAAAAACATCCATGTACTGCAACTCACATTTTAGAGAAGAAATTCAAATAAAAGATATAAAATCGTCCATGTACTGCAATTCACATTTTAGAGGAGATATGCAAGAAAATGAAAGATATAAAAACATCCATGTACTGCAATTCACACTTTAGAGGAGATATTCAAATAAAAGATATAAAATCATCCATGTACTGCAATTCACACTTTAGAGGAGATATCCAAAAAAATAAAAGATATGAAAACATCCATGTACGGCAATTCACATTTTAGAGGAGATATTCAAGAAAATGAAAGATATAGAAACATCCATGTACTGCAATTCACATTTTAGAGGAGATATTTAAGAAAATGAAAGATATGAAAACATCCATGTACTGCAATTCAAATTTTAGAGGAGATATTCAAAAAACAAACAAACAAAAATATAAAAACATCCATGTACTGCAATTCACATTTTAGAGGAGATATTCAAGAAAATGAAAGATATAAAAACATCCATGTACTGCAATTCACATTTTAGAGGAGATTTTCAAAAAAATGAAAGATATAAAAACATCCATGTACTGCAATTCACATTTTAGAGGAGATATGCAAGAAAATGAAAGACTAAAAAACATCCACATACAGCAATTCACATTTTAGAGGGGATATTCAAGAAAATGAAAGATATAAAAACATCCATGTACTGCAATTCACATTTTAGAGGAGATACTCAAAACATGAAAGATATACGTCCACACACATAATAAGCAGCAGAAAAATAAAAATAAGAGTTTGTCTCTTTAATACTGTAGAACGTAAATCAGTGATAGAGTCACATCAATATGACATTCTTCAATAAACCATAGATTCATTAGTTTTAATTGCTATCGTGTAATTTAGAGGAAGAAAAATAATTCAATTATTAGGGAAGGACTTGAAACAGGTACAGTTTTTGCCCCCTACTTGAAAATAATAAAATGAAAAAAATATTACTGATGACATACATGACAAAGAATTATCTGTTTTAATTTCTGACCAAAAGAGCTTGCTTTTTTGTTTGTTATTTGTTTTGTGTTCAAGCTTTTCAAAATGCAAGTAAGAATAATTCATGACCATAACCTTTCTTCTCAACTTTTTTGGGATATTGGGCACACACTCTGTTTGACTTCAAATTTATTTTGTAAATTTTTAGCTCATTCATGTGAGCCAAAATGTATAATCTTGTAGGAAATGAATCCCCGAATCTTTTATTTATCTTCCTTTTCAGTCATTTGAAATGGGATCCCTTTTGGACGAAGTCCTCTCCGCTTGGGACGACAACCGGTCGGCTTGGATGGAGGGCACGGAAGAACTATTGGAAGGTGAGACATCTAAAGGTGAAAGCCAACATACTGTCTATAGCACACCAAACAACAACTCAGCCTTGCAGGGCTATACACCTGCAGGGGGTGTCATGGGGCAAAACACTAACCAGATTCATGACAGGGATGCTTCTCATAATCTTGGCGTTGCATCGCCCTCTGTATCATCCGCTCCTATTCAATCGCAATCTGACACAACGCTCTCACTCCATAACATGATCATCAAAGACCCAATATCCAAACCCCAAAAGACCTATAGGCGCGTACCTGTAGTAGCCGCTGAAGCTGCTGATACAGAGGACAGTAAGGATGTGCCATGGTCAACAGAGGGCGCTGTAGGCTTAGTTCCAAATGTAAATGATCAGGCAGAAATTAGTGCAGAGCCTGTAAGAGGGGATTTGTCTCAAGTAGATTACTCTGCTCAGCTAAAACGTGAAAAGAAATGGAATTCTGATTTTAAAAGGTTGAACTCCTCTGCCCATAATAAAGGTTCCAATGAGTATATTGACTCCCCAAGTGGAGCTTCCTCCACACCCTCCCCTCCTATAGAAGTGGTGCCCCCATCGCCTAATGTCAATCAGTCTCTAAAAGTATCCATAGCTCCTCCAAGTGAGCCCCCTCGCAGGCCCCCTCTTGCATCACCAGAAATCTCTACCCCAGCGGAAGACGAGGAATACGAGGAGTTATCAAAAGCATTTTCTCCCGACCCATCCCACCAAGAGGAACAACCTTTTCAGTATCAAGGCAGTACCCAGGTGTCGCGTAGCATTAGTCTGAGGGAAACTTCCCAACGAAGTGCAGAGGTCACGAGGTCACAAAGCATGCGTAACGAAGTAACACCGCAAGGCATTCATGCCTATGATAGTCTTATCGGAGGAAAGATATCGACAGGGTATTCAACAAAGAAAGTAATTCCGACTATTCCTCCCAAACCAAGTCGTCTACAATACACTTCAGATTCAAAATATACAAGTAGTGTCCAAAGGCGCCCCAGTAGCCCTCAGTACACGTATAGCAGTTACCAAAGTATGTCATCTTCAAGCTCTTCTCGAAGACGAAGTAGCTCCAGCGATTCTTCCGTGCAGGAGGAAAGTGCACAGGAGGTGTTTCATGAGAATACTTTTGTGAGAATGGGAAGTGTACGTGCTCTCAAAAATCGTTTTGAGGGCCCCACAAGTGATTCAGATGTACCACCAGTCCCTCCTAGGAAACCTTTCTCTCCAACTTCATCGGAGAGCCCAAAGCATAGACTTGAGGACAAGACGTCATATTTGACAGCGAGGACGGTCCAACAGGAGTTTAATTTTGATTCTAATGATAATAATACCTTTCAGTTGCAAGAACAGTTTAATAATTCTGATGAGCCTGCTGCTGTTAGTACTCTCAGTGCACAAACCCTAGAAAACTTGCAGAAAAATACTCCTAGGAGACGAAGGTCTGTTGGGGAAGCTCGACGTCGACGTCGCAGTTCTGAACGATCACCTAATGAAGAGATGTCCCCGCAACGGGTTCCGAAGCAAAGTTCCCCATCACTAGACGGGAATGATAATGACCCCCAGTTTGGTGATGGAGGTGGGAGTACTGCCCAAAGGTCAGAGGTCGTCACAAGGTCAGAGGTCGTCACAAGGTCAGAGGTCACAAGGTCACCACAACCACGAATTCTTCCAGATCTTCCAGAGGACCAGGTGAGACAGTTTGTTTTGTGGCTAGATAAAAGTGTAATGTTGGTTGGAAATTCAAGTTGTTTTGAAAAATATGTAAGGAAATTGGCACTATGGTGGTCTGCAAACACCTACCTAGCAGCTACTGACGTGAAACTCAGATTAAGGAATTAGTGACAGAAATCATATCAGTTTTAGTTTTATTATTGCAATCGCATGGCATTTGTTGCATTTTGAGATGACATTACATTCCATTCACAATACTATAGGTGTAGGGGGCAAGGTTTAATTGCACTTCCAAATAGTCTATCTTTGAGCAGACTTAAAAGTTCAAATTTGGGCAAAGTTATGCTGTGGCTAGTGTCTCTAACATATTTTTGTGTCATTCCCCCCCTTTCCCTGGAGAAAAAAAACAAACATAATTTGCATTGTTCTTTAAGTGGTTTTCTATTGTTTGTGATTTAAAGGCTTCAAATCCAACAAGTCATTTTATCTTACTAGGGATACTTATCATTATCATGCAAAAAGAGGTATAAAAGTCAACCAATTTTGTATTTCCTTTTAAATTTAAATTTGGCTGATCAAGATTATGTGTTTGATGGGAATACTTAGACCTGAAACCACAACGAGGCTAAAGGTTCCGTGTGGTTTCTTGAAAAAAGGGAAGAACTGCAGTGTTATTTGCTTAGATAAAAGGAGATCTCAGTTAGTGGTGTGCCACCTGGAGGTTTTGCAGACCCATAAGTCCAACATTATAAATAATTTTAACCCCACGTCCTCGTGATAAATAACATGCCTTGTTGCTCTCATCGACATCCCAATTGCCTGTATATTTGTTGTTAACCCACATCTAACATACTGGAGCATTATGTATTAGCACTTATTCTCAGCATATTGCAGCCAAATTGAGCCTAACTGCCATTGTAAGAGCATCTTGCCCCTTCCCATTTAGTGTGCGCCTAACATGCGTTACTGACTGATCGTAGAAGATGGCCGACAATCTGCTTTGTGGATTCAATCACTGAGAATGGTTTGAGATGGTTGGGGTTGGGGTAAGTAGGTAGTGCTGTGTTGTGCATCTTCTGTCATGTCGTGTTGTGTACTTAAACCCAAGAAACATATTTTAATCTCTCCTTCAATCAAATTCTTGAAATCAGTCTTGTGTTCTGTTTAAAAAAAAATTCTCACTCATTCTAAGTAGAATGTTCTTTACCAAAAAACACCTAGAATTACATGCGAGTAGTCAGTGCTTAGTGTAGCCTTTCCCTATTAGTCACTTCTATAGCAAAATTACTTGTCGCTAACCTTATTTGTATAATTGTTGTCTTGCCATTGATGAATATGAATGTCATTGATATATATCAATATCGATTGAATGGTAATATTAAGTGATTTATTTTCCTACAATGCAGCTGAAATAACAAAGATCAGTTTGCTGCATTATACAGATTGAGCTAAGATATGGAATAGATAATTGATCATGTCGAGCTGAACCAAGCCTTGACTGAACAAGCAAATTTGATTAGTTAAAATTAAAAACAAAATTCTAAAACCTCGGAAAGTACAAGACAAAACCCCCGTAAAAGAATGATTATGCTACTGCCCTTATAGACCTAAATACTCCAAAAGTATTCAATTTTTTGTCATAGATCTCTTTTGTTTTCAAAAATCTAAACATTAAAAATAAAAATAGATATCTGCTGTAATTTAATTATGGCAGGTGCAGAAAGCTAAAAGGAGTACCACACAAAAAGTGAGGGCACTTGTTTTTGCAAATTTCAGAGATATATCATCAACAACAGATTGATAAACTTAATGCCTCCATAGCCCACAGATGATGTGAGGGTAAATGTCACTTGAATATTCATATTAACCAGAAAATTGCTTCCCTCTGCGTGCTAGATAAACATTTGATTTTTTGAGGAGACCCCTAAAAATACGTTCTCACATTTCTGACTAGTGCCCGCCCATTTAAATTTCTCCATTAACACTCATCATAATTGAACTGATCACTAATTATTGTTTTAAAAAATGATTATTGGTACAATTTCAGGAATTTCTCAAAATGATCAAACTTAAAGGTCTTTTTTGTATCCAGGAAGGTAGGGTAGGCAGAGATGATTTAATTAACTTTACATTGAAAAATGGTGGATCAGATAGGGGGATTTAGTTGATAAGTGTTAAACAATGTTTTGAACATCGTAAAAGCCCTTCTTTTTCGCTGTTTTGCCAACTTCAGCACACACTCTGTGAACTTGCTCAGGAATTATGAGTTATAACTAATTTCTTCCAGGCACATTAGTCATCCGAAATAAATATAATTAAATCAATGTTCTCAGCAATTATAAGTTATTTTAATCCAGGATAAACAGATTTATCTTAAAAAGAAAACTTTTCCCAAGTTTTTTGATGATTTGCAGATTTTTTCTTAAATACGCCCACAGCACAAATGTGTATGTACAATCCATTCGTTATGCTATTTCATTGTTATCGCAATCACTTGAAATGGAAGTATGTGTATTGAAATGAAAGTAAGGGGGGAGGGATGTTAAAACGCTTTTTAGTCATATCTCTAAATTCGGGCAAAATCGATCAATATGTTTAGACATAAGAGCTAAGAGGGTATTAAGTTTCATCATCATAGTTTGATGGTAGGTTTCCAATTATCATACCAAAATTTTAATAAAAATATGTAAAATTTCTTTAAAATAAAAAACAATATTTGTTCAAACAATTTAAAACTAATGAAACCCACTACAAAATGGGCTGTGTTCACATAATCCTTAGCATGAGGAATGCATCGCTAACCCAACCTCAAAGATATCTTTCAAGTTGGTTATTGTATAAGTATAATTTATTCAGTAATATCTCTTAAAGACATCAGGGAAGAATAACTGTGCACTGCTTGAAAAGAAGATGTAACTTTACATTGCTTAGCTCATGTAAAAAACTGCCTTATATCCAAGCTGTTACTTTATACTTGAATTTCCAACCACATTATCTTTTGATTGCCAGCAAAATTCACACGACGTCTGCAATGTATTTTCTGAGTTTCAGTTGAAATTTGTATAATCTCTTAAGTGGTCACAAATTTATGATTGAGTAAATTAATGAATATTCATAGTATTATTTTAGTAAAAGTTCCAAGTTGTTTCTTCTGAGGATTGGATAAGTATATTTTGATTCAACTTTTATTTACTCATTGGATTTCTTTTTTGGGACATTGTACCCTAGATGGTGTATGATTTAAAGATTTGTTTTTCCTTTAAAAAAGACTGAGATTTAAAAGTGAAACAGAATAAAAATTGAATAATGTGTAAAATGTGGAGTGAGGAGTTGTCAAAATGGATGAAATTTGTTAAAATTGTCATGTTTTGATAAAGAATGAAAAGAAAAGAAATGTTTTCTGAAAATGTATGTCATGCATACTGTAATTGTGCATGTTGAAATTTCTTATGAAAACCTCTTTAAGTGTTTAAAATTTGTTGTGTCATATGGGGAAG
Organism: Chiridota heheva; assembly: GCA_020152595.1. Lineage (NCBI taxonomy): Eukaryota > Metazoa > Echinodermata > Holothuroidea > Apodida > Chiridotidae > Chiridota > Chiridota heheva. The sequence goes on along the minus strand of JAIGNY010004209.1, from coordinate 147,997 downwards.
GTAGTATCACACCATTACAAACAAGACTTAAAACTTGTTTCTATGTAGTTGTGAATACAACAACCAAAATTTTCTCAAAAAGAATAATTCACTGTATTAAAGGTTACAGACATTCACTTTTAGTTTTCTTTTGTAGTTGTCATGTCATGGTAATTATTTGTCATGGCTAATTATGCAAATTATGTAAACTGAATATTCAGCAAGAATAGTTCTATGTGATATCAGGGCACATTTAATCTTTAATTTTTGGTGTATTTGAGACTTGGTTTTTTTTTTGTTATTTGCACAAGTGATTACCAAAGTGTGTATGGTTTATGTTGCAAAAGAATACTCAGCTGTATATGAATATTCATATCATTCATAGAGAAGTTTATAGTATCTGGCACATGTATTATATAAGAAAACAAATTTGTTTAGAATGGAACAGTTTGAATCTAGTTAAGTCTTAGAATATAGGATAAAATCATGCCATTTTTTATCCGAGGAAATCTTCAAAAACTTGATGATGCATACATCATTACAAGATGTGAAAAAGAGAGTATGCTGTGTAGTATGTGAGTCAGTGACAGTCGCAGGAATAATCTATGTGAGTCAGTGACAGTCGCAGGAATAATCTATGTGAGTCAGTGACAGTCGCAGGAATAATCTATGTGAGTCAGTGACAGTCGCAGGATTAATCTATGTGAGTCAGTGACAGTCGCAGGATTAATCTATGTGAGTCAGTGACAGTCGCAGGAATAATCTATGTGAGTCAGTGACAGTCGCAGGAATAATCTATGTGAGTCAATGACAGTCGCAGGAATAATCTATGTGAGTCAATGACAGTCGCAGGAATAATCTATGTGAGTCAGTGACAGTCGCAGGATTAATCTATGAGAGTCAGTGACAGTCGCAGGAATAATCTATGTGAGTCAGTGACTGTCGCAGGAGTAATCTATGTGAGTCAATGACAGTCGAGGAATAATCTATGTGACAGTCGCAGGATTAATCTATGAGAGTCAGTGACAGTCGCAGGAATAATCTATGTGAGTCAGTGACTGTCGCAGGAGTAATCTATTCTTCTTAAACAATAAAAAAAGTAATTTAAGAAGGAAAAAAAAAAAACTACAATATTCAGGAGGGGGTTTGAAATAGTGGTGTTGTGGTTTTTATCCCCTAGTTTGCTTATTGGCTATCGTGTGCCATGATTGGTGGAATGAAATTATGTTAAACCAATGAATACATGATAACCAAGATCTTGTTTTAATTTTCGACCAAAAGAGCTAGCTACGATTTCTTTCTCTTATCAAGCGTTTCAAATTGTAAATGTTTGGAATATCAAAAAAAAGAAATAACTGCCTTCACAATAAATTGTAAAATACTGGTAAAATACTGCTCCTTGAGAGAAATCTTGAATTTCATTATGTTGAGGGGGGTAGATTCAGGAGATAGTGAATTTGAGTTTTTCCATAGTGAATCTAATTGTTTTTTTGAGAAGCAAAATGTATTTTTAGATAACTTCCTGACAGGTCGGTGTTAAAATGCCCCTTTAATTCTAGTTTGTTTTATAATGAGTTGTAGATGAAGTAGATGAATGATTCTCCAACCTTAACCTGTTTTTATTAGTTGTTGCTATCAAAACTGTTTGTGGAAGCACTTCAAATAAAACTGATTTACAGATAATATAATCATCTTATCATTGGTATTTTAGAAGATTGTTGTTCTTTTTAGGCATTGCACAGTTATAGTAGTCTTTACTGGAAAGTGAAATCTCCAGTTGCTTGAATATTTTGGTTTACTGTGAGGAGTTATTTAATGATAAGTTCAGTGGTCAATCATGAACATTGGTCAATCATGAAGATTGGTCAATTGTGAACATTGGTCAATCGTGAACATTGGTCAATCGTGAACATTGGTCAATCATGAAAATTGGTCAATCATGAACATTGGTCAATCGTGAACGTTGGTCAATCGTGAACGTTGGTCAATCGTGAACATTGGTCAATCAAGAACATTGGTCAATCATGAACACTGATCAATTAAGAACATTGGTCAATCATGAAAATTGGTCAATCATGAAAATTGGTCAATCATGAACATTGAAATCATATATGATTGAGGTTAAATAAAAATGTTTGAGGGAAATATGACACATTCTGCACTCAACAGAGAAGGATATATGTGTGAGTTTAAAGTGTGACGCTTTGATAACTTTGCTAGTCAATTAAACAGGATGTGTTGTTGCATTTTCAATTATTTAGGAAAAGTCCCATTTTAAAATTGGGGAAGGCTAGACGTATTAAATGATTGATTGATAACAACAGAAAATGATTTGTTTTTTTAAAAGAATATTGATGAGTAATTGCCTTTAGTAGATGGAAAATTGTATTTCTATTGGCTGCCTATTTTAAAATTTTCAATGTCACGTATGTTTTGAGGCTGATGGTCTTTTTGCAAGGGGATCAAAGAGGTTTTAATTAGGACCGATAGCAAATCTTACTTGTATGTGAAAGCGTTAGTCTCCAATTTCAGTCTTTAATTTTTATAAAATGCATATAAATTTGTGTCTGGGTTTTGCTGATTGAAGGTCAAAGAAAATTTGACACCTGCAAAATTTGGGAGAATCAATTTCCAGCTGTTAAAAGCATTTCTTGCAAAAAATAGATAGGAGGAGGAGGGGGTTATTAGCAATTTTATAAAAGATATTTCTCAGGTCTGTTGCTCTCCTTGAATATCTTAATGGCAAGGTTTTAAGGCCACAGGTTTACACATGTAAGTGGTTGTACATGTGAAAATAGGCGCTATTGCACTGGCACTTCACAAATATGTGTATTTTCATGGATCATTTTACCCAGAAATGTTGGAAAATGATCAATTTTTATGGATTGTTAGGGTATTTTCATGATTTACAGTTAAGCATTAAAGAATTAGCTAATGATTTAAAGCATTCTGTTTGAGAACTTCTGGTAAAAAAATGTTGTTAAAAGGTTTGTGTCCATTAAGTCATAAATTTACCACAAGATGTTTTAGTAATTCTTTTATCGAATTGTTTATTTCATTGTCCTCTCTGTCGTATGTGATGGACATGACTGACCATCAGACTTGAAAGCACTGTAGTATTGTATTATAGTAGAGCTAGCATTCATTCCAGTTTGTCTGCCAGTTTCTGTATTTCATTTCTCATTGTATGTCAATTCACATAACTTTAATGATTTTTTTTGTTCTCTCTCTCTCTCTCCTATTTCTCCACCCAAACAACCTGCGTACCGCTTCACACGGACCCCACCTACATAAAATATACCGTCTGTTTTTGTATTTACAATCACATCTTCATCTTCCTTATTTCTGTTTGTATTATGATATTTATCGCAACATCAATGTGCAAATACTTGGCATGGAAATAAACTTTGGGTGATGGTGGCACTCACCGTGTGTTTTATTTACCTTTTGTTTTTATTCATATTCTTTCCTCATCGCATTTACTCTTGGTAACAGGCTGACATCATTCTTCTATGATTTTTTAACTAATTCAAACAAAAAGTAATTTTCACGTAAATGTTCTCTGCAAATAATGAAGTTAATTTTTCTTTTGTAATATCAACGGTAACTTTCTATCAGAACATTGCAGCTTCTTTTGTTTTATGTTTTCACGGTGACTTGATTACTTTACTATTGAATGTATGCAGGAAAATTCAATATCTTCATATAGACAGCTTGAATATACAGCAGATAGCATTATTTATTTTGCTTGACGCATAATTTATTTTTGTTTTATGAATATAAAATGACACAAAATATAGCATTATATGTTAGATACCCTTTGTGAAATAGTTAAAGCATATATATTTTAATGTGGCATGGTCAGTGTTATGAAAAATTACCCACAATGCACCAGATCCATTAGAAGCTTCCTTTAGATAAAGTATTTCCTAGTGAATATAATCAGAATATGTGGCTCAGTGTGCCTGCATGAGATTATAATGTAAGAAGCATTTGAAATGAATTTGAAACTCTCCTTTCTCTATTTCTTATGTAACCCCCTCCCCCTCTCCCCTCCACCTTCCACATACAGCTTATCAGTAGTGCATAAGTTCACCAATACCCCTGACACAGTATTTACTTGGTGTGTTGTTAAAATATACTGGATTAAGTATACTAAAAACAATCTAAAGATTCCACAACTATGATAAGTGCTCAAATTGATAAGGAATATTGTTTTTTGATTGTTTTAATTGATTGATGATTTGATATTTTATTGAAAACCTTTAAATGGCTGGTCAACGTTTTATAAAGAAACTTCTTAATATTTAATTAATGCATATATAAAAAAAGGAAATTCATTATGTTAATGGATTATACCATACAAAATTTATTGAAAAATTACACAACACTGTTTGATTCAAAAGCTTCCCTTTTGAAAAATGATTTTGCATTTCCTCAGAGCTTGTACATTCTGTTTAGTTAAATTGTAACAAGCAAAACATTTTGCCATGTATGAGTAAATTGTACATACTGAAGATTTCATGTTTCCTAAATTAAAGCAAAATGTATGTGGTGTTATCATCTTATATGAAATTGCTCATTTGTGACTTGAGAAAATTTCATAGTCACTTGACAAACTTTCCTTTTTCAAATTTATAACAAAATTGACAAACAAAGCCGCGTAAAGAATATCAGTCATTATGTCAGACCTAACAGCTATTACAGGAAAGATTTGACTTCGTGTCTCGTTTCTCATTTAGCCCTTCTTGCTCCCTCTATGAAAATCCGTCATTCAAGGAATATGACCTTTGCAAATTCTATATCATGCATAATATATTCTATATCATGCATAATATATTCTATATCATGCATAATATATTCTATATCATGCGTAATATATGTAATGGATGTAGATCATTTGATAACTATCAGATTTTTAACATGAAAAAAAAATGCAAAAATACTACTCGCCATTTGTTAATTCTTTAATATCCTTAATAACAACGTAGGAAGCCATTTGAGAAAGAAAAATGATTAATGGGGAGGCTGTTACCGTACATTCTTGGCATGACCATCTGTTTCACCCTTAGATGTTATACTTACTGCTGATGCCATTTGATTTCATTACCTCTTCACTCTTCCTGCTGGATTTGATTGACAGAGCAAGGATCTTCGGTCCTTTGTATGAATTTTGACCTGGTTGTGGTGTCAGTGTCAAACAAAAGCTATGGTGACCCTACTGGAAACCATGAGAGAAAAAATCCAGTTTGGGCCTCACAAAAAGTTACACGTGAATTGGGCTGATCATGGCTGTTTAACAGTTGTGCGTTGTAATTAATACTGCTTCTAAATTGAATTTATCAGTCTGTCAATTTGACTTCAATTTTTTGTTTTGAGTTATTGCAATTGCAATTTTGGTGACAAAAGTAACTTTAAAGAACAAATTTTGTTTATCTGTTTTGAATTTATCAAAATTTGAAAAGAAAGAACAAAAATTCCACCATCAGCCAGCAATTTAGAAATTGTATTACTTGCTGTTTCATTTGTGACTTCCTCAGGATAATGTTGAGCTTTTGAAGAGATATTTTAATAATCTTGGAGTTTTCTCTGATTTTTATTTTTTCTTTCCCTTCTTTTTCTTTATCACTTCATTTCTTCACAACCAGACTAACCCATCAAGTAACCACAACTCACCACACATCTTACCAACAACACCACCATCATGCAAACCACATCAACCCCACCTCAACCAAAGAAGTCCACAGCAAGAAGAATCAACACACCAATCCTGCAGCTGCCACCAATGTGTCGCATCTGGAGATACTACAAGTGTTCCAAATAGGACAGTCAAATGTAATCATCAAAGTGTGCTATCAGAATCAAGAAACAATATCAAGGATGGTGCAAGTTCTGTCAAAGTAAAACCCTTGCTTCCGCCCAAACCAAAGTTTTTTTTGCAAAGTATGTCAGTGTTAAATAATTCAACAAGTAATTCTGCATCGGACATCAGTAGTCAGTATAGTAGTACTAGTAGTAATTTTGATCAACTTTCCTGTAGCTGTTCAGGATCAGATATAAACCTTGCCAAGCGTCCACTACCTCCAAGACCACTTCCTGATGTTCCTCGACATATGCCTCTTGTCCGAAGCCATACTATGGAATTTACCGTTGATCATCAAACTGAAGGAGAAAGTTCCTTCAGACCAGGAAATAAAGAAACAAAGAGGCATTCTATTCCTGCGAGGTCCATGTCAGTAAATGACGGCAATAATTTTCAGAGGAGTTCAAGAACAAGTAAAAACCTGCAAAGTGAAACTTGTGTTCAGGAAGAGGGACATTTTATGAGGACATCGCCAAGGTTTGTTAAAGGAGTTTTGAATTTGACCGGCAGTAAACTTGAAGTCGAAGAGCCAGACTATCCTCCTCCTCCAATACCAACTTCTAACAGAAGTTCCAGCTCATTAGAATCCTCATCTAGCCGAACTTCAAGATCTTTCTTGTCAGAGTATGGTAAAGAGTGCGACAGTGATTCGGGCATTTCTTGGAGAAATCCAGAAGGTGTGAAGAGGGCACACCCAACTTATGATGTCCCTCCCCTCAGAATTTCATTGGCTGATTTGGAGGACTATAATAAATGCTTAAACGTAGAGGATAGAGTCAGTTTGTGTTCACTGGACAGATTGAACCAAAACAGTTTTGTCAAAGACTCTCTAATCGTGCAAGAATCAGACTATGAAATTTTAGTTTTCAAAAATTCACCTAAAAAAAGTAAGAGGCAATCAATTGCCAACAGACTCTCAGACCCCCAGTACATGTCAATGAGCGAGATCAGGCTATTGAGAAAAGAATTTTCATCTACGTCCGCAGTCCTAGGTGCTTCCGCAATCCTAGGGACTTCCTCCTGTAGAAACTCCAGCAGATTCTCCGAGGAGGACCAATCAGAAGAGAGCGATGTTTTCAGTAATCAAGCTGTCACTCTTGCTACAGTTGTCAGACCAAAGTTAAGGAAGGCCCTCACAACATCAGAGGCTACTCGTAGGAGACGACCCCGAAGGTCCAAAAGTTTTGAAAGTCTATTAGATGTGGTCGAGCCTGGAAGGGAAAGAAAGAAGAGCCATAGTCACGGTGAGTTGTGTTTGACTTGTATATTAAAAGTCTGTGGACTTGCAGCAATTGCTAAATGAGGATTCTACTCTGCATAGATCAATATTGCAAATCGCCTTTTTACTTCTTGAGTTTAATACGGCTGATCAAAGTTCATCAGTTTTTGATTATTGCCAAATTTGTGATGTATGACTGGGCAAACACTTAAAACTTTTTGTTACTCTATAATCTTTTTTTTTTTTTTTATAAATCTTAGTCACTGAAAATGATTGTAAAGCCTAATTATTCCTGCTACTATTGGGGGCATGGCAAATGCGTGTCAGAATTTGCTGCACCCTTTCAAAGAATTATGATGGACATTTTGAAAAACAGGATTTACAAACTAGTAAACCCTGTTAAGAAAAACTTTCATCAATCTCCCATCTTTTCAGGCACGGCACAATATGACACTGGCTATGTTTGTTTTGACGAAGATGATAGTTTGCAAGAGGATAAACTCGAGTTAATGTTAAGAATAACTCCCATTCATTGTCTGAAGTAAATGCAATGTTTTAGAAATAATGTTTGCTATATGTTGTCAGTGCTTGCATAACATTTAAATATGCATAATAAAGTCTTAGGGTCAAAAGCAAGCATAGAAAAAAAAAACTCCCCTTCGGTTTGCGATACATTTCTACTCATCGGTGCTATGTGTAATTTTAGACTAAAAAAAATATTGACACCCAAAAAAAAAATTAAAAAAAATATGACTGAAATTAAAAAAAAAAAAAAAAATATTGCTAAAGAATATTGACTTAATATGCTAGATGTTTTGACTTGATGTACTAGACGCTTTGACATTATGACATTATATGCTAGAAGTTAAAAGGTTGATTTTTCTCTCAAATCGTACTTTCATCTCTTGCTTCTTGATCCGTAGATGATATTTCAGGATACATCCATTTAACGTCCACATTCAGTAACAGTGGCACAAGGGACCAACACAACCTTCCACCAACTCCGGCCGGACACAGATGGATCCAGACCCAAGGAAAACAGCCGCCTCCTGGGTACGCGCTCATGAGAAGTCCGCAAGGGAAGAAAAAAGTGCCTGTGGAAAGCATGGTATATGATGAAAATGAGGAGATAGAATTTTGAAGATAAACTGGGAGTACTAGCTGGTACAAGAGAGAAAGGAAGAACTCGACTAATGTTCGGACATGTAGGCTGACCTTAAGATATTAAACCAAATAGGACTAATGTCTAACCCACCCACCCTCTTCTCTTTGAACAAAATAAATAGTCTCGCAACTCGATATGATATATTTTAAAATCCAAACCATATCCCCAATCAACATCTTAGAGAAAATCATTTCATCATTTTCAAATAGAGAAATTAAAGTAACGCAATGCAAAGAATTACACCAACAACTTTGAGCTGACATTCTGTTTATACATTTTGTATACTGTCAAAAAATTCTTAAAGAAATATTCCCATGTTTTTTCGTAATTGTGATTGTGAATTCAAGCACATTAGTTGTTCTGCTCCTTAAAGTTTCAAACAGTCAGACCGGACCTGATACATAACCAGGTCGGGTCAGATTTGTCCTCTTTATTTTCTTTATTCTGAAAACCTTAGTTGTTGTGGAAGTTGGTGCTGAGTATCATATTAGCAATGAATGAAGTCCTTATTGTGTGGTTATTTTAATTAAGATAAAGTGGTCTCACTATTTGCTACTGTAAGTTTGTGGTTATGATTTGCTGGAACAAATTTTTAAGGAGAAGGACAAGTCATGCAGGAAATGCAACTAGTCCAGGCATTGCCGTTTTTTTTGCTGGTATGTACGAATGCAATGGCATCATTTATAACATTGTGAATCACATTTTGCTTATCTGATAACGGGTGCACGATACAAGAGACTGGTGTGGTCAGTATTTGGTACTCTATGTGAAGTGGCATTTGAGCCTTGAAGTCAAAATTGAACAATTCTGAATAGATTTGTTGTGTGGTTGATGTGGTCTGTGGATGTGAAGGGAAGTAGCCAGAAGGGGACCTGTGGGAGCAGTCGCTCGCTCCCTTTGCTCAATATCATTTTACCTGTAGCAGTTTAGTTATGGCATGTATAGGCTTCTGAGCTGCTCTTGTTGCCAATTATCTAAAAATTAAGCTTAATTTTCTGAAAAATTCAGCCAACTTCCCGAAAAATGAAGTTCATTTCTCGAAGAATCTTTCAATTTTCCGAAAAAAATTGTTAGTTATAAAACGGGTTATAAAACAGCTTCAATAATTGGGGTGAAAAGTTCTTAAAAAGTTTTTGGCAAAGAAACTTCATCCCCACCCCCTCCCTCACCCCTAAGTAGAGATGGTCCCACAGCAAGCATTTGATTAGATCATGGAGATGACTCTCGCTATTGGAGTGCGTCTCTCTAAAGGTGTATTGCCAGGTAGCAACAACTTCAGCTTATCCAATTATTGTCGGAGATTTTATGCTTTAGAACTTAATAACGTCTCATGAAATCTTATAGGATTATTAGTTCAGGGGTCAAGCGAGTTCATCTGTGTAGAAATGACAGATGTAGTTAGTCTACTATGGAAGGTTGGCGCCCTCGCAGGAATCTGAGGCTGGGACATCACAATTAGTCTAATTTCAGTTGTTTCCACACAAATGATACCAAGCTTTCAACTTAAATATCTGTAAGGGAATACAATTTTGGATGCTTTCTGCACCATTTTGTTTCTTTTGAAGTCTTCTATCATATAAGTTGGACTTGCTTGAATCCTGAACTAATTCTTTAATGATTATTGTTGAGAAAGTGATGTCACTTTCTATACAAGTCTATTTTCATTCATTCCTTCAAGAAGTTTTGGAAATCAATATTTCTTAAATTGAAACGAGCATTCAATTCTGAGTTTAATGGTCTTTAAATTTTGAAAATAGCACGCATAGTTTTCAACTTATAGGTATGGTAATCAAAGTTTGATCATTTTTTTATTATTTATTGAAAAAATGTGATGTACGAAGAGGAAAATGCCCCCAAATGCTCTTGTTTTTTTTCCCTTATATTTCTTCCCTTATTTTCAGACCTTGAAAATATTCAAAATGCCTTCTCCAGCTTGTAATTGTGGATCAAATCCTCTTCATTAGAATTAACTTCACTTTTTCCAAGAGAAATATTCCTACATCACAAGAGACAAAAAGTTGCATATTTGCATAAAAAATCTTCAAACATTCTGTAAAATGGCTTAATTTTTTTTTGGTTGGTTCCGATGCGATCAGCATCGGGAACCTATGCGGTCATGATGGTGTGTGTGTGTGTGTGACGCTAGCTCGTAAACACAATATCTCAAGAATCATACACCGGATTCATGTCATATGTGGTACACATCTAGCGCATGGTCCACAGATGTGCACTATTGTTTTTGCTGGCAATGTCTTGCATATTAATGAGTAGGCGGGATTTAATGTTAAAATCTTTAAATGTTCATATTTTAATAACCACATGTTTGTTTTGTTATATGAAGTGTAGTTATGTTGTTAGCTAGTGTCTACATATTCATGGTACAAAAATGTTAAATTTATGCATAGTGGGCGGGGGCTTAACATGATTTTATTGAAAAGAGCTTGTAAAGAAGTATCTCAAGAAGTATACATGGGATTCATATATAGTACACAAATAGCCCATGGTCTGCAGATGTGCCCTAAAGTTTTGGGTTGTAATTTCATGCATATTAATGAGTAGGCGGGACTTAATGTCAAAATCTTACAATGTTCTAATTTTTATAATCACGTTTTTGTTTTGTTTCATATTTGGTGTAATTATGTTGTCAGCTAGTGTCTACATTTTCATGGCACAAAAATGTTGCATTTTATTAATATGCATTGTGGGCGGCGGGTCTTTACATGATTTTGTTAAAAAGGGCATGTAAACACGGTATCTCAAGAACTATACATGGAGTTCACTTCATATGTGGTACACAAATAGCCCTTGGTACGCAGATGTTCCCTATCTATTTTGGTGGCGATGTCATGCATATAAATGAGTAGGTGGGACTTAAAAAATGTTAAAATCATATATTGCTCAATATTTTAACAACCGTATGTCTGTTTTGTTTCATAATTGAAATAATTATGTTAGCCAGTGTATACAGGTTAATGGGATAATAATGGTTGAATTTAATTAACTGTGAAATTCCTTTGTTGTGAGGACTAAGTTAGTTAGTTGTCAATGTAACGTTGAGCCCATTGTGTTATAACATTTATTATACAATAGTCCAAACTTAAAATGCATATTGCGCATCGGAACCTCAAAACCTTTGGTTTTCTGGTTAACTGAGTTTTATTAGAGTTTTTGCCTTTGTGTTTTTAGGGGATATTTTAAATCAATTAAGCTGATGTTGCCTCTACCTGTCCATATACCATGAAGGTTATTCTTAGTCTTGAATTTAGTAGCTCTTTACACCTGTAGGTCTCATAACATACTGTACTATCAGCTTAATGTGCAATGCTCAAGGGTGCGTGTATTGAATAATAAATTCCTGTGTTTTAATTTTGCAATCACGATCATTATATTTTCCTTGCCATTGTGTGAGTATAAAACTTATGAGCTTTCTACAATAGGAGGAAATAATACAATGCAGATCTTTGATAGTTAAACGTACTTGTCATTCATAGCAAACCTATATTATTTTAAAGAATTTAATTCAACAAAGAACTAAAATTATAGTAATTTTTTTCTTCGTAAAAACACTATCCGGGGACATGCAAAGATGGCCAAATATGTTCATGTAAATTACATGACTTCAATGATTAAAGCATTTAGTTAGGAGTCCAAACACTACATCAGTGAAGGTGACAATGTCAGCTTCTTTAAAAACTTTCATCAATAAAGTGACTGCATCATTTTAAAACACTACATCAATAACATGACTGCATCTTACATCAGTCACATTAAAACACTACATAAGTGAAGTGACTACATCAGTCACTTTAAAACACTATATCAGTAAGGGACTATAAGTCACTTTAAAACACTTCATCAGTAAGGAACTATAAGTCACTTTTAAAACACTCTCATCATTAAGGAACTAAATCAGTCACTTTTAAACCCTACATCAGTGAAGTGACTACATCAGTCACTTTTCATTAAATGACATGACTGCATCTTACATCAGTCACTTTAAAACACTACATAAGTAAAGTGATTACATCAGTCACTTTGAAACACTACTACAGTGAAATGACTACATCTTACATCAGTCACTTTAAAACACTACATCAGTAAAGTGATTAGATTATTCACTTTGAAACACTACTACAGTGAAATGACTACATCTTACATCAGTCACTTTAAAACACTACATCGGTAAAGTAATTACATCAGTCACTTTGAAACACTACTACAGTGAATTGACTACATCTTATGTAAGTCATTTTAAACACTACATCAGTAAAAGTGATTACATCAGTCACTTTAAAACACTACATCAATAAAGTGACTACATCAGTCACTTTAAAACACTACATCAATAAAGTGACTACATCAGTCACTTTAAAACACTACATCAATAAAGTGATTACATCAGTCACTTTAAAACACTACATCAATAAAGTGACTACATCAGTCATTTTAAAACACATCAGTGAAGTGACTATATAGTTTGGAATCTTTGAAATTCAATATCTTCTGAAGGGAAGACGATATGAAAGCAGCTCTACAGTGACCATTTATTTAATTGTCATCTATCCCATGGAATACACATTAGACCACAGGGATATCATTTTAAGCATGAAAAAGCTAAGAAATGTCTTTTCTGCCTAGTCTCAATGCCAGGGGGTATCTCAATTTGCCAACTGGTATTCTAATTATTAAAAGTGGTGGTGGTGTCTACAACTGTAATGTAATATGGTTTTATCAATTTTATTTGCAGCTTTTAAGATTTTTTTTAGATACAGAGCCAGAAGTGCCACCAGAAAGAAGTAAAGTAAAAAATTATTCCTGGCAAATGTTGGGTTTTAAATTCTGTGTTCTGACAAGAGCTAAGTGTACATGAATTATTTATAGAACACAAACTAAAAGGAGCACTAGACCGAAAAGTGAGGAGGGCGTATTTTTAGGGGTCCCCTCAAAAATCAAATGCTTATCTAGCGCGCAGTGGAATAGCAATTTTCTGGTTAATATGAATATTCAATTGTCCTTTACCCTCACGTCGTCTGTGGGCTATGGAGGCATGAATCAATCTTTTGTGGATGATATATTGGAAATTCTTTTTTCGGTCTAGTGCTCCTTTAATGTTTTTATTCATTCTGTTTTCAATTATAGTTTTCTATGCAATAGGATGAGGGTTACTGACATAATTTGAATGTCTTCTATACTTGCAATGATGGTACGGACATGCCTTACCTTTGTTCCTATTGTATATGTATAAAGCACATTTTGGTATTTCAACAGAAGTGTTTTGCCCTCAAAATAATTTTAATAGTAATGTGAAATAGTTTTAAATGAGGGAATCTTTGACTCATCATGGCTGATGTTGTACTACTAATGTCACTTGCAATGCAGCTTGTGATTGGCTTACCAGCAATTGTTTAATACAATTGACCACTCAGAAGTGTCGACAGTATTACTCCTCTCTATGTTAACACAATAACTGACCTTTATTTAAAGCATGAAGTGTTAAGTTCAATTACCTAATGTTAGTTAGTTAATTGGTTGACCAGTTGTTGGTAATATTACCAAGTATTTGGTGTAAGTCTGTGGGAGGTAGAATGGTGTGCATGAATTTCGTTCTCACTTAATTTTCCCCAATAATTTTAGACCAAAATAAAGAAATGCATTCAAAATAAAGTTCTTTGGTTCTCAAATTAAAAGCTAAATTTTGCTGCTGATCAGATTTTTTGTAGAAAATTTCTTGTTTGAATAAACCTCCACTGAGCCATGAAGGCTCATATGATCTAGGTTTATGCCAGTTTTGTATGTGCAATCCAAGGCCTTTTTAGAACTGGGGGCGGGGGGAGAAACTTAATTTGAGGCCGGTCTCAAAATGTATGTGGGGCGCAACAAAGCTTTCTGGAATGAAGAAGTTTTGCGGAGGAGTTTGAGCGAGGATATGCCCATGCATAGAAAAGAAAATGGCGAAACAGGGCAAAATTAAATATGAAAGTCGGACTAAAGTGAAAGAAATGAGCCCAAACAGCTCCTAGTCTTTATTTGTCTAAATTTAGGAAGGCCATTCAACATCCAGGGCAATTGTCCACTTTTGCCTCATTATACCCCACTACTGGTGCAATCAGATCAAAGTTTATGGCTTTTCCTGTATGGTACACCTATCCATTAAGGTTAATTGATTAATGCTGGTACTTATTGAATGACTGACTTGACGGAAGCACCTATCCATTAAGGTTGATTTCTAATAAATGGCTGGTACTCATTTAACGACTGACTAAGCGGAAGCTAGTGCATTCAAGGACTGTTGCTGGGAATCACACCCATCACTGTGTGAATGAGTGTGCACCACTCACTAACCATTCTACTAGACCAGTCACTAACCACTCTACTACACCACTCTACCTGACCTCACAATATAGATCAAATACCTGGAGTCTTCCCCATTACATAGTGTGCTATTAAGAATTGTTGTATTAACTCTGATGTTGGAGATTTTAATACTCGAAGTGAATGTCGCAAAAAGAGAAGCATTCGTCTTTTGCCATGATGGACATCTGATCCTGTTGTTACCAAAATATGATAACATTTATTGTGGTAAATTTGATATCAAATCATTACAGCATTTTGCAACAATTTGGCTAATGAGGAAAACGAATCGCGAGTTATTTTTTTAAATATTTTTTTTTACTGCTGTACATCTAGTGCATGGATCAGAGCTAACATTTATTGCCTTTAAACAGAAGAATTTGATGGAAATAATCGTACATTGAGAGTGGTTAAATTCTTTGGTTTCTGTAAAGCAAAACAAAAAACAAGTTTTTATTGTAGGACATTTGTTTTATGTTTGAAGCTTTTTGTTTTTATTATGCTTGATCATTATGCCGATGATCATTATGCTTATGCTGATGATCATTATGCTGATGATCATTATGCTGATGATCATTATGCTGATGATCATTATGCCGATGATCATTATGCCGATGATCATTATGCTGATCATTATGATCATTATGCTTATGATCATTATGCTGATGATCATTATGCTGGTGATCATTATGCTTATGCTCATTATGCTTATGATCATTATGCTTATGATCATTATGCTTATGATCATTATGCTTTTGATCATCATGCTTATGATCATTATGCTTATGATCATTATGCTTATGATCATTATGCTTATGATCATTATGCTTATGATCATTATGCTTATGATCATTTTTTAAGGGCTAACTTCATTTTCTGGTATGCTCATTTCATTGTTACAACACACTCGCTTTACAAAAGCCTACTATGTTGTGATGTTGTTAGGCTTACTACAGTGTGATGTATTAGGCTTACTATATTACGATGTTATTAGGCTCGCTATAATATATTGTGATGTTATTAAGCTCACAATATTGTAATATTATCATGCGTTCTACATATTGTGACATGCTCAACATTGGATGTTATTAGGCTTGCTATAATGTGAAGAAATTAGCCTCACAATGTTGTTATTTTTCTCACATATATGTTATTAGGCTCCATATATTATGATGTCATTAGGCACAATACATATTGTGAAGTAATTATGTTTTCCGTATTAAGCTTTCTGTATGATGATTGGTGTTATTAGGCTCACGATAGTGGATGTTATAAGCTTACGATGTTATCAGACTCATTATATTTTTATTTCATCAGGCTCACCCACTATATTGTAATGTTATCAGCCTCACTATATTGTGATGTTATCAGCCTCACTATTGTGATGTTATCAGCCTCACTATTGTGATGTTATCTACCTCACTATTGTGATGTTACCAGCCTCACTATTGTGATGTAACCAGCCTCACTATTGTGATGTTACCGGCCTCACTATTGTGATGTTACCGGCCTCACTATTGTGATGTTACCAGCCTCACTATTGTGATGTTATCAGCCTCACTATATTGTGATGTTATCAGGCTCTTTATATTGTGATGTTAGATGCATTAAATTGTGATGTCATTAGACTCACTATATTATGATGTTTCATGCTCACCATAATATATTGTGATGTTATTAGCCTTACTCACTATATTGTGATATTATCAGGCATACTGTATTGTGATGTTTTATATGCACTATATTGTGATGTCATTAGACTCACTATATTATGATGTTTCATCTGCACTATATTGCGATGTCATTAAACTCACTATATTATGAAGTTTTTTAAGCACTATATTGTGAGGTCATTAGACTCAATATATTGTGATGTTTCATGCTCACTATAATACAGTGTGATGTTATCAGGCTCACTATATTATGATTTTATCAGGCTCACTAAAATATAGTGTTATGTTATAAGCCTCACCATATTATGTTATCAGGCTCACATTGCGATATAGGCTGCATGAAATTAGATTTTTAATTGCACAGTGATTAAGGATTTAAAACCATGTGGTATTTAATTGTTATAAATCATTTTGTTCTTAAGTCTATGGAGCTATTCAGTTAATTACTCCATGGGTCTATTCATTTGAATATTCAGTGAAAGGTAACAGATTATTCATATAAAGCAATTCATAAGGATGCACTGAATTCATTGAATGTTGAAATTTCAAACCCATCTTTAAAAGGAGATGTAGATTTGCAATAGGTACGTAAAAACAATAGGCATATCCGAGTTTAGTCGTAGAATTGTATTCATGAAACAATTGCTTACCATCTCCTCGAGCTCAAGCAGCAAAGATTGTAACCAAACTGTACTTCAAGGCTTCTGTATAAATCCTATCAATGCCTTTTATTTATTTTTAGAGATACCTCAATACTCCAAATACCAACTCGTTTTTTGGTTTTGTTTTTGATTGCTGCTTATTTCTGTTAATCATGTGTATTTTATTTCAATTTAATTTTCTGTATCAAATTTTTGTTTTTATCCACCTTGTAAAATTTTATATAACAGTATTTTTTGTAATATAAATTGAAAGCACCCATAATGAGAAGATGGGCTTAAATTAAAGCAGTGAGGAGAATACAGTAAATTGTGCTCTAATTCATATTGTTTTTGTTTGTTTGTGTTTAGTCATAAGTGTGAAACTGATTAACGGGGATGCAACAAGGGGTGGTGGACCCCGTGGGTAGTGCTGGACCCCGTGGGTAGTGCTTTTCTGGTGAATATAAAATCTTTATAGAGTGGTAGATATTCTTATCCCATGTACGTAGAAACAAATAACAAAAAGAACTTAAAATCCTGTGATTTTCCAAAAATAACTTCATCAAAATCCTTCAGGGCTCCACTTTTTGGACATTGACAATAAATTCACAATTGGACCCTCACACATACATCTTGACAGGGGCATAGGAAAGGTCACCTCAGGGAAGGGGCTACATCTTGACAGGGGCATAGAAAAGGTCACCTCAGGGGAGGGGGGGGGAATCCCAAAATTGCACTAAAAAATTAAGAGTCCATTATAAGTTGCTGCTAATCGGGAAATACCTGTCAATTGGTTGGAAATTTTCTCTTTTTTCAATTTCTTGAAATTTTGGCCAATTTTCAGGAAATTTGGCCCAGTTTTCGGAAAAACTGGCTATTTTGGGGAAATGTTACCAAAATATCCAATAATTGTACCACATTTTTGTTACTTTCCAAATTTTACTTCCCAACCGGAGAAAAAAGCATGCAGCCGGGAAGGTGAAATCAATCCTCTAAAGTCACCCCTGCCCCACCCCCGCTTCCTATGCCTGTGCTTCTTGAAGGCTTGCACACTCAAAAGTACACCTTAAAATTAAAACAACAAATATGAAATAGGGTCCCACCTAGCTCACAGCCAGCAAAACTAGTTATCGCTGGAGCAGTGGTCGATTGAGAAAAAGAGGTTAGGTGATTGAATGTCATGTGTTCAGCTTTAAGAACATTTCAAATTTATTTGTCTTAAACTTTTGTAAGCCAGTGAATGGCGTCAAGTGATGGTGATTATGATATCCTCAGACATTCCCATATAGATTGATCATTATATTACTTGGCAAAAGATTTGAAAGTTTGAAGCAATGGGTAGTCACTTGTTGATCTGAACAAGTTATTAACTTCCATTTAGATTAGTTCTAACACTTTTGGACAAGATTATAATATTAAGAGGGGAGGGGGAGTTTACCTTTCAAGAATTATTTTGAAAATACATTAGCATAGCCCGCGATATGTCTGAAATGTTTTGCGGCTAAGATTTAAGGAATGACAAAACTGCAAGTCAGGCGAGCAATGTGTACAGAAGTATGCTTGGTGGCCAAAACGTTTTGTAAGTCTTGAATAATTGTCAGGATTAAATAAAGGTTGAACGATGAATAGAAACTATTGTCCTTCAAGCCCTCTTATCCCAAATGTCACGTTTCCTTTTCAATTCTAAACTTCGTTTTCTTTTGTAGTCATTACATTTGCAAAGATAACCTTGCTTGAACCACGGAGCTATTTCAGTTAATAGCTCCATGCTTGAACTAGCCTTGGAACGGATGAAAACCCACCAACTGGCTGCTTGTCGACGACGAGTGAACACACAATTACAATGACGGGGTCGTCACCTGCGTAATCGGTTATGATAGAAACAATGCGACAACCAAGTAATCGGTTATGATAGAAACAATGCTATCACGAAACGCTTATTTGTAATTGACGAAAAATGAAAGGTTGAGTGAGGTGGCATTGTACTTACGGACGAAAAAAAGACACAGGTTTCAGAGCAATGATCCAGGGCACAGACGGATGAAGATGGTCAGGACTTGACAGGAACATTTTCCCATTTCTTCCTCCATAACATGTATTCGCCCTTAACAATCCATGAAAGGATCTCTGATCAAACTTGCATACGCAGAGTCAAATCATTCCACTGCCTCTCACCGTCAGCTTGTTTGGCGAATTCCATACAATTTGGTACAAGGTAGTTAAGTTTCATAATCTGTTTGTTGATGTGGTCCAAATCTGTGCTTGAGGTCTCAATAATGGAGTCTATGGCTGGATAAAAAAAAAAAGTTCTTGTTGATGTGGTCCAAATCTGGGACAGACATAACATCGACAACCAAGTCAATGTCCACGGCCTTTGGCTGCTTGTGATTCAATCCCTGCTTTTAGAAAAATAACCATAGAAGCAAATCAGTCTTGTTTATTATATTGTCCCAGATCCATTAACCCATAGGCGTAGGCACGTGCCCCCAATGTTGCAGTGACCGTACCTACATGGTGCCCCAAACTAAGTCAATTGTGTTACCATTGAACTAGTGCTGTAGCATATCGTTGTGCCCCCCCTCTCCAATGAAGAACATGTTCCTATGCCTATGCATTCACCACCCCTGCATACAGTCATAGTAATGATCTGGCGGATCATCTTGTTAAAGAGGGAGGCTCGTCTCAGTAAAATACGGTAAAAATCGGGAATACTATATTTTGACGTCTTTTCCGGTTGTGGAGTCAAGATCCGATCCTCTGTCTGCTTGTACCACACAGTACAGCCAGTCACTAGCATGCACGTTGTGTGTGCAGAATTACATACACAGCGCATTACGTTACTGTGACGAGAAACTTATTTGTTTTTTCAATGCTTTTTTGTCAGAAAGCGAAAGTGAAATTTTAGTTTTATAATACTACAATGATAGTCACCAAATGAAAATTACTGAGAAAAAAAGAAGAAGAAGATAAACGATTCTACCGGGGCATGAACTCACGACAATTTGATCACAACGTTACTTGCGATCGCCGCAAGCACCTGGGCAATCTCGTTTGATTAACTTTAAGGCGTTTTAAATAAGTATATACCTTGCAATACGAGACAACGAATCGCGCAGCAAAATTTCAACCGATCAAAAAATTTGAAAGGAATTCTAAATATTGTGCACATATGACGATATCGCCTCTTTAAACTATGGACGGGTAGCAACAACCCCGGCTGATTCGAAGGAAAATATTGTTATAAACATGAAAATAGCATTTTACAGGATTTTGTATTATTATTTCAAAGCCTAGGAGTGTACCCAGCATAAAATGTCAGAGAAAGGGAGGGGGGGGGCAGGGGGGGGGGGGGGGCAGGGGGTGGCAAGCCAAACCAAACCAGGAATGATGTTTTATGAGCAGTTTTGACACGATTAATGGAACATATTGGGACAAGGGTACATGGTTTTAGAGAAAGGTCCTCCCTGAAAGGTTTTTCCTAGATGGGGAAAATTATTAACGAAAAATTAAAGGAAATTTTGGTAAAATTTGGCAACATTTCCCGATAATTGATGAAAATGTATTGAAAATCGGATGCAAATTGTGCTAACTTAAAATTTCAGGAATTTTCTGAAAATTGAAGCAGATAGCACGAGAATGAAAGAAATTCCCCAAAATTAAAAGAGATAGGCCCTATTCCAAACAATGAAGGAAAATTCCATAATTGAAGTAAACTTCGCAAAACTTGAATTTTTTTTTAAACATTTCACGAAAATGGAAGCGTATCTCACGAAAATGATTGGTTTGTTGATGTTTATCGGCACCGCGACATTTAGAGTCAAGTGAGCCAGAGGAAATTCCCCCAAAATTGAAGATTTCCCAAAAGATTGAAGAAAACTTCCCAAATATTGATATCCTTAAAATACAGGAAATTTTACGAAATTGGAAGCAAATTTCGCGAAAATGAAGGAAATTTTCTGAAAATGAAGGAACAAGGTTTCCCAGAAATTGACGGTTTCCCGGAAATTAAGATTTCGCGAAGAAAATAAATTCGGAAGACGTTCAATTAGTGTGGGTCAAAATAGGAAGGGGGCGGGGGGGTGCTTGAAATTGTGTCAACTTTAGGCATGCTATAAGGGCGAAGGCCGCGAAGCCCTGGTAGGAATCGGGGACCCAGGGTTTCGCGGGAAGCCCTTTATACGTTTCTCGTGGTTGATAACACAAAAGGGCTTTCAAATGGGTCACATTTTTAGGGGCGCTGGGGGCGAAACCCTCGGAATCCCTGCATTTCTCGCGATTTTGATAGCAGAAAATTGCTTAATATTGTGTCAATTCCAAGGTCGACGTCCTGGTGGTAGGCGCCGGGGAAGGAGGGAGGGGGGGGGGGGAGGGGTGCGAAACACCAGGTTGCCATGAAGCTAGTTAATTGGCGTGATTTCGGTAGCAAAAGGTTGCTTAAGATCGTGTCAATTCCACACTACATTTAGTTAAAAGAAATACTTATTTTGGAACAAATGTTCAAAATGTATAGGATCCCATTCACTACAATGTCTTTAGTCTGTTAGTTGGGGTCTAGGGATGGTTTTTATGTTTTTGGTGTTGGAATAAAGCTTTCAGAGAGGAAACATTTACAGCGTTGAGAATAAAAGGCCCGTACTGACATAAGAATATATTCGCATGACAATTTTTACGCCCCTGTGAGCATTCGGTGCAATCCCGAAAGGCTTATACCAGCTGTATTCAATCAGTAGAATTGTTTGCCCTTCATGGCAGGGACAGATATTAAATATTGCAGACTAGCGATCGCCATGCATCGGCTACTGTCCGAGCGCGAAATCCAAGGGACCCGCTCGAGTGCCAAGGGTGGGGTTCAGGCGAAGTCTGGATGTCCCCGGAAAATTTGGTCATTTTTGTGGAAATTTCATGCGCTTTTAAAAAAATGAGTATTACGTGCTTAATAGTATAGGAAAAAGGTATTTATCAACACGTAAACTTTCTCAGAGCCTAAAAAATAGGTTGTCAAGACGATTTCGGCGACACCTTGAGTACTTGGCGCCTGCTCAGAAAGCTTTGCTGGGAGTGGGGGAGGGGTTCCCCCTGCCATCACCGCACTCTTACTTAGGCCTATTTCAAGACGCCCATGCACGGCCGTGGAGCATTGGTTGGGGACCCAACGGAGGTTGAAGCTGGGACCCTATAAATTCGAAAGCCGAATTAAGCTTTAACGCACTGCAAGTGAGGTCTCTTCAAGTCTTCTTTAATAAGATACACTTGGTTGACTACTGGACTATAACCACAATTACTGTACTAGATAGGCCTACACCTGTATAGGCCCTACTGGGGAGACGCAAGTGCAGCTACAAGTGGCAGGACAAAATAGAGGCATGAAACTAATGTCACTATTCCCTCACGAGGGAGAAGGAACTGATAATGCTAAGCCATACTAGACTGCTAGAATAAGGAATGTTATGCATCAGTCCATCTAGTTTCCAGTTTAAATTTCTGTTTATACGTCTCAGTTTTCAGTTTCTTACAGCGGCGTTTTCTTGTGGAACAGACTATACGCATTAAAACACATTCTACACAATTCTACAAGCAAATATAGAAATAATATTGAATCATATCTTTTGCATAGCTTTCCCCTCCAAGATGATCTTAACAAACTTAAACAATGACAAAACAAATGGTAAAATAAATTTCAACCCCTTTAAATGCTACATCTTGTCAATTTCTTCTAAGAAATGCTTTAAATCACCTGTTTATACCTTATGCAACCAGCCACTAAAACATGTCAGCTCCAACCCATACCTAGGTGTTGAAATTGATAATAAACTTAGATGGGATAAAGATAGACATAAGATAACCAAGAAAGCTAACTCTGTACTTGGCCTATTAAAACGTAACCTCTCACACTGTCCCACCGACGCTAAATCCACTGCTTATAAAGCTCTAGTCAGGCCAGTACTTGAGTACGGATCAGCAGTCTGGGACCCCCATCACCAGTGCGATGTGGATAAACTTGATTCTATTCAAAGGAGAGCAGCCAGGTTCTGTATGGCAGACTACTCTTATAAATCTAGTGTAAAAAACCTGCTTCATAAATTAGATTGGCCCCTGCTAAAAACAAGAAGATAGAAGACCCGGCTACATATGCTATATAAAATCAATAACAATCTTGTCGCCATCAATAAAGATGAACTTATCCCCCGCCGTCAGAACTGATACAAGAAATAATCATGACCTTAATTTCCAGGTTCCCTATGCTAAAAAGAATGTATATAAACACTCTTTCTTCCCTCACACACTAAAGGATTGGAATGCTTTACCGTCAGACATTGTTCATGCACTAAGTCTCAACTGTTTCAAAGCTAAACTTACTAACACTTGTATTGCTAACTAGTTTTTTTTACTCATACTTTTTTACACTCAGTTGGCGTTTATGTCCTCTTGGAGGATTTTTGCCGACTTAACCGATTCAGATTCCCATACAAAACCCTATTGATTCTTTCAATATTCTTATAACCAAGTATAAACGCCGTGACACACCGAAATTTCATGCGCTTTTAAAAAAATGAGTATTACGTGCTTAATAGTATAGGAAAAAGGTATTTATCAACACGTAAACTTTCTCAGAGCCTAAAAAATAGGTTCTCAAGACGATTTCGGCGACACCTTGAGTACTTGGCGCCTGCTCAGAAAGCTTTGCTGGGAGTGGGGGAGGGATTCCCCCTGCCATCACCGCACTAGCTGTTACTTAGGCCTATTTCAAGACGCCCATGCACGGCCGTGGAGCATTGGTTGGGGACCCAGCGGGGGTTGAACCTGGGACCCTATAAATTCGAAAGCCGAATTAAGCTTTAACGCACTGCAAGTGAGGTCTCTTCAAGTCTTCTTTAATAAGATACACTTGGTTGACTACTGGACTATAACCACAATTACTGTACTAGATAAGCCTATACCTGTATAGGCCCTACTGGGGAGACGCAAGTGGAGCTACAAGTGGCAGGACAAAATAGAGGCATGAAACTAATGTCACTATTCCCTCACGAGGGAGAAGGAACTGATAATGCTAAGCCATACTAGACTGCTAGAATAAGGAATGTTATGCATCAGTCCATCTAGTTTCCAGTTTAAATTTCTGTTTATACGTCTCAGTTTTCAGTTTCTTACAGCGGCGTTTTCTTGTGGAACAGACTATACGCATTAAAACACATTCTACACAATTCTACAAGCAAATATAGAAATAATATTGAATCATATCTTTTGCATAGCTTTTCCCTCCAAGATGATCTTAACAAACTTAAACAATGACAAAACAAATGGTAAAATAAATTTCAACCCCTTTAAATGCTACATCTTGTCAATTTCTTCTCATAAATGCTTTAAATCACCTGTTTATACCTTATGCAACCAGCCACTAAAACATGTCAGCTCCAACCCATACCTAGGTGTTGAAATTGATAATAAACTTAGATGGGATAAAGATATACATAAGATAACCAAGAAAGCTAACTCTGTACTTGGCCTATTAAAACGTAACCTCTCAAACTGTCCCACCGACGCTAAATCCACTACTTATAAAGCTCTAGTCAGGCCAGTACTTGAGTACGGATCAGCAGTCTGGGACCCCCATCACCAGTGCGATGTGGATAAACTTGATTCTATTCAAAGGAGAGCAGCCAGGTTCTGTATGGCAGACTACTCTTATAAATCTAGTGTAAAAAACCTGCTTCATAAATTAGATTGGCCCCTGCTAAAAACAAGAAGATACAACACCCGGCTACATATGCTATATAAAATCAATAACAATCTTATCGCCATCAATAAAGATGAACTTATCCCCCGCCGTCAGAACTGATACAAGAAATAATCATGACCTTAATTTCCAGGTTCCCTATGCTAAAAAGAATGTATATAAACACTCTTTCTTCCCTCACACACTAAAGGATTGGAATGCTTTACCGTCAGACATTGTACATGCACCAAGTCTCAACTGTTTCAAAGCTAAACTTACTAACACTTGTATTGCAAACTAGTTTTTTTTACTCATACTTTTTTACACTCAGTTGGCGTTTATGTCCTCTTGGAGGATTTTTGCCGACTTAACCGATTCAGATTCCCATACAAAACCCTATTGATTCTTTCAATATTCTTATAACCAAGTATAAACGCCGTGACACACCGAACGCGACGCGGCGAGCGTTTTTTTGAACAAAATTGAATAAACCCAAAGAAAAAGAAACATTTTGACCTCTTGTTTGTAGAGATGGATCGTCATCGTATGGCTATTCAGATGATCACTAAAAATTGATTGAAAGGGCGTTTCTACGCCCATTATAGCAAAAATTGTCGCGTCGCGATTGAAAATCGCGCCTACTAAAGCGAATTTCTCCACAGTTTGAACAAAAAAGCATTTTAACAAATTTTCCAGTATCATCAGAAAGTCTCAATTGCAAGTAAACTTCAACGTGTGTAAGCAAAAAGTCAATGCATCTTATAATATTTGTTTCCTGTATGATTATCTAAAATATCGCTCGTGTTACGGCCTTAATGTGGCAATCCTCATATATTTACAAAATTGTTCTTTAGTCTTTTTTGTTATATTATTAATATTAAGGTTTTATCATTACTTTCTTGAACTTGATTTTGTCCACTGTCAGACTGATTATATCATGGCAGGTGTTTTTTATTTGTATATCTATAAACATATAATATGGGCTTCTGTATAAACTCCTGGAGTGCTCCATTCATTCTTGTTGACATTCCTATAAATATTCATCCTTTATGCATTTTCATAATTGTCCGTTTCTTTATTATATTTTGATGTACACAATGGAGACGGCACAAAATATAAATATTGGCTTTTCCCCCCTATTAAATAGTGTTTCGTGCGTCACCGACCTGGATGTTTATAGAAGGGGTGATGTATTTTGTACTTGCAGGTCATGGAGCATATATCAGGCATTTGAAACATGACCTCAGTTACAATTTGTCCTCCCCCTCCTCCCTTTTGTACTTGCAGGTCATGGAGCATATATCAGGCATTTGAAACATGACCTCAGTTACAATTTGTCCCCCCCCCCCCCACGAAGCTCTACCTATTGTTCATATATGACTCTCTTGACGCTGAGTAAAATCCCCGCACCCACGGCCACAAACGCCGCTGCGATTGACAAGGCGTCCGCCGAAGTACCAAACATAATCTTTTCTATGGGGTACACAAAAGGCACTGACAGAGTAGTCAGAACTGAAACAACTACCACGTGTTCAAGGCCAAGGGCAAGGTTGCCAAAAAGCTCTGCTAGAACGATGGCAACTGTTAACACGAGAATGTAGATCACTTCGGCCAGAGACGTAGGGGTTGTCCAGGCGTTCAAACCAAATACTAAAAAAAGTGTCACAGGCGTTCCTAATATTCCGTAACATAGCAAAAGAATGAAGTAATCAAAGTTTGGTGTTTCTGTCATAAATATTCTGGCAATGATGCTGAAAATTGAAAACGTGATGGTTGACAGGAAGGCTAAGCCAGCTCCAATTGCTTCTGAATCAGAATTAGCACTGCTTCCAGAGGAGTGAAAAATAAATTCCGGCTTTGACATAACGATTATACCTAAACACGTGACACAAACGAGAATACCGTCGACAATATCCAGTTTTTCCTTAAGGATAATCCATCCCAAAATGGCGGACGGAACAGGAATGCAATGCATGATGGCGTTCATGTTTCCAACAGAACCAAAATGAAGAGCGATTGATATAAAGAAAATACTCCCTACGTGAGCAATTGCATAAGCCAATATAAGCAATGTGTGTCGTCTTCCAAATGCCGGGGCACTGTCCCATTTTATGAGGGGTATAACGAAGAATGGGGCGAAGAACATGAAAAATGAAGTTTCTAATGAAGATAATGTCTCATTTAAAAGCTTAACTGCAACTACAAAAGCTCCAAAAAAAATACCGCACAATACAGCATATAGAAGTCCTCTCTTCTTGTAAAATGCCTGGAACACTGTTTGGAGACGAGAAGAATTGTCTTGGTCGTCCGAAGTTTCAAGTGTGTTGCTTTCCTCGTCAACTTGAATTAGGCCTATTGTTTCAGCTGCCATTTTTCTGAATGATCTTCGAAATTTAAGTTGGCTAACTATTGCAGTAAAAGTAGCTTACATTGGGTGTTAAGATAAATGTTTGACTGTTTTTGAGTCTTGCTTCTTCGTAAAACTAGTTCCGGCAAATTCAACAGAAAATAGGCATCTCTCACAAATAATTCAAACACTTTTTTGTTCAAAATTAATCTTCTTTTGATTAACAAATTCATTCAATTTTACAGCAACAAAATATCTCAAAAACTATTTTCCACCGGTCTCGAATCGTGTGACAGAATTTCTTCCAACTGAAATACCGTTACTGTTCTCCGCAAAGAAATTGGTATCTGTTTCTTTATCTAATCTTTTTCTGCAAGTAATGGAATTATCATATGCAGTAGCGTTAATTAATTTTCCTCGTAGATAAGTAAAATCATTTATGTTATAACTATCAACTGACCATATATTGCAGCTCTTTAGCAAATCTGTTCTTTACACGGCTCAGTGGAGCGACTGACTTGGGTGCATTCCTTCTATTAGAAATTCGAGTTATTACTGAGGCGTTGTCTATCAATTTTATTGAAGAGAAACCAAAACTTCGGTTGAGGCCTTAAAATATTGCATAATCAGATAATACAGGCCCGTGGCAAGCTACTGACCAAATGGCACTTCCCTGTACTGACGAATCTGAAAGTGGGTTGGTATTTCGTATGAAAGGCCACTTGGATAGACACTGCTTGAAAACGTGTAAATTTCAGACTTGAAATTTACGCATCATTTCACAAGTTTGTAGTAGGCCTAAATTATTGAAAACCTTTCTTTCAGTCTTTTAGACAGCCCATATTTTTCAAAAAGTGACGGTAAACCTAACCATGCACAAATGTAAACAATAAAACATTATATTTCCACATTATGCGTTTTCATGATTTTGTGTTTTGTATATGGTGTAATATATATAGCTCTCTTTGATATGAATTTTGACTTGTATAATACAGTCTTCTTACTATGCTTTGTCACATAAGTTTTTGCCCTTGAAATGTCAATTTTGCGAGAGCTTCCGGGAGCTTCGTCCATGCGCAAGCAATTGCTTTGTGGCACATTCGGCATATAGTTGTGTTCATCATCCAATGCACGACCACTCTCAGAATGCTTCGTCGTAGGCACAAGGACGCCTGTACCAGGGGTGTCACTAAGGTTCGACGACTGGGTGTGGAAGGGAGTGGGGTGGGGGTGAGCTAACATATTTTGTACCCGACAAAAACATGAATTTCCCAACAGAAAGTCTCTTTAGCGGTACATAGTAAGAAAGGTCAGGGGGTTATGTTCCCGCCCCAAAAGGATTTCACATTTCTAATTGCATGCGTCTTTCCTGGTAAAACAGGGAGATAGAATATACAACTTATTTAAATAAAATCGATAGAAATATTAAAACAAATTGCAATATTTCCTGAAAATTGAAGAAAATTTCCCGAAGGTGAAGAAAATTTCAAGAAAATGCAGGACAGTTTCCGAAAATTGTAGAAAATTGAAGAAAATCTTTGGAAAAATGTAAGAAGTTTAACGAAATTTAAAAAAAAAATCACAAAACGTAAAGAAAGGTTCCCGAAAATGAAGGACATTCGAAAAACAAAACAAAATGAGGAACGTTTCCTGAGATGTTGAAGAAAACTTCCCAAAACTTGAAGCAAGCCTCCCGAAAATTGAGCGAGATTTTCCGACTAGCAGCAGTTTTTCGTTTGTAACCAGTAAATTTCAGGGTTCTTGGAGTTAGTGTCATTTACTTAAAGCGTCATTTTCGCCCGGCCTGCCTAAATAGATATCGCTTGTATACTCTAGAATCATTTCATGTTACGACATGTATGAGTAATGGCTGTTTTCGTCATACTAAGTTTCTCTTCATTTACGCCATTTCCAGGCGCATGCGTAGTAGTTTGCTACCACCGTACCTTTTTCGCGTGAAGGCGTCCCTCGCCGTCCAACGAGACTCTTTTGGTTTTCACTATAGGACACAAAAATGCATCTTTGTCCATCATGATAAAGAAAGTCATTTGACCTGGGTCTAGCAGGGTCTGGCACCTTATTTGGTCATGTGTTAATTTCAGAAATCCCGACGCATACCGCTAACTAGAAAAGTGCTAGAATGTTTTTATATGAAATTATAATTTTAAAATCATAATTTTTATTTTCCAATTACTAATCATTTTTGCAGCATGTGCCTTATCAATATTATGGATCGAAGTTTTCAGGCAGGGTTGCCTTTCGAGCGATTACTTTGAACAATATCAAATTTCTACAAAGAAAAAAAGAATGAGCAATTCAAGCAATGATTAGAATAATGTTATTCTGACAGTCTGAACTCTGAAGCTATTACGCATTTGATACATCCGAAGATGGCTATGAATATCATAAAGAATTGTACATGAAAATATGGGATAGCTGAAAATGGTCGAATATGATACCTCTGGCCTTAAGCGTTTATAAGAGGTGGGAGTTATTGGGAATTATCCCCAAAAAAAAAGAAGCCGTAACGTGGAATGACATGTCGGACAGGGTGGGATTACACGTGGGACAGAATGCCATATAATATGGGACAGTCTGGGATAGCATGGGGACAGGGAAGGATGGCATGGGGACAAGACAAGATGGCATGGTGGACAGGTTGGGATGGCATATGAACAGGGAAGGATATAGAGTGTGGGACAGGGTGGCATAGTATTTGGGATAGGGTGACCTGGTATGTGGGATTTTATGTAGATCCCAGGTGTGATGACGTGTGAGATATTATGAATGACCCGTGGAACAGGGTGGGATGGCATGCGGTATAGGAAGGGATGGTATGCTGTGGGATGTGATCTTGCAGGTGTGATGTCATATGGATCATGTGGTGGAAAGACTAAGTGGATTTCATGTATGCTTTCCTGTATGGTAGGAGGCAGGATGGTGGGATGGCATGTGGAACAGAGGGCGGGTTAGCATGTTGGACAGAGGGTGGAAGGTGTGTTGTTTACGGCGAGAGACTTTCACACTGGTTTTTAAAGAAATTTACACAAATTGCCTTATTGACGTCACAATGTACACTGCGAGGTCACTTTTCAACACACTTGCGCAATCTTTGGAATGCAATAATTCCTAAACGGAAAAACACATTAATATAATTTCCACACGAAAATGTTTCTTTCAAAGTCCTCTATCTCTGTAATGATAAAAGTGTCTTACAACTTATACTAATATTTGTTCCCCAATTGAGAGCCATTCAAACCCCAAACGAATTTGCACTAAGGCGTTAGTAATAGGCAGTTTCGTATGCTTTTGGTGTCATGCAAGAAGTGGGGGAGGGGTGGGAGTGCAAACGGCAATTATCGGCAAAATGAAGGAGTTGTACCCAGAGACAGAAAGCAGGGACTTGGGGAGGACCTGATATACATTCCCAGGAGTTATTTTTTTCCCAAACAGGAAAGCGCACGGTGAAACCATTATTTCAAATAGTCAAGAAAATTTGTAACCTTTCGCAGTGGTTGAGTTCCCCCGCGTTCGAAATGTGTCTGAATCTTATGTTATACAAACTTTGAATTTGGATAGATGCATTGTGGGATAATTCTTAAAGGATCCCCCGATTGGGAGAACACAACTGTTCTCCCGATCAGAGGTACGAACTGGACTGATGAATAAAGACGATCTGCAACTTTGTTCTCCTGAAATAAATTCTACACACGCCGAATTTGGCAGTTTGAAAGTTTGCAAGACTACAGCATGTACAGGGTGTAACGTGATGTTGAGGTGATTTAAAGTGGCGTACCCACGCTAATTTCTTAAATTAGCTCTTGAAGTTTCAGAACTGCATCCCGTGTAGTCAACATTCTGACCTGATTATAAGCTATAGCTACTACATGGCTGCTATACAAG
This sequence comes from Chiridota heheva, assembly GCA_020152595.1. NCBI lineage: Eukaryota > Metazoa > Echinodermata > Holothuroidea > Apodida > Chiridotidae > Chiridota > Chiridota heheva. The sequence continues at coordinate 117,142 of JAIGNY010004209.1, read as the reverse complement.
TACTGCAAGACTTTGCCTAACATGTAGTGCCTACTGAGTGTGGTGTTTATCTCACTACATCCGGTGAGATTAGCCTCGTTCATTTCATATTTCAAATGTTCTCATTCTCCTACACTATCTCTTTGTGATTCTTCAAAAAAATATTTTGGCGTAATGAATATTTGCTACTATGTTTCTGAAACAGTAAAAATGTCTAAATATTACCATTCTCCATATCACGTTTTAGATCTGGATACTAAGTACTTACAATTCTTATACTTGGTGATGCTGTAAATTCGCCACATTTAACTCTAAATTAATGACATAAATAGTTCTCACTCAGTATACCAATGTCAGTGGTGATCGATAACAGTTTATTGATTGTGTTCCTCTAATGAAATTAATTTGGTACAAAGAAAGGCATAATGCATATTCTGAAAAACGGGGGAATAATGATACATTGGACTCCGTAGAGGAAATTGTTGGCTATTTGGAGAATAGTAATCCTGACGTAGCAGTGACACACATAAATGATTTACTAAAGAGGATCTATGGTGTGAGATGCATTAAGGGAAATGCAAATCCTCCAAAGCCGAAAACTTGGTTTGACCATGATTGTTCTGAATTTAAATCGGGAGTTAGGAAAGCGCTTAAAAACATAAGATACAACGTAGCAATGAAAGTCGGGAACAAAGAAAAGAAAAGAAAAGAAAAGAAAAGCTACAATAAATTCCTTACATACATGAACATAAATCGAAGGTCCGAGCATTTTACTTTAGCACAAAGCAAAAAGACAATAAGAAGTTTTGGGCTTTCTTTAAAACTCCCACCGAGAATACAAATGATATTACAGCTATTGAATGGTCTGAGTACTTTAAATCGGTTTTTGAAGTTAACGTTTGGAAGTTTCTGATGATACTTTGGATGTCGACATTACAATTGATGAAGTTGAGAAAGCAATCAATTCACAAAAACAAGGCGAAGCTTGTGGTATTGATGGTGTTCAAATTGAAATCATCAACAAAATCACCTAAAGAGCTGAGGAATACATGCATTTTTTTACAGAATTATTTGTACTGGCAAATTTCCCAGTGTTTGGCAAGTTGGAATAATTAGTTCTGTATTCAAGGAAGGGGATAAAGACTTTATTACACTATTGTGTGCTTTAGGCAAAGTATTTACAAAACTTTTATGTAGTAGATTATGTTATGGACTCCCGGATCATAATATCCTTTCTCTTGCTCAGGCAGATTTTCGAGCAAGGTTGTCTACGATTGATAATTCCTTTGTACTTCACACATTCATTTATAAAGCATTGAGTAAACCACGTGGTAAATTTTACACCAATTTTGTTGATTTTAAAGCCGCATTTTGATAACATCAGTCGCTGTATTTTATTCAAGAAACTTAATATGGGAATGAGGGGTAAATTCTACGAGATACGTATATCAGTGCTTAGTAATATTGAGTCATCTGGTATTTTGAGAACACAAAGGACAGTCTTACCCCAAAATGCAATTGTGCGAGAGGTCTGAAACAAGGTTGTAATCTATCCCCATACTTATTTTTTGAACTTTATGTCAATATTGAAGAGCGATTTGTCTAGAACTATTGATTTACTTGTAAGTTATATCCTCCAAATTTTTGATCATAAGATGATGCCTATTTTAACATACGATTCTGAGTTATGGGGTGTCACTCTGCATGAAAGTACAATAAGAGTTTACAATTCGTTTCATAAATATGTATTAGATTTACCACTGAATGCCATAAACATTTTAGCTCTAGGAGAGCTGGGTCGTTTTTCCTTTAAATGTGAAACAATACTAAAGCAAATAATTTATTGGTTAAGACTTCTTATTCTTGAGAAAGACAGGTATCAGACTCATTGTTATGTAGAACAAAGAGTTGACAAACAAAGGAGTGCTATCATTGGGACTGTGGGTTAAAATGTTTTGTATGAAGCTGGGTTTGGCATTGTTTGGGAAGGGCAGGGAGAAGGAATCACTACACATTTCTATGAACATTTAAGCAGTGAGTTTGCGGCATAGATAGACAGAAGTGGTTAGAGTGTTATTAATTCTAGAAGTTCTATGTAAAATTCAAAACAGAAAGCTATGCAGAATCATACCTATTACTTAATGATGTTTTTGAATTTAAAAGGAAGTTTCCAAAATTAGATGTGTTTGCCTTGAAATTGAAGTCAACGAAGGCCGTTATTGTAATATAACTTATGAACAGAGGTTTTGTCAGGTTTGCAATTTAAAAGAAGTTCGAGATAAATATAATTTTCCTTAATTTGTCCATTCCTTTCTGAAATCCGCTGTAATTTATTCCTAAGTATTTTATTTCAACCCGCAATTAGATCAAACTGTAATATTTCATCATAAGCTGGTTCTAATTACTTATTTTTGCAGTTATCACACTTTATTTTACACGCAATGGAAGAAAGACGTTTGTTTCTTTCTCTTTGATGATTGTTTGTTGTAAGAACCTCAATCATGTACCATTTAATTTATCGTTTATGTTTGCGACAAAAGCCAGATGGCCTAGCACTGTAATACATTGTATTGTATTGTATTAAAATATTCTATTGGCACCGGAAGTTTTCGTCTACACATTTCTCAATGTTGCCAATTTTCCTGATTTTTGCGAATAAAAACAACGACATAAATTTCTTAATTAGCTTTGCTGAAATTGATTGCAGCATTGTAAGTGTTAAAATATAGCCTGCAATAAATAAGACTTGCTTTTAGGTCCATATTTTCTACATTAAGTAAAATATCAAATATAATTCTCAATTAAAAGATGGCGGAATTTGAGCATGTAGTCAGCAGTACTAGTCATGTCGCGGCCTGACAGAAAATATGATAAGCACCCAGAATTTTAAGGTTTTTTGTTCTTTTACTGTTTTATACGAAAAACGAGTCACCCTTTCACATTCCTAAACACCCCTTGTTGAGAAAGTACCCTTTTGAAATCTAACAAAACAATAAGCACCCGGAACTTCAAGATGTGTTTCCCTTTATACGAAAACCAGAAAACGAATCCCCCTTTCAAATTTCTGTCTACGGATCTGATAAGCAAGGATGTTGTTCAATTCCTTGTTATTAGGACAGAAAAAACTCAATTGCAAATACATTTTGTTCAATTCCACTGCTATTTTACAATGATATGATTTGGATTTCATAACTACTAGAACAGCGAGGACAATTTTACTCCAGATAACAATCCTTCATCATACTTCACGTTAGACTTTAATCCATTCCCTACCCAGTCCTTCATATCATTTATTACGGTACATTACATTCACAAAGAAAGTCATGCTTTGACTCATTCAAGCACGTCAATTCAGGATGTTCACAGTTATCAGCCCGATTCACGCTTTCGATCTCCCAATTGGGAGATTTCTTGTCATCATAACCAACAATGCATCTTTCCGAATTCAAATCTCTCTAAAGAAATACATATCGGTAAAATAGGTTTAAGTCAAAGGTAGGAAAAATGCATGCAAAATATTCTAAATTTATTGGTGCAACAGAACGATCAAAGTATTTTCTCAATTTTCACTAGCGCAAATTTGACTTTTACCAGGGTAATCTTTACAAGAATACCACCCGTTAAAAAGGGCCGTCGTGGAATTTAATGTTTTTGTATGGACAGAAATATAAGAAGGCAGTGACGTGTATAAGGGAGCTTTTAGGGGATTAGTCTCATCACCTTCCAAAATTCTGTCGAAGCTTTAAATATAACTAACTGAAATATCAAATGAACCATATGTGGCATTCAAATTTTTGCAATTGTATCGTCTGAGTTACTATCAATTTTGGACCAAACATTTTACAGTTTGCACAAAACATTCTCCTATTTTCGACCAAACATCTTTCATTTTGACCCTAAAAACTTCAATATTGACCCAAAAATATGAACGTTTGGATAAAAGTCTGCAGGCTTTTATTTAAAATATAAAATGTTGACCAAAATTTTCAAGGGCCACAATCTACAACATAGAACCAAAATCCTTTGGATACGGAGGTGAAGTTCTTATAATATCAGGCCATGCGCACATAGGAGCCATAATGAATTTTCAAGGCAATACAATTTTAAAATGGGCCTTCATATTTTGCCCATGCTAATTGGGAATAATCATGGGAATTTTTTGGGAAATCCCAAATTTACAGGAATTTTTCTTCATTTTCAGGAATTTTTCTTCATTTTCTGCAAAATGTTGATAAAGTTTAAGGAAATTTCCGTCATTTTCGGGAAATGTCCTTCATTTTCCGAGATATTTCCTGCATGTTTGTGAAAACCTGACAAAAACGACAAAAGAATTCATTTCAATAGTTCATGAAGAGTGGATTTACAAATTTTAGTCACCAACAAAAGCTCAAATATTATACAAAAAAGTCCAGAAATATTTATTTCAATAACAGAATTTGAAAAGCAAAAATGATTTTCCCGGCTCAAATTTTGAAAAGTTTAAAATATGGTCAGCTTTGTTTCAGCTCATTGGCTAGAAACAATCTTTATTCTGGCTCGTTTTACTTACCCCTTTGTATAATGGTAGTACTAAAAAATATTGTAAATCGGACTTTAAATGGGTTTTTTAAAATAATTTTAACGTTTTTAACTCCCGATTCCTACTTTGAAGAATAAAAAGCATAAGTTTTACTGTTTTCAAAATATACCAAAATCATAAGTTTGATTTATAAACGTTTGTAATTATTCTAAGATTTTCAAGTGTGGGTATCTAAGGTGGCGGATTTTCACCATTTTCTCGGCCACGACCGGCCCCTTTTAAGGAACTATGCTTAAAAGCGAAATTTTTACCAACTGAATATAATTCGTCATAGAAACAGAATATCTACATGTGCGGCCATTGTTAGTATATCATTATATATCTTCCATACAGGACCGTAATCCCCTCCCCCCACCCACCACTTTCCGGATGAGAATTACGGCTTAGTTTCCATCTTTGTTACTGCTTTTCCTATTTTACTCAATCATGGTCACTTATCAATGACTAGTGAACTATATCTGTGTCACCATCCCTCATCGTATATATAGTTTGCATATAGTCATGCTCACCTAGCTATATAAAACTGACTGATCTTGCCTTCTTTGAAGTGGTCACTTAATGGATTACTTCTGTATTCATCTTATATGAAAGAGGACTTTAATGGAAACAAAATAGGGAAGAAAGTGTTCAAAATTCTTATTCCGGTGTGTAAGTCTACTATAGAAGTTCGGTGTCTGCATCCCCACATTCTTAGCAATTGTTAATGTGTTTTAAAGAAAAGTTGTTTAATATTCTTCTTATTTGAATCATTTTTCCTCAAACGTTCTTCAGGTGGTAAATTATAATTACCCTAACATGAACCTGTTTGACAACTTTCCAATATCCAATAATTTCTAAGCCACAAAATCGCAGGACAAAATATGATAAAATACATTATGAATTGAAGAATCTGAGAGTATGACATCACAACTAGTCTGATTTCAGTCGTTTCTATAAAAAAATTATACCCAAGCTTTAAACTTAAATATCTCCTGTTTGATCAATGAGCTAATCCTTTAATTATGCTTTGTACTACTACATCTAAGTATTTTGTGACGTCGTAATCAGTTTGGAAGATTCCCCTCTCCAGGAGAAAAATATTTTTCCCCAAAAGAGGGGAAAACCTATGTAAATTATGTAAGTTCCGGATTTCCATTTACACGTGCTTTGACCTGCGATTTTTAATTAGCTTTTATGTGGTCATTGTATGTGCCAAGTAACACGGCTGCCTTGTGTGCATACCTGTTTGTGCAATGGACATTCTCTTTCTTGTTTGGTACTGGATGGTGTCTGCGTTACTTCGATAATCTTCAGCGAAAACAGGCCGGAATTTGTAACTGTCATTAAATATCTTTTAATAGTGGATGTCCATTTGAGAACAAGATAATTTGTAGATTAATAAGTATAGATTTTGAAAATGCAAAAATGAAATTGACCTACTTGGCTTTAAAATTTCTAGACCCATACAAGTTCTGTGCCATAGCGTTACGATGTTTCGTTAGAAGCATAATGTGTAGTCTTCAACGTGGCGTTTGAGATTTTCCCCTCTTCGCCTCTTCGAGGGGAAATAATTTTCTCCTGAAGAAGAGAATCTCCTGAACTAGTTATAGAAGATTTGAGGTTTCTTTGTTTTGAAGTGTTGAAAAGTGGTATTTTCGCTATTGCCCATGTATGCTTAGCCCGGGTTCAAGCTAATTGTAATATGGATCTGAACATGCGGATCTTTATGTTTATAAAGATGAAATATTTTTCTCTTGTTGTTTTATTGACTGCCTCCTGGCGCATCTTTGAGATGATAATCATACAGATTACAATGGACTCTGTAATTCTGGTCTTATTTACAGATTAAGAATTAAATCAACGGACATGGCAGAGCTTTTTTTCCCGATCAAATAAAGAGAATATACCATCGAAAAAATCGTCAGTAGATTGGATACTAAGAATATCAGTTTCTTTGCTCGTGAATCGTATATAAGCACATAGGCGCGAAACCGGAGAATACAATGGACACGTACCCCCCCTTCTCCCTTTCCCATTTTTCTCAAAAGTTTTAAAAAGTGCTCTTTTTCTGAGAGAAAACTACCCTTTTTCAGAAGGAAAAGTGCCCCTTCAACTCTTCAAAGAGGATAAGTCATGCCTCTTTAGAGAAGGAACATGCCCTTTAAAACATTGAAAAACATTTTCTTTAAAATATGCAAAGTTTTCTTCAAATTTTCTACAATGTTTAGGATATCTCTTTTAATTTGTTTTTCTTTCAATCTCGTGCAATTTTTGGAAAAAATTCCTTTATTTTAGCGGCAATTTTTCTTAGATTTTTGGTAGATTTTAATTAATTATGGGGAAATTTTGCCAAATTTTACGAAAAGTTACAACGACTTCTCAAAAATTTCCTTTAATTTTGTGTCAAAAATTTCCCAATCAAAAGAACACCTTTCAGGGAGTATCTTTTTCTCTGCCTCCTGTTTATAAGACTGCACACTTTTCCCAATTTGTTTTATTGAGTACAAAAAAATGTTCATCAAACATGTTATTACATCATCCCTGGTTTGGTTCGTGTCCCCCCTCCCCCTCCTCCACTTCCACCCTTGACAATTTCCATTAGTTGTTCTGCTCATTAAAGTTTCAAACAGTCAGACCCGACCTGATACCTAACCAGATTTTTCCTCTTTATTTTCTTTATTCTGAAAACCTTACTTGTTGTGGAAATTGGTGCTGAGTATCATAATAGCAATGGATGAAGTCCTTATTGTGTGGTTATTTCAATTAAGATAAAGTGGTCTCACTATTTGTTACAGTAAGTTTTTGGTTATGATTTGCTGGAATTTTTTTTTAAGGAGAAGTACAAGTCCTTGTGCTTACCATACCTTCAATCAATTTCTACGTAGAAATAGGGTTTGTAATAATTTTAGGGGACTGTAAAGCGGGAAAGAAACTGAAAGAATTATACAGAGATTGTATGATGTCGGACTGGACCAACACCGTACAGTTTACATATTGTATATTGAAAAAAGCTTTAAACTTTGATAATTAATATCTCGAAAACTTTGTGCTGTTGTTTAAAATGAACAAAAACTGACGTGCTAAAATTTTAAATTATTTTAATCAGAATACAAATTACTGTGCATCCATAGACCTTAAAGATCTTTTAATGTTTTAGCCTTAATATGCAAATTTGTATGCAAGGTTGTATAACCAGGGAAATCCATATATTAAGTAAGTCCATTGGTTTTTTGCATCGACAGCTCTCTCAGACAAAACATTTTTGATCTTTATGACAGTCAAATTGTGTCATGCGTATCAATTCAAAACATTTACTATCTGTTATTTCAGATAACTAAAGTGTTAGCTTGGAAATTGTAAAGACTGATCTGCTGCGATTTTTGTATGTTCATTTAATCATATAGAAATTGTTATGTACGTGTCCAACGTGTTTTAACTTAAAGCCAGTGTATTGCAACCATTTGTATTTGTGCAAGAGTTTTTACTGTATTTTAAAGATACTTTCACAATACTTCATAAACAAATCGTAAGTTCAGTTGGAATAAAAAAAAATTGTTTTGATGTTTGAATCATCTAATCATAGTTTATGGCTATAGTTAAACATAGTTGGAAAACATCTGATTTAGGTTTCCATATAGTCAATTAGCTTAGTTGTTAAAGAACAATTATTACCAGATATTGATCTAAGAGTTAATAATCATTTCCAATGTTGGCAACTTGACACGCTCATGTGCCTCAAATTTCAGATTTAATAGAGTACTCAGAAGATTTCATTTTTTTTTGCACGTCTTTTAAAGTAAATGTAGTATTTTTATTTCTCTGTTATTCGTATTATAGACAAAACTATATTATATCATTAAACAGTTACCCACGAATATTAAGAAATTAAACAATTCCAAACTGAAACATATTTTGTGTGTTTTTTTTTTTGTAGAACATGATTTTAATTTGACCAAGGATTTAGTCAACTAGTGACATTTTTGTAGTTAATTTGATTACAAAATGGTCAAAAGATTTGACCAAGATGTGGTGGTCAAAAGATTGACCAAGTGTTAATGGTCAAATTTGACAAAGTGAGCAGTAAATTATGCACGGAACCAAATGTGATCAATTTGAACAAGCTAAGGTGGTCAAAAATATTGACCACGCCAACTTAGTCAAACTTGATCACATGCATAATTCACTACTCAGTTGGTGAAATTTTGTAGTCAAAATTTTACCATTCTTTTTTAGAGTGCAGAACTTAAAGAAATCATGTGAAAGAAAATGTAAATATATCTTTTGCTTTTCCCATACACAACAGCTTTTGTACTTTAATTATTCTTTCACTTTTCTTACACTCGTAGATAGCATTATTATTTAAAAATATTTGCTTATTTGCACATTTGTTCTTAGTCTTTTATCTTTTATATTACTAGATTTTATTATTACTTTCTAGAACTTTTTTCCACTTCATTAGAAATGGCTTTGCTTAAAACCAGGAACACTCCAACCGGCCCTGAAGCGGAGCAGGGCCGGTCCAAATAAAAGTTATCTATTTCTGTATATTTCAAACCACAAACTGTGATCTGTTCAACACTCCATACAAGATGTTCAATGAACGCCGACGACGACGACGAGTGAACACACAATTACAATGACGGGGTCGTCGCCTGCGTATTTGGTTATGATAGTAACAATGCTATCACGAAACGCTTAATGCGACCCGGACGAGAACACAGGTGCGATGTACGGACAGACATAACATTGACAACCAAGTCATATCCACGGCCTTTAATAACCAGTTGTGGTGCACTGCATGTCTACCCAACCCAGGCTTGAACCCAGGGCCTCGTGGTCTGTAGACATGTATGATAACCGCTACACCACAGTTGGTAAACGTTCAATGAACCATGTACTTATGTACTTGATTTCCACCCAACACAAAGAGTTTTTATTAAAGGAGCAGCATCTTCCAAAGAGTATGAAAATGTCCTTTGAAGCAAAATTAATCTTGTGAAATGATGCATATAATTTGTAGTTTCAAAATTGCAAAACAAGTTTTAAGCAGTGTCTGTACTAGTGTTCAGACTGGTTATATCTTCTTTTTTGTATAGGTCAACAGCATATTGAAGTATAACGTCTTTACTGAATTGTTTGTTTTAAAGTTTCCCAGTAGGTTTTTAACGTCCGACAGAACTTTGTTTGAGCATTTAGGCCTATATCAATACGCCCATGCACGGCCGTTTTAACAATCAGTTGTGGAGCACTGGTTGAAGACCCAACGAAAGTTGACACTGGGAAGCTATGATTCGAAAACCGAATTAAGCTTAAACGCACTGCAACTGAGGTTTCTTAAATTTGTCTTTAATAAGATAAACTTGGTTAACTACTGGATTATAATCACAATTACTGTACTATATAGGTCTATACCTGTTTACTGGGGAGAAGCAAGTGCAGCCACACGAGGCAGGACAAAATGGCGACAAAGAATTTTTGGCCCCATTCCCTCACGAGAGAGAAGGAACTGATGATGATTAACCATATTAGAACAAGGAATGGTATTCATTAGTCCATCTAGCTTTCCATTTTGCAACAAAGGATTATTGACTAACGCCCTATGCTCTCGGCTTTCTTCTTCTTCTTTTCCTTTCCCTTTTTCTTCTCCTCCTCCTCCTCCTCCTCCTCCTCCTCCTCCTCCTCCTCCTCCTCCTCCTCCTCCTCCTCCTCCTCCTCCCCCCCTCCCCTCATCCTCCTCCCCTCCTCAAAGAGTTCATCACAAACACCTTTTCAATTGCGATGCCTTCAGCCGTGACTCGAGGTATTTTACTGGGGTTGGTTTTGGGATATTTGCCGAGATGTACGTAGTTGATGATTTCAAACTGTGATGTAGACACGTATGGGATAATCTCGGGTCACCCATCCGCGACTGTATCTTGGGTTGTCGTAGCTCTGCATTTTCAAAGCTCTTTTCAAAGGTATGTTGTCAGGACTTGAAGGAGGTGGTGAGAATTGAATTTCTCCCGTATGCTTGTTATGGTAGTAAACTTTACCTCTCATTTACTTTATTCCAACCGATTTAAGCCATGATGTGTCTTTCTCGAAGAGCTATGAAAGAATGATGGGTGTTTCATGAATTCAGGCGTTTTTATAACTTTTATAGAGGGCGTTAGTCAATTATAACCCTGTGACACCGTGCTTCATTCCAATCGTCATATATATTTTTTTGACTGTAAGACAAGGCTGGATTTGTTACTCTTTGATTGGTAGGAAGACAGCTCTCTTTTGTTCTTAACATGTATACCAACGCATGTAAATTCAAGATTGGTTTTGTTACACATCGCTTCGTAAAAAGGTAAGTAACATTCAACAGGCGTGCTGGCCTTCATTGCTTAAATATTGATGTTTCTTTGCTTGATTGCGTATTCCTCGTCTTTCAAAGTACACACTTGACTACTTGATTTTAAAACTTTCAGGACATGTGAAGTCATCCATTGCCCGGACGTTAGAGCCATACCCTTCTTGCTAGGTACTTCGCCGACAGAAGAACGTTGATGTACTTCCTGATGTGACTTAGAGATTGTCTTTAAACAGAGAGATTGTGACGTAGGTGCACTGTCCAAGCAAAAGCTTTAGAATTGCTTTTGAATGGATGCGATGGATACTTTCCTTTAATGTCTTGAGCGTTATGGCTCTGACTTTACACTCCCCTACGGCGACGGCGCATGTTTTCGTCGAACGTACTTTGTAAGCGTAGTTCTTTGAAACATGAGTTTTTTCTCGACATCGGAACGGGAGCATGGGATGGTACAGACTACGAAGAGGTATGACAGTGCATTTGATCAATCCTTCGTAGTCGCTCACGTCGGTGGTGTGCGGGATTTTGATGATGTCAGGATAATCGATTAGGTATTTGCAATATTTGTTGATGTGTGGTTAGAGCGAGCAGGCATCGACGTACTTGATTGTACATCTTCTCCGACGACATGATGTAGCTTGACGGCATTGGTCCGTCCACCGAAGAACGCGTCTTGTGGCTGAAGAGGTTTGGACAGTTTCATGTTATCGACGAAGTCTTTCATCTGTGGGTTTCTCTCCAGCTTTGCTTTAAATTTGCACTCCCAGATTTCCACTAGTTGCCAACTTTGTCGAAGACCTTCGTTGTTCAACCAGTCTTGTATTCGGGTAAACTGTAAGTAAGCATTCTTGTGCGAGTAACAGGTAGGACAGCCTTGCAACAAACAGCCGTAGAACTCGTAGGCTGTCTTTGAAGCTTCATCCCATCTACTTTGTAAAGACCGATGTGTTTTTCTCCTCCGGGAGATCAAGCGTGTTGCAATTGTCGACCCTCTCAACACACGATCCATTTCATCTATCAGAGGGCTTTGGCGGATTGAATATCGTTGTCATATCCGCAATGAGGAGCCAGTGCGATCGTATTAGTACGCAGGAACTTTCGTCGAAACATGAGCACGCAGGCCATGGAGATAGTGATGCGATGCACTTTTCGAAGGAGCTCAGTTATTCTATTCAATAAGCAGGAGTTCCTCGACCTAAGTATTCCACTGTCTCTTCAATGCAAAGATTACACTGATCTGATTTTCGCATTTGTGTCTTGATTTTTTCAGGATTTTCCAAAAGATATTGTAGCTTTTGCCTTATTTCTTCAGGGCCCATACATGCTTCGATAGTTCTGTTTCTTTTGCGTGCTTTTCATGATTAAATGATTTCTTGTGGTTGCTATATTGTTGTTTGAAAGTGTGTTAATCCGATGTACGTTACGTCTGCCTTATATATTAATGCCTCTGCCAAGCACGTTTCTTTGAGGGGGCAGTTTGCTTCATCCCTGCAGTTGCATGTTCTTTGGTTGGTATCTTTCTTAGCGTACGCGATATTTTGGTATTGTGGCATTTTATGATAGATTGCATGTTCTTTAAACAGCTGTAACTGATTTTCAGGGTATTTCTGTTGAATATTTTGTGCAGTTTATGTCTGGATGGGAAGTGCTTCGTAATTAATTTGATAAAAGTTCCCCCTATGTTCGATTCCACTGGCTTACTCAAGAGGGGATTGAACCAAATTATATTCCTTCCACGGTTCTTTGATCTTGGATGGATTGCCTTTTCAGTTGCGGTGTGTGAAAGTGATGAATTCATTGTATCCGCTAGTACTTAAGGCTTCATTGTATGTGATTCATATGGAACTTTGTGGTATGGTGTATAAAAAAAAAAAAACATAAATCGGAACAGTTCTCTGAGAATTACTTATGTCAGGACGTCGGAACATAGGCGGCGGAACCGGAGGGCACATAGGCACGTGTCCCGTCACTTTTCTCAAATGTTACAAGAGTGCCCATTTTCAAAAAGGAAAAGTGCCCTATTTATGAGGGAGAAGTGCCCTTTTTCAGAAGGAAATGTACCCTTTCGAAGAGGAGCAGTGATTTTTTAGAGAATGAACCTGCCCTTTCAAACATTCACAAACTCTTTTCTTGAGAGACTGTATATCTAATAATTTTATTACAGAAAGTAACACAAATATCGCTCTAAAAAGACTAAAATTGTGAATTTCACACGCGTCGCGCGCATACACTATTCAAGATTTTCCCTAAAGACAAAGTTGGTCCTAACAGCCCATATATATTAAACTTTGTAATACTTAAAAAACCTTCACCTCTGCCTATACCTTTGTTTTCCAGCTTTTCTGCTTATAACTTCTTTAGAAAAGTCTTTATGATAGGTTCTTTCTGTAATATTTGGATCCGGGCCGTTGTCATAACATAAACTGATGTGCCCTTCCCCATCTTTTTTGTAAAGATTAAAGGTGCACTAGATCAAAAAATGAGGCCTTTGATTTTTAGGTCTCCCAAAAAATAAAAGGCTTATAGCATGCAATGGTTGTACAATTTTCTGGTTAATATTTAAGTAGCAACTGTCCTCAAGTCGTCTATGAGCTATGGAGTCATGAAGTTTATCGATCATTTGTAGATAATATATCTGTGAAATTAGCACAAACAAGCGCCCTCAATTTTCTCTCTAGTACTCCTTTAAATAGGTGCACTTTACATACTTAAAAATAATTTAAATATTAAGATATAATGAATTGGAGATTAATGTTGAGGTGGAGTGTTTATATGGGCATTTAATGCACGGGCAAAGGACTTTGGTCAGAGTAGAATGACCCGACTTTAGGTGGGTCATTTGCAAGTGCAAAGTCCATTGAATAGTGCATTAAATACACATATAAATACAATGAGAAAAAAGTAATCTTTTGTTTAAACATGTTAAATTCATAAAAAACAACACAAAAGAATGAAAAACTAGAAAAGTCTGCACAAATTTTTCGCCTTGTTAAGAAATTCACCTGTTGTAAAAATGGACTAAGACAAATACATCAAGATCGTGCATTACGGGGATTTAATGCACGGGTCATGACAATGCAAATACTCTATACAAATGCTATAATTCCCCTTATTATAAATGTTCTTTTTTGTGACAATGACAAATTTCACCCGAGTGGAGCGCCGTTAATTTGTGTCTCGGAAACACATATATACAATGGGGACCCTTGTCACAGACTTGTTGATCAGTTGAAGAAGCTGGGTGTGAATTTGGGCCACCCTTTATTTGCTTTCAAATTATGTTAGACATTAAACATATTCTGATTCTTCCTATAATAAATCTTCAGACTGTATGGGGATGTAGGGTAGGATCCATCAATTTTCCAGCCTGTAGATTTTAGTATACGATTGTTATGTATTTTATCGAAAGTTTGGACCAAATTATCCTTAATATTTGAAGCCGTAAGTTTACAAAAAAGAAGGGAAAAAATAGTTTTCCCATTAGTTTTCGGACCGACAAGAGTTTATATATTTCCCGGTGTATGTGTTTGTGTGTGTGAAAGGTGGGAAGGGGGGGGGGGGAAGGGAGGGGTGGGGTTGACCCTGCACCCCACCCCGATTCAAGCATCTTCCGCAATCTCTGCGTCAGACATTATATATCTCCGTGGTGTATCCCGGTGGGTCTACAAGCAGTGAGTTCACAACTAGTTATCAAGGCCGTGGCCGTCTTGATAAAATGTATAGCACTGGATGCTTTCAGGACGTTAAACCTTGCTATGATATGCTATGCTATATCCTGCACTACAGTGTGTGTGTTTGTGTGTGTTGAGGGTGAGAGGGTCTGTGTAGAGGATGGGAGGGGCTAATTAGGTCATTCCCTCAATTGGAATGTGAGTAGTAGAAGAGTAGAATATGTTATCTTACATGATACACATAATATATTGTTTTGACCTCTTGCAAAATAAACTATGCTCTCCTCATTGCAAGCTCTGAAATTGTGCCCCTTTCACCCCGCCAAAAACGCAAGGCTGTGGCTATACATGATGTGTATTAATACATTCTTAATCACTGGTAAATTTGTTACACACCTCACTACTTTGATAGGCTACTGAAATGAATAAAAAAATAATAGGTAATAAATATCCTCAATTGGAACTTGAGTATAACCGCTCATGAGTGCCGTTAAACCCAAACTAAAGCAGACAACTAACAGCAGAAATGTCTTGGATAGTCACGGTTGTAATATTATTATTATTATTGCAGTTATTTATATAGCGCCTCTCCCGTGAATCGAAGCGCTTTACAATAAAATTGATAATACATAGACAAACTCTTAATATACAATATCAAAACAAATTTAAAACATTTGCAGGACAATATAAAAGCATAAAAGAATTAATGAAAAATGAAAAATAAACAAACAAAAAACTAGATAAATAAAACAAGAAATTAAACGGCAACTGTTGTACGGCAACTTGAACACACATTTTGATAGTGCCAAACATTATTGAGCTTGGTAGTTCAGGGATTGCACCACAATGATAGGCATTAAGAATGTTTGGCCCTTAGACCCCTCCAACCCAACACCCACGATTTTCTCAAAATCAGGGGTAATCCACATCATTTAACCCGAGACACACTTCACAATTCATTGACTAGCATCTAGATGATGTTACACCATACACAACACTGGGATAATGAATACCTTCTTAACTGACTGCATCTTCATAGTCTATTCACAGTTCACTTGTCAGCATTGAGCTACTGTTACACTGTACACAATAGGTCATTCATGTTGGGCTGAAGACGCATAACTGCTGTTCAGTGATGCGAATCAGATTAGTCTTTGGCGAAGCCCAAATAAAAAATATGCATTATATGCTTGGGAGAACTTTGTGCAAAACCCATAACCATTCTTCGTAAGGATGGTTATTTTATCATGAAAGGGGTATAACAATAATATTATACAGTGGTGGCGCTACGAAAAACTGCTCCTCCCCCCCCCCCTTCCCTACCTTTCTCATAATCAAAATCCTGGTGTCGCCACTGATAATAATATAACCCCCATCGAGAACATCCCGGTGGGCAGACCGGTATAAACATGATGCAGTGGTGTAGAATCATGAGATGAAGGTGGATGGGAGGGGGGGGGGGGGTCATGGGTTGATTCCTTTATATTCGAAGGGGAGGGGTGCTCACCCCTAGCTATATTTACTAATTGCATATTTCATGCAGATAACGAATTGTTGCATATCGATAACCTTAAACAATAGGGACAAGAGACCCCTGGATCACAATTTAGCTCACCACCACTGAGATAATGTATATTTTGTTGTATAGCCTTGGATTCATTGCTAATTGTCAACCTTGACCTAGACAAATTTGAGATGTTCAGTTTGCTGTAGCACTGATAGGAAATAAAAGAATCCACTGACTGGAAATATCAAATAGCAATCATAGTGTTATTTAAATGCAATTACACTCATTGGTTGGCATTTTGTGGCAACCAAAATGATGTTTTATAGATATATTCATTGTATAATTTGTTTAATGCAATACATGTACACTTAACAAACATGATGTTATGGCCATTGACCACTATTTCCAACCAGTGATCGGTTTTGTCATTTAAATGGTGGTTTTGGGTTGAAAAGGTACAATAGGGGGAATGAGTGGTGGTCATTATAGTCCAACCAACCAATGGTTGTCAAACATGGGAAAACAGAGAAATAGTTCCAAATGAGCTCTTGTCAGAAAGTGAAAAATCCTTCTGTATTTTATTAATACAAAAAAAACCAAGTAAATTAGAGGTTCACCATTTCCTTGGTCGGGTTCGGCCCCCGCATTCCGCTCCCAAACAGCTGGAACTGTGGAGGAACGTATTCACACCCATAACCAGACGGCCACGTATTCTGCCCTGCCCGCGGCAAAGAGTGCCGCTATTGCCATAAACTAAACCACTTTCTGGAACATTTCTTTGCACGTAAACGTAAGTCCGATTCAAACACCACACCTGATCAACTGAGAGTCAACAGATAAACGTTCAAACGACTTCACAACAGACGCCCTTGTACCATCAGAATCAAACGACGACGATTACGTATACGGATTAAACCGATTCAATAAGCTCCTTCATACGACAATCAACGTTAAGAAAAAGTTCCACTCAAAATGATGACTGACACCGGCGCAAGCACAAATGTCATCGATTTGCCTTCATACAACAAACTCCCTCCTCGTGTCAAACTGTCAAAGCCAAAATGCAACGTATTCGGATATTTAGCTTAAAAATTCCGATATCTGTTCTTGGACAATTTGAATGTGTTGTAGAATCAAAACACAAATTCACTTTAGCAACATGCAGCGGTAACATGCTTGGATACTCCACAGCGACAGAGCTCCAACTCGTGTGCAGATAATCAATTTGTTCCGTCCAGTGTTATTATCGATAAAAGAACATAAAGAATGTAGCGCAAGGCACAAAAAGGAGAGACGGAACGCACAGTATTAATAAAGTTTCTGAAATATATTGTAAACTCATTTATACACCAACTCCGACTACGACTATAACTTTCTCTTGCTATCTCTAACTAACAGACTCCATCTAACCGTTTGCAACTGTTTCTAACCTCTATCTGAATTCTTCTCATTAACAATTTTCTACTTTATTTATGTAATTCAAATATAAAGGAACCTTTTAGTTTAAATACAAAAGGAAGCACGTCATAAGACTTCATGGAAAATCATCTCACTCATGATTTGCAAATTCTACATCTTGGAAAATCTCCAATCAAGACAATGACTAAACGCCCTTAGTTTACCAATACCGAGAAAGGCGATGACGTTATCCAAGGTACACAGATTTAATAACAATAGAGCAAAAGGTCTAGCCTCTTATAAATGTGCAAACCGTAGCAAATTGAAAGTGATATACTCAGATATTCCATGAAAGTGATATCTCATGAAAGTGATATTTTCAGATATGAAGACTTATACGTAAATAATGATAAAGAAAGTTCATAAGAAATGATGCTGTGATCTCATCGTAACAAATTCAACATCAATACGAACTAACACACTTGTATCGGAGAAACTTTGCACCAAGCATCCCAATCTGTTTCATGGTATTGGGAAACTGGAGGACTATAAAGTCAAGTTACATAATGACAAAACAGTTCCCGCAGTCGCTTAACCTCAACGTCGATTTCCATTCCATGTCCGCAAACAAGTCGAAAAGGAATTAGAAATACTCGAAGCAAACGACATTGTTGAGAAAATACCTTGGGTGTTCCCAATCGTCGTTATCCCTAAAGCAAACAACTCAGACCGACTAAGACTTTTTGTTTAAATGCGTGCCTCCAACAAAACCATCAACGGCATCCCAAACGTTATCAACAGCAGCGACGATATTCTTGTTAACGGAACAACCAAAAAAGAACATAACACCGCATTAGCTGCTCTATTCAAGATAATTAAAGGAAAGACAACTCACCATAAACAAAGCGAAATGCCAATGCAATAAAGTCACCTTGAGTTGTATGGCTACGTGTTTAGTACAGATGGTATCTCAGCAGACCCCAAGAAAATCAAATCGATAAAAACTGACACTCCTCCGTCCAACCCATCTGAAGTCCGCAGTTATCCCGACATGGTCAACTACTATTCCACATTCGTACCAAGTTTTGCAACAACTGCACAACCATTACGCAAACTGACGCAGATTGTTCCTGGGATTGGAATGACACACACCAAGAATCCTTCAACACGCTTAAGAAACACTTAACATGTGACACTGTAATGTCATAATTTAATCCAAACAATCAGACTGAACCTTTCGTGGACGCCAGTCCAGTAGCTCTCGGCGCCATTTTGGCCCAAATAGACAACGCAACCGGACACTCACGAACGATTGCATACGCTAGCAAAGCCCTGTCCCCGTTGAACAACGATATTCCCAAACACAACGTGAAGCTCTAGCTATAGTCTAAGGATGTGAGAACTTTTGACTATACCTTGAAGAGCCGATCTTCTCCTTGAACTTGTACTTAACAATCCACTATCGAAACCACTCGTACGTATGGAACATTAAAATGTTGCTGCCAGAATTGTAACCCGTTTAAATAAGTTTGACCATATCACCACTGCCTTCATGTACGGTACAGAGTTGAATTCCAGCTACTTTTAATAACTTATAAATCTATCCATGGACTTGCACCTAAATATTTGGCTGATCTCATTCACTTCAAATCATCTTTACGACATCTGCGTTCATCTAGCAAGCATATTCTTCACACACCAAATGGAAACTTCAATCTTTTGGTCGTCGCTCATTCACATGTGCTGCGCCAGCTTTATGCAATTCATTGCCACTTAATATCAAACGTCTTTCCAATGTCAATGGTTTTAATCGAAGGCTCAAGACTTCATTTTAATGCAGAAGCAATTTCTTTATAATGGCGCTTTACAAATGATTTTGAACATTGAACATTGAACGATGGTCACTGCGATTACAAGCGTTCGACTATATGTTTTCAAGTACAAAATCTGGAAAACGAACCCTGCAGACTACGACATCCACTAATATCTACGCAGACTTAACAACGAAATTTTAACAACCCAGAACATCGAAAATAGCTGAAGACTATGTGAATTACGTCACTATGAACGCCACACTAAAGACTATGACATTTGCGGACATGAGCGCCGCCACACAACAAGACAAGAAGCTGCAAGCGATAATAGATGCCGCACTTAACGGGACATGGCACAATGTACTGACTGACAGACGCTTAAACGTTGCTTGTGACCATTTTGAAAGCATTGTACTCTAGACGTGACGAACTGATTGTTTCCAGTGATAACATCCTCCGCAGAGGAACCAGAATCATCATACCGACGGTCCTTCAAAATCAAGCAATCACCCTCGTTAATGAAGGCTATCAAGGCATTGTAAAAACAAAGAAATTGATCCGAGAAAAATCGGGTTCGCTGGCATCGCCAAAATTTCGAAGAGATGGTTGCTCATTGTATCCACTTGCCGAGCAACTACTGATACAAAACGTGTGGATCCTCTAAATATGTCCACACTTCCTTATAAATCCTGCACTAAACTAGGCGTTGACTTTTGCGGTCCCTTTCCTACTGGCGATTACCTACTGGATGAATACTCTCGTTACCCAGAATTCGAAATAATAAAATCTTTGTTATCAAGAACTGACATAATGAAACTTTACAAAATTCTATCCGCTTACAGAATTCCTCAAGAAATCATATCTGATAATGGACCCCCTTTTCATGGACATGAGTTTTCCAATTTTGCCAAACACATGGAGCTTCAAACAGCGGAAAATTATCCCTCTTTGGCCAAAGGAAAATGCTGAAACTGAGCGTTTCATGAAAACTCTCGAAAAAGCAATACGATCAGCAGTTATTGAAAACAAACCATGGAACCAGGAATTTTATACATTACTACGTAACTACAGAGCAACGCCCTATACCATTACCAAACAATTCATGCTAAACTATTTGGACGAAACATACGTTTGAAACTACACAACGTGAACAAACGAAACCCGACCACGCCTTCCACAAACATGACGCCACGCCTTCCACAAACATAACTCTGCGCCGTCCACGGTAAAGCAAAGTATGAGAGCCCATACAGATACACCGTACTTCTCCATGAAAACAGAACAAACAAAGCGTCCCCTCAATTCAACATTAACCCCATACGGGTCACAAGCATCAAAGGTTCAATCATCTCAGCAAAAAGAGGTGAATCACCAGAAACTCATCTTTATTAAAACCGATCAAAGTAACCTACAACCAGGACCATGACGACGATGACACCTTCCCTACCGATCAAACTACAACCATGACGACGATGACACCTTCCCTACCGACAAACTACAACCAGGACACCTGACGACCATGATGACACCTTCCCTACCGATCAAACTACAACCAGGACCATGACGACGATGACACCTTCCCTACCGACCAACTTACAACCAGGACCATGACGACGATGACACCTTCCCTACCGATCAAAGTACAACCAGGACC
This sequence comes from Chiridota heheva, assembly GCA_020152595.1. Taxonomy (NCBI): domain Eukaryota; kingdom Metazoa; phylum Echinodermata; class Holothuroidea; order Apodida; family Chiridotidae; genus Chiridota; species Chiridota heheva. The sequence continues at coordinate 96,224 of JAIGNY010004209.1, read as the reverse complement.
ATGACGACGATGACACCTTCCCTACCGACCAACCTACAACCAGGACCATGACGACGATGACACCTTCCCTACCGATCAAACTACAACCAGGACCATGACGACGATGACACCTTCCCTACCGACCAACTTACAACCAGGACCATGACGACGATGACACCTTCCCTACCGATCAAAGTACAACCAGGACCATGACGACGATGACACCTTCCCTACCAATCAAACTACAACCAGGACCATGACGACGATAACACCTTCCCTACCGATCAAACCACAACCAGGACCATGACGACGATGACACCTTCCCTACCGACCAACCTACAACCAGGACCATGACGACGATGACGCCTTCCCTACCGACCAACTTACAACCAGGACCATGACGAGGATGACACCTTCCCTACCAACCAATATACAACTAGGACCATGACGAGGATGACACCTTCCCTACCGACCAACATACAACCAGGACCATGACGACGATGACACCTTTCCTACCGATCAAACTACAACCAGGACCATGACGACGATGACACCTTTCCCTCAAACCGACCAACCATGACGACGATGACACCTTCCCTACAACCAGGACCATGACGACGATGACAACTTCCCTACCGATCAAACTACAACCATGACCATGACGACGATGACACCTTCCCTACCGATCAAAGTACAACCAGGACCATGACGACGATAACACCTTTCCTACCGATCAAACTACAACCAGGACCATGGCGACGATGACACCTTTCCTACCGACCAACCTACAACCAGGACCATGGCGACGATGACACCTTCCCTACCGACCAACCTACAACACCAACCCGAACCCCTTTTACCAAGCAGATCCCATACAAAAACAACCATATGTACCTACCCACGACGCACCAGGCAACCCCCTAATTACAACCACACCAAACAACATGCACTTACACTATAGATATACAGATAATCTGCATTTCGAAAGTCATCTGATTATTCTGTTTGATTGCAATGTTATATAAAACTATACGTTCAGTATAGAATTTCCACAAAATTTCTAACAAAATTTTGCTCCAAATTTTAACCATTTGGAGACGCGACGGAGGTCGTACCTAGGACGCTGTAGATTTGAAAGCCGAATTAAGCTTTTACGCACTGCAACTGGGTCTCTTAAGCTCTTAAACTGTTAAAGAGTTAAAAGTTGTCTTTAACAAGATGAACTTGGTGAAACGGATTCTTTTTTACAGTTTTCTGTTTGTTACAAAGTTTACGCATTAAAAAAACATTTTAAAATATTTTACACAATCATACAAAAAAATTGAATCAAATCTTCTGCAAATCTTTTCCCATACGCAACCCTTTTGTACTTTATTTACTCTTTCACTTTTCTTACACCCGTGGATAGCATATTTATGTAAAAATATTTACTGTTTTTCATATTTGTTCTAGTCTTTTATCTTTTATATTATTAGGTTTTATCATACGTTTCTTGAACTTGATTTTTGTCCACTTTCAAACTTTGGTTATACCTTAAATATATTTTTTTGTATAGGCCTATACCATATTGAAGTAGAACTTATTTACCGAATTGTTTATTTTAAGTGTAACAGGCCAGACTGTTATAGGACATTTACTTAGGCAAGCTTAAAGGGATCCTTATACATTTCACCTACTGTTTGGGTGTAGCTTAGTTCGTTTTAGATGGGGAAGCTCACTCTGTGGTTTACTTGCTCTGCAGAACACAGATAAAGAAATCATTCTTGTAAATTTCGTCAGTGTTTTAAATACATTTTATCAGAGATTGAAGCTGATTCCAAGTGTGTTATTCATGCGTAACTCAATTGTTAATTAAGAAGGAAGTTCGAGAGGAGGCTGGGGGAGTTATTTTACTTCTGATATGCTAAAAAAAAATCTTGATTTATTTGGTAAAGTTTATTAATTAGTATGATTAGTGACCTAGAATTCTCTGATAATAATCTTTACTTTTCCTATAACAGAGCAGACAGCTAAGAATTAATAGCTGCTCCTGTTATGATTTTCAGGAGTCTCCAGAATATACTTTTGGCTCCTAATTGTGTAGCAAAGTAGCCCATATTATCAAGTTTTAGTAGCTTTTATCGAGAGGTAATGATGTCCAACAAAAGATAATTTAGAATATTCTATGAGATAACAATACAATACAATACAATTTATTACAGTGCTCTAGGCCATCTGGCCTTTGTCACAAACATAAACGATAAATTAAATGCTACATGATTGAGGTTTTTACAACAAACAATAATCCAAGAGAAAGAAACAAACGTCTTGCTTTTATTGCGTGTAAAATAAAGTGTGATAACTGCAGAAATAAGTATTTAGAACTAGCTGCTAATAAAGTATTACATTTTGTTCTAGTTGCAGTCTGGAAGAAATATTTTGGGATAAATTTACAGCGGATTTAGAAAGAGATGGACAGACAAATGAGGAGAAAATGATATTCATCTCCAACTTCTCTCAAATTGCAAACCTGACAGAACCTCTGTTCATAGGTTATATCACAATAACGGCCTTTGTTGATCTCAATTTCAAGGCAAGCACATATTTATGAAACGAATTGTAAACTCTTATTGTACTTTCATGGAAAGAAAGGAGGGGGGGGGGGGGGTGATACCCCATAACTTAGAACCGTATGAGATTCAAGTCATTTTTTAGTTACATATTTGTTGCATAACAGGCTAAGACCTTCAGATAGTCCTACCTTTGTATAAATATTCAAAACAGTTTTTAAATAGAATTTGGTTTATTTTATGATGCTTCAGTTATTATTCCTGATGTAATATAATCAAATCAAATTGGAATAAGGGTAATTAATATCAGGCTTATCTATATTTTAATCTTATTATGGATTATACATAGTTTTGGTAAGAGCTGAATTTGTTGTTTGTCATTTATTGAACTTACAGTATATCTCTTTAAAATTTTCATGTATTTTCATTCATCTGATTTAGAGATATGGGAAATCTTTAACCAAGAGATTGTAGATAAATTAGCAGAAACGATTATCTTCTTGTAAAATTAAGTATAATATCTAAGGCGCTTCCTAGTGAATAGTATGGTATATATGTTTATTCAAGAAGTCCACATTGGAGTACTTATGATACTATAGGGCTATTGATGAGATGCATGATTGAACATTGAAAAATACCATTGTCTTGTTTGCATATTCATATAATGTTATTTTAAAGAGGCATTAGTGATTCATGTCTCTAATCGATCTCTCTACAAATAATACCGTGAATTGGAACCAAATCCTTTCCTGTCTAGTTGTTGTATCCTTTGTTACTGAAATGTCAATGGTTTATTAATACAATACAATACAATACAATACAATACAATTTATTACAGTGCTCTAGGCCATCTGGCCTTTGTCACAAACATTAACGATAAAATTAAATGGTACATGATTGAGGTTCTTACAACAAACACTAATCAAAGAGAAAGAAACAAACGTCTTGCTTCCATTGCGTGTAAAATAAAGTGTGATAACTGCAAAAATAAGTATTTAGAACTAGCTGCTAATAAAATATTACATTTTGTTCTAGTTGCAGTCTGAAAGAAATATTTTGGGATAAATTTACAGCGGATTTCAAAAAGGGATGGACAAATTAGGAGAAAATGATATTCATCTCCAACTTCTTTCAAATTGCAAACCTGACAGAACCTCTGTTCATAGGTTATATTACAATAACGGCCTTCGTTGACTTCAATTTCAAGGCAAGCACATCTGATTTTGGAGACCAACTTTTTAAACTTAAAAACATTATTGAATAATAGGTATGGCTCTGCATAGCTTTCTGTTTTAAATTGTGCATAACAACGCAAAGAACTTCTAGATTTAATATCACTCAACCAGTTCTGTCTATCTATATCAAAACTCGCTGCTTAAAATTTTCATAGAAATGTGTAGTAATCCCTTCTCCCTGCCCTTCCCAAACATTACAAAACCAGTTTCATACAAAATATTTTTAACACACAGTCCCCATGATAGCACTCCTTTGTTTTCCAATATTCTTTGTTCTACATAACAATGAGTCTGATACCTGTCTTTATCAAGAATAAGAAGTCTTAACCAATATGTTATTTGTTTTAGTATTGTTTGACTTTTTAAAGGAAAAGGACCCAGCTCTCCTAGAGCTATAATATTTATGGCATTTGGTGGTAAACCTAAAACATATTTATGAAACGAATTGTAAACTCGTATTGTACTTTCATGGGGGGTAATACCCCATAACTCAGAACCGTATGTTAAAATAGGCATTATCTTTTGATCAAAAATTTGGAGGATATTACATAGAGGTAAATCAATAGTTCTAGACAAAAAAATCTTAAAATTGAACAAAGCAACCTTAGACTTTGAATTCTATTGAACTTTGGATTTTGACTATACTCCTTTTGGCGTAAAATTTAATCCTAAGTAATTATAGTTATTTACAGTCTCAATAATTTTGCCTTTGAAATAAAAAACGTTCACTTCTTGCAAAGTGTCCACCCTTTCTAAAAACCATTACCTTCGTTTTATCTGAGTTTACAGTCAAATCATTCTCTTCACAATAATCTTGGAAAACATTTAGTAAACTTTACAAGGAATAAACATTTTCAGAGAAGATAACGAGGTCATCTGCATAAAGAAGACAACATATATTATTGTTATTTATAAGAATTCCTCGGGTGTTTGTGGACTTCAATCGCTCTTCAATATCATTGATATAAAGTAAAAATAAGTACGGGATAGATTACAACCTTGTCTTAGACCTTTTGCACAATCAAATTTGGGGGTAAGACCGTCCTTTGTCTTCACACATGACTCAATATTACTATACATTGATAAAAGTATCTCATAGAATTTACCCCTCATTCCCATATTATAAAGTTTCTTGAATAAAATACTGCGATTGATGTAACTTATCAAATGCAGCCTTAAAATCAACAAACGTGGCGTAAAGTTTTCCGCGTGGTTTACTCAATGCTTTAGAAATGACAGTGTGAAGTACAAAGGAATTATCAATCGTAGAGAACCCTGCTCGAAAACCTGCCTGAGCAAGAGAAAGGATATTATGATCCGAGAGCCAATCACATAGTCTACTACATAAAACTTTTGTAAATACTTTGCCTAAAGCACACAATAGTGTAATAGGCCGATAACTACTTGGTAAATCTTTATCCCCTTTCTTGAAAATGGGACTAATTATTCCAACTTGCCAAGCACTGGGAAATTTGCCAGTACAAAGAATTATGTCAAACAATGCATGTATAGCACGCCTCAGCGCCTTAGGTGAATTTTTGATGATTTCAATTTGAACACCATCGATACCGCAAGCTTTGCCTTGTTTTTGTGAATTGATTGCTTTCTCAACTTCATTAATTGTAATGTTGACATCCAAAATATCATCAGAAACTTCCAATGAGGAATATGAAATATCAAAATATACTGTAGAATCGTTAAATTCAAAAACAGACGTAAAGTATTTAAACCATTCAATAGCTGGAATATCTTCTTATTGTCTTTTTGTTTTGCTAAAGTAAGAAGCTCCTTTGTTTTATTTTCCATGAATTGTGTTTTCTTGTATGTAATGAATTTATTGTAACTTTTCTTTATATCACAAAAACGTTCCCGACTTTCATTGCTACGTTGTATTTTATGTTCTTTAAGCGCTTTCCTAACCCTTGATTTAAATTCAAAACAATCTTAATCAAACCAATTTTGCGGTTTCGGAAGAATTGCGTTTCCCTTAATACATCTCACACCATAGATCCTTTTTAGTAAATCATTTATTTGTGTCACCGCTACTTCAGGATTGTTATTTTCCAAAAAGCCCATGATTTCCTCTATTGTGTCCAATGTATCATTATTCCCCCACTTTTCAGAATATTCATTTGGTCTTTCTTTGTACCAGACTGTTTTCATTAGAGGAACACAATCAATAGACTGTGATCGTTCACCACTAACATTGGTATGGTGAACACTATTTACGTAATTAATATCAAAAGTTAATGGTAAATGTGGCGAATCTACAGCATCACCAACTATAAGATTAGTAATTACTCTGTTATCGAGCAACTTCTGAGATGCTATTATGTAATCAACGACACTTTGCCCCGTTGATGAAATGTAAGTATATCCTCCGGTTTCCCTTACAGGGGGCAATCTACCATTACAAATCCGCACGTTCGTACTTCTGCATAAGTCAATTAACAAATTACCATACAAGTTAACACCATTGTCAACAGAGTATCGACATGAATGAATACCAGGTTCAGAAATTCCTAAAGCATTGTTATCGTCCAATTCAATAAAATCCGACAATTGAGCAGTTCTAGCATTAAAGTCTCCAGCTAATATAAATGAGCATTCATTATGCAAACTATCTAGAACAACAATGTCTTGTTCAAGTCTTTCAAAAAAGGTCACATCAGAATATGGTGAATTCTCAGGTGGGTTGTACAATGCACACAAATATATCTGTCAATGGGTCAGACAATGTCAATGGGTCAGACAATGTCAATGGGTCAGACAATGTCAATGGGTCAGACAATTTTCTTTCGAAAAGTCTTTACTTTCCTTTGATAAGTATTGTGACATTCGGTACTTATGGATGAGTTTTTCCACAAAAAATGTTTTTTATGGATTTAGGATAACTTTCACTGATGATTTATGTTTGTTCCAGCTGAATTGGTAATTGCTTCTATGAACCCTTAGGTTTAGAGATAATAGATTCACTTATTCTATAAAGAATACCAATTAAGAGTTTTAGATTCATTCAACTTTGTGTGCATTTGATTCAATAATTGCACTATCATGGTAAAAAGAAGTTGTCAAAGATGCTATTGACAGATAATCATGAATTGGTGTTTTTGGTCAGTCCAACATTTCAAAGTCTATTCGCAGGCGTCTTTTGCCAAAAGTTATCTTGTCAGAAATATGCTTAAAGCGACACAGAAAATCCAATGCATTTATGTATTAATTGTAATTGCTTAAAACTTGAAAGTTTTCTTGACAATTATTTAATGGGATCATTGCATTGATTTGTTTGTGTGCGACTCTTCAAGGTTAATTATTGGATTGATTATTGATTCATATTCTTGTTTTATCATTATACTAGCTTTGCTGTTATTATCATTCTTTTAGTTTGGATCTAACTGCTTGTTTTATTATTCATATTAGCTTTGCTGTTATCAACATCCTTTTAGTTTAGATCTAACTTTTCTTTGTATTGATGCTGAGCTTCAATTTTCTTTTATTTACGCAAGTTTTTGTTCCCTTTCTTTCGAAACTGATCTTAAAGTGATATGATCAGCATGCCTTTGAGTTTCTTTTACAAAGTAGTGATTGCAAAACCTGTGTATAGTTTATTGCTTATGATTTGTATTTTCGTCGTTTTAGGTATATTTCCTATGTGTATTGATTAAAATAAAGAACCTAATGACAAACGACAAGCATATGGTGTCTGTGTTGTGTTGTCACTGTCACAAAAAGTTTCCCTATAGGTTTCTCACGTTGCGATTGAACTCCTTTGGAGTACTTGGCGCCTATATCAAGACGCCCATGCACGGATGTTTTATTAACCATTCGTGGAGCACTGGTTGGAAACCAAACGGACGCTATAGATTCGAAAGCCGAATTAAGCTTTAACGCACTGCAACTGAGGCTTCTGAAAGTCGTCTTTAATATATGAATTTAGTTGACTACTGGAATATAATGACAATTACTATACTAGATAGACCTATACATGTATACTAAGGGGAAGCAAGCACAGTTGCAAGTGACAGGACAAAATGGCGACCTGAAAATAACTGCCCTATTTCCTCACGAGGGAAATGGAACTGTTCATGATGATGATTAGCCATGCTAGAAGAAAGAATGTTATCTATAGTTTCCTTTTTGTAATTCTGTATATACTTTCTCAGTTTTCTTGTGGTACAGACAATGCATTCAAAAACATTATATACAATTCTACAGGAATGAAAGAAACAATCAAATAGAATTAAATTATATCTTCTGAAAATAGCTTTTCCCATACACAACCCTTTCAATTTTGATGAACACAATTACTGAGAGAGCAAAAAATAAAGAAAAAAGAATAGTTTCTTTGTTCATATTTTGTATGTTTATGACTTAATGCCATGACACCAACCTGTTTGCACATGAAAATAGGTTTTATAAGTGACATTAGAAGTTATGTATCATATCTCAGGGCTATGACGCATGACATCAGTTGAGATATACCTATTGTTCATATATGACTCTCTTGCTGCTGAGTATAATCCCCGCACCCACGGCCACAAACGCTGCTGCGATTGACAAGGCGTCCGCCGAAGTACCAAACAGAATCTTTTCAATGGGGTACACAAAAGGCACTGATAGAGTAAACAGGACCGCAACAACTACCACGTTTTCAAGACCAAGGGCAAGGTTGCCAAACACCTCCGCTAGGATGACGGAAACTGTTATCAAGATAATGTAGATCGCTTCGGCCAGAGACGTAGGGGTTGTCCAGGCGTTCAAACCAAATACTAAAATAAGTGTCACAGACGTTCCTAATATTCCGTAACACAGCAAAAGAATGAAGTAATCAAATTTTGGTGTTTCTATCAAAATTTTCCTGGCAATGATGCTGAAAATTGAAAACGTGATGGTTGACAGGAAGGCCAAGCCAGCTCCAATTGCTTCTGAATCAGAATTAGCACTGCCCCCAGTGGAATGAAAAATAAATTCCGGCTTTGACATAACGATTATACCTAAACACGTGACACAAATGAGAATTCCGTCGACAATATCCAGTTTTTCCTTTAGGATAATCCATCCTAAAATGGCGGACGGAACAGAAATGCATTGTGAGATGGCGTTCATGTTTCCAACAGAACCAAAATGAAGAGCAATTGCAATCAAGAAAATACCCGCTACGTGAGAAATTGCATAAGCCAATATAAGCAATGTGTGTCGTCTTCCAAATGCCGGGGCACTGTCCCATTTTATGAACGGTATAACGAAGAATAGAGCAAAGAACATAAAAAATGAAGTTTCAAATGGAGATAATGTCTCATTTAAAAGCTTAGCTGAAACTACAAAGGCTCCATAAAAAGTACCGCACAGTACAGCATATAGAAGTCCTCTCTTCTTGTAAAATGCCTGGAACACTGTTTGGAGACGAGAAGAATTGTCTTGGTTGTCCGAAGCTTCAAGGTTGCTGTTTTCCTCGTCAACTTGAATTAGGCCTATTGTTTCAGCCGCCATTTTTTTCAGAATGATCTTCGAAATTTAAATTGGCTAACTATTGTTGCAGTCAAAGATAAATGTTTGGCTGCTTGAGAGTCATATGTTTCTTTGTATAACTAGTTTCGGCAAATTCAACAGAATATAGGTCTATCTAACATTCACAAATAAAACAAACACAAGTTTTTGATTCAAAATCAATCTTCTTTTAGTTAACATGTTCGCTCAATTTTAGAGCAAAAAATACCTTGGAAACTATTGTCAACCGGTCTCGAATCGTGTGACAGAACATCTACTTCCAACTTTCTCCGCAAAGAAATTGTGTTCTCGTTATAACTATAAAAAACTTTCTCAAAATTAATCAATCGTTTAGAGGATTGGGTCGAATCATCTGTTTCTTTATATGTATTTTAATCGTATGTAATGGAATTATCGTACACAGTAGCGGTAATTAATTTCCCCCGTAGACAAATAAAATCACCCCTTTACATGTCGTAACTACCATTACGGATATATCTCAGCTCTTTAGCAATACCAAGGAGCTTCTACACACAAGCCGCAAATCTTTCAACCAGTAATCACATAAAGCTTCTTTGCACGGTGCAGTGGATTGACTGACTGGGTGCATTCCTTAAATTCAGAAAAACTGAGGGGCTGCCATTGTGTGTTAATCTGAGCAGCGTGCTATTGCGATGTAAATCCGATCATCCGTGCCTGATTTGCCTGCTCGAAATTGTGTATATGCCACAGAAGAAAGAGTTTTGATACGGTGCTATAACATACCCGTTTTCAATAGACGAAGCTCGTATATTGTGGAGCTAATTACTTATTTCAATCTGAATATCTATGTTGAAATACACCCCCCACACACACACATATATATATATATATATATATATATATATATATATATATATATATATATATATATATATATATATATATATATATATATATATATATATATATATATATATATATATATATATATATATATATATATATATATATATATATATATATATATATATATATATATATATATATATATATATATATATATATATATATATATATATATATATATATATATATATATATATACAAATACACACACAAAAACACACACACACAAAACATAAACACTCACACAGATTTATATATCAATATATATAACTATATATATATATATAACTATATATATATATAATAACTATATATATATATATAACTATATATAACTATATATAACTATATATAACTATATAACTATATATAACTATATATAATATATATAACTATATATAACTATATATATATATATATATATATATATATATATATATATATATATATATATATATATATATATATATATATATATATATATATATATATATATATATATATATATATATATATATATATATATATATATATATATATATATATATATATATATATATATATATATATTTTAAACTTTTAAATATTTAACAATCAATTTTTTTAAATCATTTAAGCAATTTTTATCATGAAGCAGATTTTGTCACTTTTTTTAAGCGGATGAAACTTAGGAAAGATATTTCAAAATTACATAAAGGTTGTGTGCTGTCCACCCAGTCGTACATCACAAAATGTTATACTTTTGATCAACCATGTTATATCAAAGGTAAGAATTATTTAAAGTCTAGATCTGCCCAGATTTGAAAGCTCTTTCAATATGAACATTGTCACCAGGAATTTTTTTGATCTTGACAATCTGACATTGTCTTTTACACACTATATGAAACGATAATTGTCAATTTCATACTTCGAAATATAATTTCCAGGGTTTGAAGAAACACCACATTCTCTTAAATTCAGACAAATTTGTTATAAAATGCTTAGTTTGCTGTTAAAATTTGAAACAAAATAGCAAATAGCTTGCACGTCTATTTTCCGTGCTTTTCCATTTAATATAAATTCGTGTGAAATAAGTAGTAATAGGACCCTATACAACCCAACTGGGGTGGTATTTCAGTTTTATTTCAAACATTTGAGAGAGAAAAAGCCCTCAATAAACTTTGGGGAAAAGGTTTCACATTTAAGAAACAATTTGATCAAAACGTGTAACATTTGACTGCCAGTGTTCGAATGACAATTTTTTTTAAAGCGATTCGATTTGAAAAGCCTTTTTTTTTAGTTTTAATTCCAATTGATTTAGCATAGGAAGCGCTTTGAGCAACCAATGGACATTTAGCAACAACTTCGGCTAAATGGGAATAAAATATTAATCATAAGCCATGAAAATAACAGAAAGTTTCATCATATAAAAGGTTGGAAATTGACACATTTTATTGCATTTTGAACTCATACATCACAACTTTTCCATGCTTTGAACATTCTTTAAAACTTTATAAACCATAATTCAGAAATTGGTTATGGAATTTCAAACTGTCTTCGAAATTCTGCTACTAGTTGGTCTAAGGACATGAAACGGCAACAAAAGCTACAATTTTTCGAAATTCAGCTTAATCCTATCCAAAGCATTTTTTTTATAATTTTAGATTACGTTTTTGTTCACAAATGTTGTGACGCAAAGATTTATCAAAGATTATGATAAAAAAAAATAATAACATTTTTGATCGCAATTGTTCTACTTGGACAAAATCGCTAATTTTAGATAAACAATAAAACATTTTTGACAGAAAAAAGTTAAACTTGTGTACCAAAAACTTATGGAACTCTTTACAACTAAAGTAATTAAAGAAATATCTTTTGCTGTTACCCTATTCCAGACTGATGTTTAATTATAAGTAACTGGGACCAACATTATGACCCTTGGACCGATATTTTGGGAACATGTCTACAGACACACTGACATACCTTCAGGCTCAACTTACGCTACAACGCTAATTGGGAAATTAAATCTTAACTCCTTTGCATAATTACCACACCCACAGGTGGGATTACGGTGAGAGAGAGGGGGCAAGGGGGAATGGTTTGTGACTTTAAACTCCATACTCTCGATCAATTCTAAATTTGTGGCTTTTTCCCCACTTTTGGTTGGCAATTCCCTCCCATGACTACCTCACATTAAAGTTTTGATTCCAGATATATCGTTATCCTGAAAGTACATGTTATCAAATACAACAAAGACAGGCTAACATGGTTTGATATTAACATTTTGAATATAAATATATTTTTTTGCTATTGGCCCTAAGGATTCATTACTGCACATATAAAATACTATTTAAAATTATGTGATATTTGCCTTCATATGATAACATGGAGGAAATGTATGCATTGTATCAGGTCCAATAAGGATGAGATTGGCATGGTAATTAAAAATAATTAAATGAATGTTCTTGCAAGTTGATCATGTTCGCATTTGCCACAGAGTTGAAGAAGGTCTTTTTTGTCCATTTTCCCGTCATATCTGCATATAACCTGCTCCAACTGAGCTCTACACCAATCATATGTTTTTTTACGTGAGTTACTGATTGTTGATTAGTCAGCTAAGCGTCAACGTCATGTCACCTGTCGCTACGTGATTTGATGTTGGCACTGCTTGGGGAGATAATGTATCTCACGGAAGGAAAAACTCTAGGCAACCATGTGAGCTTTGAACTTGATGCGCTGGTTGAAATGATCGACCAGAAACACGTGTGGTTAAACAAATTGCAATTACATTTGTCATAGTTGTGTTATCAAATTAATCAACTGTTCCATTAATAAATCCTGTATAAATTATAATTTGCCAGATCTTGTGGTAGGCTACCCCTTGCTACTTAAGAAACAAGCAATCTCTTAAAAACTAGCATATAAATTGATCTTTGGTCAAATACAATTGATGTGGTCAAAACTCGATTCATGAGATACAACGAGGAAGGACAAAATATGGATAAATTTAGCAGTTATGAGATCCCAGAGTTATTCATAAGAATCTTCCTATCCTCACCCTCTCCTATCCTTTCCTCATATACTCATTGAAATGTCAGCTACGGCATTTGTTCTCCTTTCAATATCCGGAGGTAACAAAGCCTCGGTGGAATAATGGCGCCACCGCCACAAGGATGTACTACTTACATTTATCTGTATTGAGTAATTTGACCTTTGACCAACAATGATTATTGTGGCAAACTTATTTCAGAAACAGAGACAAATAGGAAGGCAGTCGGTCATGGGGCCCATCAACCTTTACAGATGTTTTAAAGAATCTTATTGGTATTCATATCCTTGACCCTTAATTATCCCTACCCCGCCCCCACCCTCCCGAGAAACGTCAGCTATAGCCAGTGTTATTGCCAAGAGTAAGAGGACTTCGATATAAAAGAGGCCCACTACAATACTTAATACTTATATTGTCTGTGGTATTAGGTTATACCTTTCATTAACAAATCTACAGCATCAAACGTAAAACAAAGACAGATCGTCTGATGATAATGACGACGACGATGGTAATAATGAGGAGGACAATGATTCAATAATAATGACGTCCCTCCTCTACAGGAAACTATTTTAAGATTGATCCCTGATAATTTGTAAATTGAATTATATGTATAATCAAAGAGATATTCAGTTTTGGTTGAAATTGTGATGTATGGGGGCTGGGTGGCCAATTTAAACTCTTAACATGCTTAATGTGAGTCTTAAAATTTCTTTCCTAAATTTCAGTCGCTCAAAAGGGAAAGTCCGTTCCTGTTGCAGTTTGATATAAAAAAGTTTAAAAGTTTTTATGCAGAATTTGCTGCACTACTTAAACAAATTATAATAAAATTTATCAAACAAAGGATTCAAAAATAAAATACCAAAGTCGGCGTGATGTAAACATGGCGTTTGTATAATTATGCCTGAGATTTCCAAATGCTGTTAGATGGTCAATTTTGAATGATTTCTTGTGCTATTTTCAAGGTTGGTAATGAATGTTAAATCTATGTATATGTTACCTTTACATTTTCATACACCTTTAATTACCCTCTGTCATTTAAACTTTACAAATTTGACGATAGGAAACTTTCTTTATAATAAGAACCTTGAGGTTTTAATGGCGACCACCTTACAGTGGTTACCTTGTGTTGGAGAGAGAGAGAGAGTTGAACACACAATTACAATGACGGGGTCGTCGCCTGCGTGTTCGGTTATGATAGTAACAAATGCTATCACGAAACGCTTAATACGACCCGGACGAGAACACAGGTACGACGTACGGACAGACATAACATCGACAACCAAGTCAATGTCCACGGCCTTTGATAACCAGTTGTGGTGCACTGGCGTGTCTACCCACCCCAGGCTTGAACCCGGGCCTCGTGGTCTGTAGACAGGTATGATAACCGCTACACCACAGTAGGTAGATTTGGAAGTTAAGCCGTGCCTTTATACTGTTATATACAACGCCAAATTCTCCCTCGCCGAGCTGTTCCTCGAGATTCACGCGGTCGCAACTGATCTCAAATTTGGCCAAAGTGAGATGTGCATTTTTGACCGCGGAAGGTGCTTGATTGACTTTCAGAATATGATGGTCTGGAAAAATAATAGCGTCGCTAATTGGGAAGGGAAAGGGAGAGGGGGGAGGGGGGTTGAAGGATGGGTGAGGTGATGGAGAAGAGAAAACCGCACATACACCTCATTTCAGTAAACAATTCATACATCATCATAAACCTTTTGGTGTAATAATAAATACACCAAAATTTGGACTTCGTATTCATTAAGATCCATGGAGGCCGCCATTTTAGCTATAGTGATAACGTTAAGTTAATGGGAATTTTTTAATGAGAACGCGTTTTTTTTTAAAGGAAAAACCGATATCAAATGAATATTCATTAGATTTGACCGCGGACTTTTCAATTTTATCGTAGACTTCACGATAAAATAACAAAAGACTTCCATTGACAGGTCGTTGACCTTTTGAACAGCCTTCTCGACACATGATTCTGCGTTGGCTTAGTCATCGCTGATACCGTGTAAATGCACCATACGATACATTACACAAATACTACCGTGCTCGTAGTACAAATTCCATTGATATGACCTTATCACTAGTTAAAATGGCGGCCTCCATGGATCCTAATGAATACGAAGCTCCAAGTTTTGGTGCATTTTCTTATTACACCAAAAGTCCAGGATTCTCCCTAACTCTTAAATATCCTGCGATTTTTGTTTATCCACAACTACAAGCATGAACTTGCAAACACATCATTTTTTCTAAAATAGCAAGACCTTTTTACATTTTGACCGCAATACCTTAAAAAAACGTGTTATAGCTGCATGAGTAATCTTTCTCATTAAACATATCTCTTTGACTCGTGCAATAATATGTTTGCTAATAAATCCGTTCTGCTATATTTCTAAAACTCATATCAGAAGCAAAACCTAAGACTTGCATCTTAGATCCAGCACCAACTCACATAGTGAAGCAGTGTACAAATGTCTTAATGCCACTAATCTGCAAGATTGTCAATGTCTCATTACAAGAGAGAATGTCTTTAGAAGAATGGAAGACATCAGTCATCACACCACTCCTAAAAAAGAAAGGACTACCATTGGTCTTCAAGAACTATAGGCCTGTTAACAACCTTTCATTCTTTTCCAAGATCACAGAAAAGGCAATTGTAACACAGTTGAATCAGCACCTGAATGACCAAAATCTCTTACCTGTGTACCAATCAGCTTATCGTGTGTTCCACAGTACAGAAACCGATTTGTTACGGTTCAAGTCTGATCTCTTAATGGCTATGGATAAGCAAATGGTGTCATTGGTGGTCATGTTAGATCTTAGTGCTGCCTTTGACACGGTAGATCATGAGATATTGCTTAGGGTGCTTAAATCTCATTTCGGTGTACACAATACTGCACATCTGTGGTTTGAATCCTATCTGTCAAATCGTAGGCAAAAAGTTATTGTAAGTGGAGAATGCTCGTCTGAAAAATGTATACATTTTTCAGTACCCCAGGGTTCTTGTTGTGGCCCCATACCTTTTACATTGTATACCTCAACCATTTTCAGT
>JAIGNY010004209.1:72500-75000 GCA_020152595.1 Chiridota heheva | reverse complement strand
TACCACTCTCTATGCTGTAATCCTAAAAGCGGTTGAACATAAGATGCACATCTCGTTAGCTAAATTTGTTCAAGAAAGTCATAAACTATTCGTGTACTGTGTCATGCGAAGGCCAGTGAAGGATCCATATAATAGCACAATCATCAAATAATATCACATCTGACTTCTGAAGTGGTCTAGCTGATTGTTTAACTTGTACTTTCTTTTTCAAGGTAGATTTTGTCTTGGTAATCCCTATTTCACCGTCATCATCGAGCATAGATGTTGATACAGGGGCCTATTCAAAATGGAAATGTTACTCACGTCTACATCTTGAGAAACTCTAGAGAAAATTAATTAAGTGTCAAAAGTGTTAGCAGATTCAACCTTCACTTCCTTTTGGAAGCCATGGTGACCACATTGCTTGATAAGGACTGGTAGAAGCCCTCTGGCCACTCTATATTCTATTTGATGCTTTTTGCCAATTACAACTGCATTGTCAGCATATACTGTTTCATAAAATACCCTGCCTGACACTGACAATAAGACCCGCTGGATGGTCATCAACATTAAGAGAGTCAATACATATTTGTAATATCTGTCTTATGTTGCCCATATCCTTGGCATCCGATTTCATCCGAACCATGGCATTCTTCTTTGTCAGTTTGTGGGATGCCACTCCATTGAATGTCTTGCTGTATTTTTTCATTTCTGTTAATTGCATGATGAGACGGCTACATGTGGAAACTAAGTGCCCAACGTTTCACGGCTGAGGGGTTCAGTGTTATGCCAACAAGGCCACCAGGACCATGCCCATAACGCAAAAAGTGGTTCCAATGCACATGTCAGACCATATTCCGTTCCATAGGCGCATCACATGAATGATGGCGCATCACATGACTGATGGCGCATCACAGGAATGATGGCGCATTACAGGAATGATGGCGCATCACAGGAATGATGGCGCATCACAGGAATGATGGCGTATCACAGGAATGATGGCGCATCACAGGAATGATGCCGCATCACAGGAATGATGGCGCATCACAGGAAGGATGGCGCATCACAGGAATGATGGCGCATCACAGGAAGGATGGCGCATCACAGGAATGATGCCGCATCACAGGAAGGATGGCGCATCACAGGAATGATGGCGCATTACAGGAATGATGCCGCATCACAGGAATGATGGCGCATCTCAGGAATGCTTCACACACCTCTTTTCAGCTTTTGGAAAAATACTCCACAAATTCCTCTTAGTACAAACCGTATATTGCATAGTTGATATGTCAAGCTGCAAAAAAAAGTACGGCAGCATTGCATTCACCGTACAGCTAACAGGTGTAGTGGCCAGTCTCCATCCCATTTAGATTATCCACCCAGGGTTGTGCCGTTCTGCTACTGGCTGCCTTGTTCGTAAGGGTTTCTATCAGACCATTCTGCTGCAATGATTGCGAATAATTTCATTCGCTACAAGTCAAAGGGCTCTTGTATTTTGTGGAAAGTTTTTCCCCGACAGCATGCGATTAACTCCTCCCCTCTAATCCATTTTCCAGCCATTAATATTCAAACACATTCGACAAAACTTATTAGCATATACACAATTCATGAAATGAAATTGGTAAAAATCTCTGGAGGTGACCATAAATCATTGAAAATGACTCTATAATGCTATATAACTAATTATAATGCTATATAACTGTATAACTGCTGGTCTGCAGTGAAGACTGTGTAAGTCTGTCCTGTCTATTGTGTGCCGTTGAGTCTCGTTGCAGGATCAGACGGTACTGTAGGTATTAGTGGTGCATACACAACTTTTGTTGCTGGTTTGAGACGTGTTAAATTGGAATTCTAAATAGAAATGTTTAATATATAAATTGACATCAATCAAGTCTTGGACACGAAACCATAGTCCTCGAAGCAATGATATAACATATTTTTGTACGGTGGCGGCAGCCATTTTGGCCATTTTGGTTATTCCAACCAGATCAATAAAATCGATTAAGAGTTTTCTGTCACTTCGTGACAGTAATCAACTGTTACATCATGAATTTGTGCTCAAGATGCGGCGCTACAAGGGGCGTGCGGTGATGTTACCCCACTAAAGATACTGCTCCCCTTTCCTACAAAAATAATCATTTAATTGCCAGGTGCATGCATCAATAAGTAAAAGAAGAAAAAAAAGTACAGGAAGGAATATACCAAATTTACATACCAAATTACCGCATATTGTATCGTGAGGACCTGAAATTTGTTTCTCGGTATAGGTGTGAAGAAAATTGATTAAATTTACTAGCAAATTTTACGTTACCATTTACGACTGTACGAAGTGTGACATAGTGTTTTTCCTTGTCTGCCAATCCCCTTTCCCCGGAACAAAAATCTTGTGCCGCCACTGCTCACAAACAAGATTTATCCGCAAGAGAGTTTTTTTGTTTGTGTTTGTTTGGTGAGGCTTAACGACACCAGGATGGTCAAACCAACAGGATGGTCAAACCAACACGACCAACAGGATGGTCAA
>JAIGNY010004209.1:60000-67500 GCA_020152595.1 Chiridota heheva | reverse complement strand
GGGAGGGGGCGGTGACCCTAGAGCTATAGGGCATACTGTTGTGCTACATGTTTTAAAAATACGACAGCGTGACCTCAGATCCCGTGCCCACCCCCCTCCTTCCCCCCATTCCCCCCTACCTCTCTGATTCAAACATCTTCCGCAACCGCTGCGTCGGGAATAATATATCTCCGTTGTGTATCCCGGTGGGTCTGAGTTCACAACTGGTTATCAAGGGCCGTGGCCGTCTTGATATAATATTCAGGACTGGGTGCTTTCGGGACGATAAACCTTGCTATGCTATGCTATATCCTGCACTACAGGGTGTGTGTGTGTGTGTGTGTGTGTGTGTGTGTGTGTGTGTGTGTGTGGAGAGGGTCTGTGTGGAGGATGAGAGGGGCTAATTGGGTCATTCCCTTAATTGGCATGTGAGTAGTAGAACAGTAGAATATGTTATCTTACATGATACACATGATATATCGTTTTGATCTCTTGCAAAATAAATTATGCTCTCCTCATTGCAAGCTCTGGAATTGTTCCCCTTCCACCCCGCCAAAAAGGCAAGGCTGTGGCAATACATGCTGTTTAATAATAGATTCTTAATCACTGGTACTGTAATTTGTTACGCACCTCACTACTAGGCTACTGAAATGAATGAAAAAATAACAGGTAATAAATATCCTCTCCACCAACCCCCTACCTCTCCCTACCCCTCCCCGGTAGGGGAGGGGTAGGGGGTTGGTAGAGGGGCGGGAGGGAAGGGGAGAGGGTTGGTGGAGGGGACGAGAGGGAGGGGAGGATGAGGGAGGGGTTGATCTTCTCGCTATATTCGAGGGGAGGGGGTGCTCACCCCTAGCTAAGTTTAATAATTGCACATTTCGTGCGGATAACGCATTGTTGCATGTCGATAACTTTAAACAATGGTGGCAAGAGACCCTGGCTCACAATTTCGTTCACTATCACTAAGATAATGTATATTTTGTTGTAAAGCCCTAAATTCATTGCTAATTGTCAACCTTGACTTGGACAAATTTGAGATGTACAGTTTGCTGTAGCACTGCTAGGAAATAAAAAAAAAAGCACCGACTGGAAATATCAAATAACAATCATAGTGTTATAAAATGCAATGACACTCGTAGGCATTTTGTGACAACCAAAACAATGTTTTATAGATATATCCATTGTACGTATTGAACATTAAAATGTTGCTGCCAGAATTGTAACCCGTTTAAATAAGTTCGACCATATCACCACTGCCTTACTGTACGGTACAGAGTTGAATTCAAGCGACTTTTAATAACTTGCAGCTAAATATCTGGCTGATCTTATTCACTTCAAATCATCTTCACGACATCTGCGTTCATCGAGCAAGCATATTCTTCACACACCAAAATAGAAACTTCAATCTTTTGGTCGTCGCTCATTCACATGTGCTGCACCAGCTTTATGCAATTCCTTACTACTTAATGTCAAACTTGTTTCCAATGTCAATGGCTTTAAACAAAGGCTCAAGACTTCAATTTTATGCAGAAGCATTTTCTTCATAGCGCCGCTGAACATAACTCCGTTGTGGATAATGGCGCTTTACAAATGATTTTGAACATTTGAACATTGAACGATGGGCACTGCGACCACAAGCGTTCGACTATATATTTTCAAGTACAAAATCGGGAAAACGAACCCTGCAGACTACCTGTCTTGACATTCACTAACATCTACGCAGTCTTAATAACGAAAACTTAACAACCTAGAACATCGAAAATAGCTGAAGACTTTGTGAATTACGTCACTATGAACGCCACAGTGACATTTGCAGACATGAGCGCCGCCACACAACAAGACAAGAAGCTGCAAGTGATAATAGATGCCGCACTTAACGGGACATGGCACAATGTACTGACTGACAGACGCTTAGACATTGAATGTGACCATTTTGAAAGCATTGTACTCTATGCGTCATAAACTGATTGTTTCCCGCGATAACATCCTTCTCAGAGGAACAAGAATCATCATACCGACGGTCCTTCAAACTCAAGCAATCACCCTTGCTAATGAAGGCTATCAAGGCATTGTAAAAACCAAAAAATTGTTACGAGAAAAATCAGGTTGGGCTTCCTGGCATCGCGAAATTTTCGAAGAGATGGTTGCTCATTGTATTCCCTTGCCGAGCAACCACTGATACAAAACGTGTGGAACCTCTAAATATGTCCACACTTCCTAATAAAGCCTGCTCTAAACTAGGCATTAACTTTTGCGGTCCCTTTCGTTCTGGCGATTACCTGCTGGATGAATACTCTCGTTACCCAGAATTCGAAATAATCAAATCTTTGTCATCAAAAACTGTCATAATGAAACTTGACAAAATCCTATCCGCTTACAGAATCCCTCAAGAAATCATGTACGAGTTTTTATTTTTTATTATGGACATGAGTTTGCCAATTTTGCCAAACACATGGGGTTTGAATAGGGGAAAATTACCCCTCCATGGCCAAAAGAAAATGCTAAAACTGAGCGTTTAATGAAAACTCTCGAATAATCAATAACATCAGCAGTTATTGAAAACAAACCATGGAACCAGGAATGTTATACATTCCTACGTAACTACAAGAAACGCCCCATACCATTACCAAAACATTTCTTCTGAACTACTATTTGGACAAAACATACGCTTGAAACTACCACAACGTGAACAAACAAAACCACTTGACCACGCCTTCCACAAAGATCACACCACACCTTCCACGAACCTCACACCGCGACGTCCACGGCAAAGCAAAGAATGAGAGGCTATACGGATACACCGTACTTCTCCATGAAAAGAGAACAAACAAAGTGTCCCTTCCATTCAACATTAACCCCATACAGGTCACAAGCATCAAAGGTTCAATGATCTCAGCAAAAAGAGGTGAATCACCAGAAACTCATCTTTATTCAAACCGATCAAAGTAACCTACAACCAGGACCATGACGACGATGACACCTTCCCTACCGACCAACCTACAACCAGGACGAGGATGACACCTTCCCTACCGACACACCTACAACCATGCAAGGATGACACCTTCCCTACCGACCAACCTACAACCATGCAAGGATGACACCTTCCCTACCGATCAATGTACAACCAGTACCATGACGACGATGACATCTTCTCTACCGACCAACCTACAACACCAACCCGAATCCCTAGACCAACCAGACCCCATACAAAAACAATCATATGTACCTACCCACGACGCAACAGGCAACCCCTAATTACTACCACACCAAACAACATGAACTTACACTATAGATACACAGATATTCTGCATTTCAAAGTTATCTGATTAATCTGTTTGATTGCAATGTTATATAAAAAAATTATGTTCAGTAACGAATTTCCACAAAATTTCTCATACAATTTTACTGCTAATTTTAGTTTCGAAAGTGGAAAATACTCAAAAAAGGGAGAGAAATCACAAAAGTCACATTCCGTCATACTTAGTGCTCGGCTCTCAACGTAACAGACAAACAATATTAAAACAATACCCCTTTTTCAGACCTCAATTCTGTTCAAACTGTCCGTAGCCCAGGATCGACCTGTTTGTAACCCTAGCTGGACCTATTTGTAACCTAGCTGGAAACAACTTCTATTTTCAGAATGGATTTATATTCTGAAAATGGACTGGAATAAAGCCTTGACATTACCACTATACTCCTTTTTTGGTACTTGATGTACTCTGTACCAGAATAACAAAGAAAATTTTTGCTAGCTATGCTGGTACAGAGTTTATTAAATACCAAAAGAGGAGTATAATGGTAACGTGACGGCTTTATTCTAGTCCGTTTTGACAATATAAATCCATTTTGAAAAGAAAAGCTGTTTAGACCTTTGTCACGGCTCTTAATCTGTGCGTACTCAAATAGCCCAAAATTGTCATATTGATGAATGTTCAACCAGGGATTGTCATTTAGGTTCAAATTCTAACTTTTGAAAATAAACAACAGAAAACAATTATGTTAATATGAGGGAATTAATGTCCAAACAAAATGATTGGAAATACTGCCACCTATTATTGTGAATATGTATTGCAGTCCATTCGATATAATATTCATTTTCATCATTTAGCTCATTATTAGTTATCAGATCACATACCAAAATATAATCGCATCAATCCTAGTTTCCGTGTCTATATTATCTACATAAGAATAACTATTATCAAAATATTACAGTATTTAAAAAAGTAAGCTCCACTATTAAGTAAAGAGTAAACAAAGTAACGAATCAACTTTTAAGTAAAGAGTAAACAAAGTAACGAATCAACTTTTAAGTAAAGAATAAACTGTTAAACTCTACTACTAAATAAAGAAAGTAAAGAATAAACTGTTAAACTCTACTACTAAATAAAGAAAGTAAAGAATAAACTGTTAAACTCTACTACTAAATAAAGAAAGTAAAGAATAAACTGTTAAACTCTACTACTAAATAAAGAAAGTAAAGAATAAACTGTTAAATTCTACTACTAAATAAAGAAAGTAAAGAATAAACTGTTAAACTCTACTACTAAATAAAAGTAAAAGAATAAACTGTTAAACTCTACTACTAAATAAAGAAAGTAAAGAATAAACTGTTAAATTCTACTACTAAATAAAGAAAGTAAAGAATAAACTGTTAAACTCTACTACTAAATAAAGAAAGTAAAGAATAAACTGTTAAACTCTACTACTAAATAAAGAAAGTAAAGAATAAACTGTTAAATTCTACTACTAAATAAAGAAAGTAAAGAATAAACTGTTAAACTCTACTACTAAATAAAGAAAGTAAAGAATAAACTGTTAAACTCTACTACTAAATAAAGAAAGTAAAGAATAAACTGTTAAACTCTACTACTAAATAAAGAAAGTAAAGAATAAACTGTTAAATTCTACTACTAAATAAAGAAAGTAAAGAATAAACTGTTAAACTCTACTACTAAATAAAGAAAGTAAAGAATAAACTGTTAAACTCTACTACTAAATAAAGAAAGTAAAGAATAAACTGTTAAATTCTACTACTAAATAAAGAAAGTAAAGAATAAACTGTTAAACTCTACTACTAAATAAAGAAAGTAAAGAATAAACTGTTAAACTCTACTACTAAATAAAGAAAGTAAAGAATAAACTGTTAAACTCTACTACTAAATAAAGAAAGTAAAGAATAAACTGTTAAATTCTACTACTAAATAAAGAAAGTAAAGAATAAACTGTTAAACTCTACTACTAAATAAAGAAAGTACAGAATAAACTGTTAAACTCTACTACTAAATAAAGAAAGTAAAGAATAAACTGTTAAACTCTACTACTAAATAAAGAAAGTAAAGAATAAACTCTACTATTAAGTAAAGAATATACTCCCTCCTTTTATAACCCTCCTTTTACCTACAAAATTCTACAACACAATTTCCATACCAGCTAATTTTACAGAAAAGAAAAATAACTCTAAACAGTTAAACTTGGAACATCTCCATAACAGGATAGCATACCGAATTATGGCTTCTTTACCAAATTGTTTCTTTTAAAAATTCCCAGTAGGTTTTTAACGTTCCGACAGAACTCCAGTACTTAGGCATATATCTGTATTTCATTTCTGTATTCTTATTTTTGTTTTCGTATCTAATTTCCTTGTATGTAAAGCGCTTTTGAATGTTTTTACAAAATTAGCGCTATATAAATTCGTCATCGTCATCGTCTTCGTCATCGTCATCATCATCATCATCATCATCATCATCATCATCATCATCATCATCATCATCATCATCATCATCATCATCATCATCATCATCATCATCATCATCATCGCTATTATTATTATTATTATTATTATTATTATTATTATTATTATTATTATTATTATTATTATTATTATTATTATTATTATTATTATTATTATTATTATTATTATTATTATCATTATTATTATCATTATTATTACTACTACTACAACTACTACTACCACTACCACTACTATTACTACTACTACTACTACTACTACTACTACTACTACTACTACTACTGCTACTACTACTACTACTACTACTACTACTACTACTACTTGGGACACTATAGATTCGAAAGCCGAATTAAGTTTTTACGCACTGTAACTGGGGTCTCATAAACTTTTAAAGAGTTAAAAGTCGTCTTTAAGAAGATGAACTTGTTGAAATGGATTTAAATTTTTCAGTTTTCTGTTTCTTACAAACTTTACGCATTAAAAAATCATGGTAAAATATTTTACAGCAATCAAACAAAAACAATTAAATTATATCTTCTGCAAATCTTTTCCCATACGCAGCCCTTTTGTACTTTATTTACTCTTTCACTTTTCTTACACCCGTGGATAGCATATTTATGTGAGAATATTTACTTAATTTCATATTTGTTCTAATCTTTTATATTATTAGGTTTTATCATTACTTTCTTGAACTTATTTTTGTCCACTTTCAGACTTTGGTTATATCTTATATTTATATAATTTTGTATAGGCCTATAGCATATTGAAGTAGAACTTATTTACCGAACTGTTTCTTAGGTTTCCCTATAGATTTCTCACGTTGCATTTGGACTCCTTTGTAGTACTTAGGTGCCTATGTCAAGACGCCTATGTCAAGACGCCCATGCACGGCCGTTATATTAACCAGTCGTGGAGCGCTTGCTGGAGACCGAACGGACTCTATAGATTTGAAAGCCGAATTAAGCTTTAACGCACTGCAACTGAGGTTTCTGAAAGTCGTCTTTGATTTATAAATTTAGTACTAGACTACTGGAATATAATGACAATTACTATACTAGATAGACCTATACATGTATACTAAGGAGAAGCAAGCACAGTTGCAAGAGACAGGACAAAATGGCGACCTGAAAATAATGGCCCTATTTCCTTACGAGGGAAACGGAACTGTTCATGATGATGATTAGCCATACTAGAAGAAAGAATGTTATTTATAGTTTCCATTTTGTAATTCTATATATACTTTCTCAGTTCTCTGTTTTCTTGTGGAACAGACAATGCATTATAAAACATTATATACAATTCTACAGGAATTATAGAAACAATCGAAAAGATTTAAATTATATCTTCTGAAAATAGCTTTCGTATACACAACCCTTTAAATTTTGATGCACAACAATTACTAGAGAGAGCAAAAAATGAAGAAGAGAAGAATAGCAAACAAATATTTCATTAGTTCACAAATAGTTCATATTTCGTGTGTTTATGACTTAATGCCATGGCACCAACCTGTTTGCACATGAAAATAGGTTTTATAGGTGAAATTAGAAGTTATGTAGCATATCTCAGGGCTATGACGCATGACACCAGTTGAGATATACCTATTGTTCAAATATGACTCTCTTGCTGCTGAGTATAATCCCCGCACCCACGGCCACAAACGCTGCTGCGATTGACAAGGCGTCCGCCGAAGTACCAAACAGAATCTTTTCTATGGGGTACACAAAAGGCACTGATAGAGTAAACAGGACCGCAACAACTACCACGTTTTCAAG
>JAIGNY010004209.1:0-52500 GCA_020152595.1 Chiridota heheva | reverse complement strand
ATACTATTTAAAATTATCTGCTATTTGTCTTCATATGATAACATGGAGGAAATATATACATTGCATCAGGTCCAATAAGGATAAGATTGGCATAGTAATTAAAAATAATTAAATGAATGTTTTTAGAAGTTGATTATGTTCGCATTTGCCACAGAGTTGAAGAAGGTCTTTGTTGTCCATTTTCCCGTCATTTCTGCATGTAACCTGCTCCACCTGTCCAAGTGAACTCTACACCAATCATATGCTTTATGACGTGAGTTACTAAATTGTTGATTGGTCAGCTAAGCGTGAACGTCACGTGCGTAAGGACGTTACCTGTCGCTACGTGATTTGATGTTGGCACCGCTTGGGGAGATAATGTATCTCACGGAAGGAAAAACTCTAGGCAACCATGTGAGTTTTGAACTTGATACGCCGGTTGAAATGATCGTCCAGGAACACGTGCGGTTAAACAAATTGCAATTACATTTGTCATAATTGTGTTATCAAATTAATCAACTGTTCCACTAATAAATCCTGTATAAATTATAATTTGCCTGATCTTGTAGTAGGCTACCCCTTGCTACTTACGAAACAAGCAACCTCTTAAAAACTAACGTGTAAATTGATCTTTGGTCAAATAAAATTGAAGTGGTCAAAACTCGATTCATGAATAGATACGAAGAATAACTTCAAAATATGGAGAATTGTACCAGTTATGAGATCCCAGATTTATTTATAAGAATCTTCATGATAATTGATCCTCACCCTCTCACATCATTTCCTCATCTACTCATTGAAATGTCAGCTACGGCCTTTTTCCCCTTTTTAATATCCAAAGGTAACAAAGCCTCGGTGGAATAATGGCCCACCGCCACAAGGATGTACTACTTACATTTATCTGTATTGAGTAATTTGACCTTTGACCAACATTGATTATTGGGGTAAACTCATTTCAGGAACAGACACAAATAGAAAGGAGAGTCGGTCAATGGGGTCCATTTTGGCAATCATCAACCCTTACAGATGTTTGAAAGATTCCTATTAGTATTCATATCTTTGACCCTTCATTATCCCTACCCCGCCCCCTCCCCTCCCGAGAAATGTCAGCTGTAGCCATTGTTATTGCCAAGAGTAAGAGGACCTCGATGGAACAGAGGCCCACTACAATACTTAATACTGGTAATGTCTGTGGTAATAGGTTATACCTTTCATTGACAAATCTAATACTGATATTGTCTGTGGTAATAGGTTATACCTTTCATTGACAAATCTAATACTGATATTGTCTGTGGTAATAGGTTATACATTTTATTAACAAATCTACAGTATCAAACGTAAAACAAAGACATACAAACAATTTTTTCTTCAAGTTTTTCCATTTTTCAAATATCTTTCAAAAATAATTAGATAATTTCATTTGACACATAACCATCAGATATAAAACAAACGCATATAACATTTCATACAAACAGTCACGGGACCCCGATGGAAAATGAATTCCTCAGTGCCTTGTTTTTTTTTTTTAGTCGCCATTTGCAATGGCTGCAATGTCTGCAGTCGCCATGGTAATGGCTGCAAATGTCAGCTGTGACTGAAGTAATGGTTGCAAATGTCAGCTGTGGACGTTTTAATTGCTTCAAATGTCTACAGTGGCCATTATAATAGCTGCACATGTCAGCTGTGGCCATTGCAATAGTTTCAAATATCAGCTGCGGCTGTTGTAATGGCTGCAAATGTCAGTTGCGGCCTTTATAATGGCTGCAAATATCAGCTGCGACTGATTTAGTGGCTGCAAATATCAGCTCTGGCCATTGCAATGGCTACAAATGTCACCTGTAAATGTTATTTGTGGCCGTTGTAATGGCAGCAAATATCAGCCGTGACACATGTGATGGCTGCAAAGATCAGCTGTGGGTGTTGTATGGCTGCAAATGTAAGCTGTGGATGTTATATTGGCTGCAAATGGCAACGGTGACCGTTTTAATGGCTGCACATGGCATCTGCAACTGATGTAGTAGCTGCAAATGGTTGGTTTCTCACGATTCTGAAGCAGTAAATATTCTCCCAGTATTAACTAATCCTGCCTAGAATCAGCATAACGGTGTAACACACATTTTCCTTTGTAAAAAAAAAACAAAAAAAACAGCAGATTCAAACTACCAATGACCGAACTAAGTTTGAACGGTTATGCTGTCGTTTACACTGAAAATCGGCGGAACAGCTCTTTACATCAGTGACAGTGTGTGCAACTCACATTCATTTTGAATCAAATTTTCGTGAAGTGTTTGGGTTATAAACAATGAGGATAATTGACTTGTCTTGCAGTCTTGTGGGATGTATATACCGCAACCGATAGTCCAAACAGCACTATATAGTGAGAACAACAAGACCCTTAATGAATTGTTTATAGGAATAATCCCGATAATTTTCATTTTCATGTATGTATGATCAAGAATTATTTAAAGAAATAAAGTGGTGAAAATACCATTTTTATATCGTATTCCGTTTAGGAGTTAATAATTGCACGTCAAAGATTTCACCAGTGTTTTAAAAAGTGACCTTGCAGTGTTAAGTGTGATGTTATAAATGCAGACCAAAAAATTTATGTATGTATTTGTATAAAATGATGAGCGGAACGGTGTGTGGTTGTTACGGATGGGAGGGGGAGGGGAGACATTAGTTAATCGAGACACTGGTCTGAGCTTGGAAAAATTCATGAAAATCGATTTATGGCTAAAAAGAGGATCACATTATTAATTATGGCCAGCAAGGCTTTTCTTCCGTTCCACATTTTTACGAACAACGTCCAAACGTTGGTAGAAGACTTTTATGATTATTTTTTAAGTTGAAATTGTTGGTTAATGATATTGAACAAAAAAATGTGAATGAACCTAAAAACTTAATAATTTATTGAAATATAAATAAAAGTAATAAGTGAGCAATTTGATCTACTGTATCTCTACCTATCTAAACAAGGTGGCACTTAACATACTTTTACTTTGTTTTATTCACACTTATCTGCCAGTTAGTCAGTCTGTTTAGACTTTGTTTGATGGTTGTATTTTGTTGATAACCAACTATAAAACTAATTAGACCTAGGCCTATATTGGTATCATGCCCACACCACCCTAGCTAATAATTGTAATGCTGCGTCTCAAGTATGGCCTTTTTATCATGACAGACATTGACAAGTCAATACCATGGTAATGCACATAGCCCTAATTGCAAGTGGTTTCACACAATGTAGGCCTAAGTTACAATTTACACTAACGTTACTGTAGCCTGGCTAGGCAACACAATGACCCATGATTACCTCGGCGACGCTTTTTGGAAGCAATTAATCGCTATATACATGTCTGAAGAAAAAAAAAAATTGATAAGCAACTTTTTCTTGTTCCTAATTAAAACTAAAATTATTTCCCTAATTTGTCAACGTTTACGTTGGTCAGTCAAGGTTAAATCAACGGTGTACAAACGGCGTTAGCTACATGTAGCTTCAGATTGTTCACCAACAACTGGCACAATTAAGACGGCACAATTAAGATAGCACATTACTTTAGGTTTACCGAAATTGTTCAAGACATCTACTAGTTTTAATCACTTATACCTTATCAGAAAGGTTGTTCGCGTTGTATTTTTCTTACAATATACTTATCAGTTAGGCCTAAGTTAGTAGGTGCGATACATGCCTGTCTACAATCTAACGCTGCACTAAAGTATTGTCGTCCTGCATGTACTGTAAAAAGAAAACGTTGGTTTTGTGTTCTTGTTAGAAATAAAATTAACGTTAATCTTGGTTAGAAAGACAAGTTATGAATAAAACTAATATAAATATAATTAATTTTTGAACGTAAAGAATTTCAATATCTATTTTTTAGGTTAAATTTGCAGTTTGCCTATTTTTATTGACTTTAATTTTCAATGTATCGACATATCTACTGCCCTCACTTGAAACCAATATTGGTGGAAGGGTACCAAAAAGTATCACGCACTAAGGTATAGGAATTTCGACTTTCGGTTTTCGGCCTATACGTATAGGGCGGAGGACGTCACGCTCTCTGATACAACGGCGTCTTTCTGTTCTGCACAGTATGCATAAGGTACAAGGAATTAGATATAGTCTTAAACAAATTCATGATTGCACAAATTCCTGATTGTAAAAATTCCTGATTTTAATCAATCCCTGATTGCACATATTCCTGATTGTACAAATTCCTGATTGCACAAATTCCTGATTTGAGAGATTCCTGATTGCACAAATTCCTAATTGCACAAATTCCTGATTGTAAAAATTCCTGATTGTACAAATTCCTAATTGTTTAAATTCCTGACTGCACAAATTCCTGATTGCTCAAATTCATGATTGCACAAATTCATAAGTTTAAAAATTCCTGAATGCACAAATTCATGATAGTACAAATTCCTAATTGTTCAAATTCCTGATTGTACAAATTCCTAATTGATAAAATTCCTGACTGTACATTTTACTGATTGCACAAATTCCTGATTGTACAAATTCCTGATGGTAAAAATTCCTGATTGTTAAAAAATCCTAATTGTAAAAATTCCTAATTGTAAAAATTCCTGATTGTACAAATTCCTAATTGTTCAACTTTCTGACTGCACAAATTTCTGAATGTAAAAATTCGTGATTGTCAAAATTCAAGATTGCAATAATTCCTTATTGTACAAATTCCTGATTGCACAAATTCCTGATTGTAAAAATTCCTGGTGTACAAATTCCTTATTTTATAAATTCTTAATTGCACAAATTAATGATTGTAAAAATTCATGATTATACAAATTCCTAATTAATAACATTTTTGTTTGTACCAATTCTTGATTGCACAAATTCCTGGTTGCACAAATTACTGATTGTAAAAGTTCTAAATTGTAAAAATTTGTAATTGTTCAAATTCCTGATTGTACAAATTCCTAATTGTTCAAATTCCTAATTGTACAAATTTCTAATTGTTCAAATTCCTGTATGCACAAATTCTTTATTGTAAAAATTCCTGATAGCACAAATTCCTGATTGTACAGATTCTTAATGGTACAAATTTCCAATTGTTTAAATCCTGATTGCACAAATTCCTAATTGTTCAAATTCCTGATTGCACAAATTACAAATTCCTAATTTTCTAAACTCCAGATTGCATAAATTCCTGATTTCAGCATTTCGTGATTGCACAAATTTCTAAATGCACAAATTCCTGATTGTGAAAATTCCTGAGCGTAAACATTCATAATGTTGTTAAATTCCTGATTACACAAATTAATAATTGTTCATTTTTTAAAGTACAAATTCCTAATTGTTCAAATTCCTGATTGTACAAATTTGATTCCTTATGGTAGAAATATGTTTACATGATAGCGATTTAATGCACTTAGACATGTTAGACAGGTTAATGTGAAGATGGCCATATAATTTTGCAGAATTCATTTTTGACAAAGCAAGGATTATTCATTATTGTACGCCTATTTTTTCATGATTGGTGTTATCAAATACACCTCTGTATTTGTATTTTTGTTCACTTATCATTTTTAGGCCTAATGTTTTGTGCAATTTGGAAATCTCATATCATCCTTACAATCAGAATAAGCGAAACAAATGCATTGACATTTTTCACTTTTGTGATCTAGCTTCGAAAGATTTTCAAAGGCTTCCCTTTGTGACATGTCAAACGGAATCAAAGGGATCACAAATTTCAAAGGCTTCTTTTTGTAATATGTCAAAGGAACTCAACGGGATTTCAAAGGGACTACAAACTTCAAAGGGTCTTAAAGGGATCCCTTTGTAACATGCCAAAAAGACCACGAACTTTAAAAGGTTTCCTTTTGTAACATGTCAAAGGGACTTAAAGGGTCCCAACGGGATTTCAAAAGGACCACAAACTTAAAACATTCCCTTTGCAACATGCCAAAGGGACTCAAAGGGATTTCAAAAGGACCACAAACTTTAAAGGGTTTCACAGGGATCCCTTTGGAGAATATTCCAGTGTGACAATTTACTTGTATTAACAATTACAAATAAAACAAAAAGTAATTTCAAGATTACAAAGCAAATAAAATTTAATATAATATGATTCAGCATGCAAATATAAAGGCTCAGTATTTTTGGTGTGGCTATATGTATTGACTGGAAATAAGCGTCTACCAACAAAATATGAATAATGTGATGGGTGGAGTTGCATTATTTGACACCAATAAATGTTCATTCAGAAATAAAGATTAATAACTGCCTTCATATTTCTATTTTGCAAATTCATGTGAATATTTTATAGTGTTATTTACTTAATCCTTGTGATAACATTCCCTAAATATTTTGAGTCAAACATCATTTTGGGGGAATTTCTGTTACACTTATGAAACTATAAAAAAAAATATAGAAAGAAAGCTCATACTTCTATACAGGGTGTAGGCTGTTCTGAGCCTGGGGCAGTGGGGTGCGATTTTCAGGAAAGTGGAACTCAATTTCGGTGAGCGAGAGCACGCGTTAGGTGGACGATGGTTATTTCTGACAAAAAAAGTAGTAGAGGTCGTCGTACTAATAATTTGTGCGGAACTCGAGTTGCTGTGGGGGTGCGTCCGTACGCCAGCCTATGCCCTTATTGATTGAATGTCTCATGAGTTGTGACTACGCAAGAGCCAGTCTGGACGAATGAAAGTCCTTCATATCTGCATATTACATAAAGTTGGTTCAACAATGTCACAGATTGATGGACCGTTTTTTTATTTATAAGAATCTTTGATGGATCATTCCAAGTCCTTTTGGGTCCCTTTTGAGAGTCTCTTCCAAATCTGAAAGGGATTTTCAAAAAGATTTGTACCGTAATTTGGAACCATGTCAAAGGATCTTTTTGGTCCCCCTCCAAAATTTCCAAAGGGGTCGTTTTGGGCCCCTTTTAACATTTCCAAAGGCGTGGAGTCGAAGAGACTAAAGGTTCCTTGCTTTTGCCAGCCCAAAATGGCTTTAAAATTATAAAAAACGTTTAAATAATAATAAAAGATCATATACTAATATAATCAGCACGAGCTATAAATAATGACGTGGGAACCAGGGACGAAGCCCTTCTAGCCTGTGAGGTCCAGGCCCCCTGAAGCTCTGGAGATTCATTATCTTTGATGGCCCTCAGGATAAATGACTTTAAAATCATATACAAATCTAAAATAGATAACAGACCAACGATTGCATTATATCAGTATTACTATTATTGTTATTATTATTATTATCTTTATTATTATTATTATTATTTTTATTATTATTATTATTATTATTATTATTATTATTATTATTATTATTATTATTATTATTATTATTATTATTATTATTATTATTATTATTATTATTATTATAGTATTATTATTATTATTATTATTATTATTATTATTATTATTATTATTATTATTATTATTATCATTATATTGTTATTATCATATTATTATTATTTATTATTATTATTATTATGGATTTGATTATTATTTGCTAGTAATATTAATATTATCATCATTATTATCATTATTATTGATATTATTATTGATATTATTATTATTATAATATTAATAATTATCATTATTAATTAGTTTTTATATAACGCTCACTTCTACACAACAAATATGCAATCAGCAGCACTTTACATACACCGTATACTTACTTAAAAACAACAGAACCTAATAGAAAAAATACTGAAAAACATAAAAAAGATGAGTTTTAATTTCTTTTTGATATGTTAAAATTACTACTAGAGTTTTTAATGTCAGTTGGTGGCTTGTTCCATTCCCTAGCTAAGCCCTCCCACAGAAACAGCGCGATCTCCAAAGGTTTTCCTTTGTGTTGATATTACGTGAGATGTGGTTTTAGACCTCAATGCATACTTAGTTTTTTTTCATTAAAGTAAGTTACCACTTGAAGTAATTAGGAGCTATACCATTTACACATTTGTAGGACATACATAATAATCTAAAAAGTATTCTTGAATTGATTGGAAGCCAATGCAAATCTTTCAAACACTCTGTTGCACTACCATATTTACTTCTATTTAGAATAAGTTTTGCAGCAAAATTTTGAGCCCGTTGTAATTTTAATATGGACAGATGGATGATTTGGGGATCAAGGCTGTATAATAATGTACTATAACAGTCCAGTTGAGAGATGATCAAAGAAAGTAGCAAGTGTTCAAGAAATGTTCTATTTAACTGGCTACGTACTACCCTTAAGCAATACAAATTGTACATAGCACTATATTTTTCACTTATATGTTTGTGGAAGGATAATTCTGCATCCAGCCAAACTCCCAAGTACTAAATACAATTCCTTTCATGTATGTGTACATCATTGATATTAATAACCTTAGTAACACATTTCATAATTGGAGATTCACTGGCAAATTTGATATATTCAGTTTTATTATTGTTCAACTTAAGTCTATTTTCATTCATCCATATATAGGTTTTATAAGGCTTCCATTTTTTCTTTTTTTTTTTGGAGGGGGGGGGGAAAGGAGGGAGTAAAAAGCTTATTCGTCCCCGACGAATTATTTTGGGAAACATGGTGACGTGGGAACCAGGGGCAAAGCCCCGGAAGCCCTTAAGATTCAATATATTTAATGGCTGTAAATGGCTTTAAAATGATGGATAACAGATCAAAGATTGCATATCCGAATTAAAGCTTATTTTTTTTTTTTTTTTTGGGGGGGGAAAAATGGGGCATAAGCATATTTCCTCCCCTCTACCTGGATTGCCGTTTATGGATATACATGACCATGTTTTATCCTTTCTAGAGTATGGTATCTTAACTTCTGATAAATTGTAGCATTCTCTGCACAATATTCTGCAGCATTCCCTCTGTGCATAATCAAAGTTCCCACTGGGGGGTTGAGCAACCAACACTACACAATATGATGGGAATGAAGAAATGACAAACTGGTTAAAAAACAACGACTATTTATCTCCTGTGGTAGTGAATGAACACATACAGATAATCAGGCATACACTGCTACGAGATCTGTTGAGCAGCATTAGAGAATCAGCGTTATTTGCCATCATGGCTGATGAAACATGCGACCTCAGCAACAAGGAGCAATTATCAATTTGTATCAGGTGGGTTGATTCTGATTTCACAATTCATGAAGACTTTATCGGATTTGTACATGTAATCCACACTGATGCTGCCACACTGAGCAACGCAATAAAGGTTGTTCTTGTTCGATGTGTACTGCCTCTTTCTCAATGCAGAGGCCAGGGTTACGATGGGGCTGCCAATATGATGGGCCACCTACGAAGTGTGGCTACACGGCTCAGACAAGGTGAACCCGCAGCTCTCCATGTCCACTGCTGGGCACACTGCCTCAATCTTTGTCTACAAGATGCTGCTAAATCGTGTCACGTTGTCCGGGATAGTTTATACCTGGTGACAGAGATATCAAAGCTCATCAATAACTCCCCTAAACGCTCAGCAGTGTTCAACAATCTAAAGGACAAATTTTCTCCAACTTCTCCTGGTTTGCGACCTTTGTGTCCAACACGCTGGACAGTCCGAACACAAGCCATACTAGCCATTATGTCCAATTACAAAGTCCTTGATGAAACAATGACGCAAATCAGCGAAGAATGCCATAATGAGTTTGGCACTAGGGCAAAAGGCATACTTACCCAGATGGAAAAGTTGACCACCTTTTTTGGCTTAAAACTGTGCCACCTGGTATTCAGCACAGCTGAACAGCTTTCTATCATACTTCAGGGAAAACAAATCACTATCAGGGAAGCAGTCACTGCTGCTGGTGTAATGAAAAGGTTCTTACGTCAGCGGGAAGAGTCAAATTCCTCAACTTTTTTAAAGCAGTGCAAGGGAGTTGCATGGAGCAGGTTGGTGTTGAACCATATCTCCCTCGAACAAGAGTTCCACCGAAACGACTTGATACGGGAAGTGCACCACACAGATATGTGAATCCAGAGGAGTATTACAGTCATTTGTATTTGGAAGTGATTGACCTTGTCATGAATGAAATGGGACAACGTTTTGATCAGGAGGCCCTCCAGGTTCCTAAAGAAATAGAAGACACATTGACAAGGGCAGCCAACTGGGATGGCACTGGACCCAAAGCTGAAATGGAAGGACATGTGACTGAGTTGTATCAAAAAGACCTCGATCTGAAGCGTTTGCGGAACCAAATGAATATGCTTCCTGAGCTGGTAAATGCTGCAAGGCAAAATACTGGATCGCACCAGGGTCTGAAAAAGGTCACTAAATTTCAGACCATTATGGACCTTATCCAAGAAATGGGACAATCAGATGAGAAGATGTTCAGTGAAATTTCTAAATTAGCTAAAATTCTCATAACCATCCCAGTCTCAACTGCAACAGCTGAGCGTTCTTTTTCTTGCCTACGTCGTTTAAAGACCTACTTGAGAACCACAATGACACAGCAAAGGTTCAACAATGTTGCACTTGCTCATTGTCACAAAGAACTGTTGGACAACATTGATATAAAGAGTGTTGCAAAGAAATTTGTTTAAGAAAATGAGCGAAGACTTACGTTCTTTGGCAGATTTGGGTAAGACAGTCTGTAATATACTGCAACCTCAGGCTTCATATCAATTGGAAAGATGTCCTGAACCACATGCATTTGATAACGAAACAAAAGGA
The DNA here is from genome assembly GCA_020152595.1 of Chiridota heheva. NCBI lineage: Eukaryota > Metazoa > Echinodermata > Holothuroidea > Apodida > Chiridotidae > Chiridota > Chiridota heheva. The sequence goes on along the minus strand of JAIGNY010004209.1, from coordinate 41,873 downwards.
AGGATTTTACCGAATATATAGACTGTATGATATTTTGAATATCACAGGGTTGTATCTACTGCAAACTTGTATATTAGTACTTCATAAAGGATATTGACACTGAGCGGTCATTGAAAATTGATCACAATTAATTATTGCTTAATTACTAGAGCCTTATAAGCTTTATAAACCTTATATGCTTCCAACTTCCGGCATATTTTATCTTTTGTATTATTTCTATGAAAACTTATGTAAATAATTTTCTCAGCTCCAAGATAATTACTGCGTGCTTGAAAAGTTTGTATCTGTTTATTTTGAGTTACTTTTGCTGTGTCATTGTAGTTCTCATGCATTCAACTTGATTTGAGTAAGTCAAACAAAATACCAATAGTGTTATTTGAAATAAGAAAAATAAATTATCATTATGCAATATCTATTTGAATATAACTGTACATGTATAAAAAGAAAGAAATGCTTTTTCACAGAAAAAGAAATGTTTTGTTTTAGGCTGGACTGATCCCATGGGCTGACGGGATATACCTAAAGACAGCTTCCCCCATGTTCAAATATGTCAAAGAAGGTTGTTTTATAGATGTAAGCTTGGACATCTTGAATAAACATGTTTTACAGACTAACACGTGTCTTTTCGTTTTGCGTATCTGCCTGGTCTCTTTTTTAGCTCCATGGCCTGGAGTCTACGATTGAATCCTTTTTGTAAAAAGTGGTAGACCTATACAAACATATTTATATATTTCAGACGGCCTCTTAATGGCTAGGCTTGGGGACCCCAACTTGTGCCTTTCATGATGACTCTTAGTAAGTCTGTTAGAGGTCAAAAAGAAGATAACAAGAATGTCACTTGTTCATTCTTCTTTGAAAAAAGAGAAAAAATGCCCGAAGCGCCAAACGTGCCCACGAAACCTTGCCAAAAATGAGGCTTCTGGGTGGAGATGGGGGTCGAGGTCCTTGGAGAAATAAAGCTTCAGTCCCCAAGAAAAAATTGTTCCTACGCCACTGGGTAAAATATACTTTTAAGAATTACTGCTTTGAAACTTATTGAGGTCATGTCCTCCTCCCACCACGGCCCTAAGTGTTGGGATCCCTCGTAAATGACATTGCTTTCAGTGTCAAATAAATACTGAATGTCTTACATGGCTATGTAGGATTTGTTAGTGAGTGGATTTTCCAGTTACAGTACGCAAGAAGTATTAAAACGTGGCACATGCGAAACAACATGTACCTACTTAATGTCCTCCGGCGCGTCCAGGGGCGAAGCTTTGTAAAGGTCCAGGGGGCGAAGCCCAATTTTCTTGGTTTTGTTGTCCCATAATGACTGAAAATCAACACAAAAGTTTGGAAAATTTTAATTATGAAAAGACAATTTCAAAAGTCGCACATTAAAATCTAGGTTACCATTTCTAAACAGACAGGAGAAATTTCCTCTGAAAAGTGAGATAATTCTGGCAAAATTGTGAGGTTCTTGGGTGAAGCCCTGGATGCCTGGGTGAAGCCCTGTTTGCCTGGGGTGGATGCCTGGAGTGAAGCCCTGTATGCCTGGGGTGAAGCCCTGGGGTGAAGCCCTGGGGTGAAGCACTGGGGTGAAGCACTGGGGTGAAGCACTGGATGACTGGGGTGAAGCCCTGGGATCGCCGGTACGTGCGAAGCATGCACGTACCGGCGTGGATTCCAGGGGCCCGCTAAGAGGCCCCTGGTTGTGTCCAGGGGCGAAGCCCTGGTAGGGTTCCAGGGGGTGAAGCCCTGGTAGGGTTCCAGGGGGTGAAGCCTCCGAAAGCTCTGCAGATTTTTTGATTTAAATGCCCCCAAACTTAAAATGATGAAAAGAAGAAAAATTTAGATTATATGTTAACTCTCAACTCAGATAAGCATATGGGTTACCATTTCTAAGCCAGTAAACAGTCAGAAGATGATTTCACCTGAAAATTGAGACAATTCAGGCAGTGAACCAGGAGTCCACTGGCAGGTCGGTAATTTGCCGCCAATTTTCTTTCTTGCCAAAATAAAATGAAAATACGTCAAATTTCGCCACAAAAATAGAATATTTTTCAGTCCACTCTCTTTTCCCTCTTAAAAATGTTGAGCCTGTATACGGTATGCTGATAAACAGGTGAAAGCATCTGATTTTTCGCGCAACTTACAAACTGTCTGGCACCAGTATAAGTGGCGTCGCGAGCGTCGACATATTGGGAGGGTGTCAACTATATTTGTCCGATTTTTGTTCTTTCTTAAAATGCCCGGATTTTAGGTAACATGGCTTTCACATGTATAATACTATTCATAGTTCATGTTATGTATGTTGAAGAGACATGATAATGAGGAGCCTGGGGTGAAAATACTTTTCTGTGTTAGTTTTTTTTACAATTATTATCATTTTATTTTTTTCGCAGTAAAGATTTTCGAATTAAATTTAGATGATTCAAATAAAATTGAATGACCAAGGGCGGATCCAGAGGGGCGAGGTATACACCCCTCCTCCGGTGGCAAGGTGCCTCAATTTTCCCTAAAAATGTACCCTTTTAGTACACTGTTGTATGTATGTCATTGGACATACAATCGTCATTGGACATACATCGTCCACCACTCTCATCCGATGTTCACCAAATACAAACGCATATTTAACTATTTAAGTTACCCTTTACGGGAAGGTGCGTATCCAGCTTTGGGTGCCAAAGGGGAAAGTGCCCAAAAATATGACTGGTTAAATGATTGAGCTGTTGAACAAAGTGAGACACTGCCAATTTAATATAAAGGACGATTTTGAAACAAATTTGGGCGACTTATTTTTTATTACCACATTTAGGCCGGTTTTAAACAAAATTTAAGACAACTTAAAATAAATTTATGCGGTTTTCAACCAAATTTTGGTAATCTTTAACCAAATTTTGGCAAATCATTTTGAGCAATTCGGACTCAATTCGTTACTATTAAAAAAACTGGTTGAAATTTAACTTAATTAGTCTAGGGCATTTTAAACAAATATGGGAGATTTAAAACAAAAATTGGGCGATTTTGAACCAAATTTGGGCAAATTTGATTGAATTTTGGTCCCAAATTGGGCGACTTTTAATCAAATTTGGCAACTTATAATCAAATATAGGCGTTACTTTTTAAAATTTGGACAATGTTTAATCCAATCTGGGCGACTATTAATCAAGTGCAATTTCTAATCAAGTGTAGGTGATTCTTACATCCTTAACGACTTTTAACTATTATTTGCCATTTTAAAGGGCAGGGGGGGGGGGGGGATCTTGTTCTTATTGTATATAGACATCTATATTCTTTGTAAATAAGTTGGGCAAAGGCACATTTTCGTTTTACACTCCAGCACTCAAAATCTAGTTATACCCATGACTCTGATCTACCCACACACCCTTACACCATTCAAAGTAGTTTGGATAATTTGTTAAAATTTGCACTGCTTTTATGAATATACTTTTTTCTTTATTATTCAACCTTTAAACATCATAAATAATGGAACGTTTGGTTAATGGTTCTTTAATCTGTGTTCTCTCATTTCCAACTGTCTAAATGGTTTGGTTTGTTGATGTTCAACGGCACCGCGACAGTCAGAGTCAAATGTGCCAAGAGGGTGTTAAAAACTAAGGTGCTTGATTAGGACAGAGAGGAAAGAGGGGAGGGGTAAAAGGAAGGAGAGAGTGAAGGTGAAGAAGTTAAGGTAATAAAAGGATGACAAGGAAGGTAAGGCAGAAAAAGGAAGGAAAGGGAGGTTTAGATTAGGTGGAAGAAATTGCTGTTGCGGAGAAAGGTGATGAAGTTGGGAGGTAGGATTGTTCTTGAAAAGATCAGAAATTGAGATGGAGGGGCAGAGGTGTGATCTGGCGTTCAGGTATATGGGACAGGTTAAGAGGATATGCTTGATCAAGAGATTGGTGTTGCATATATGGCAGAGAGGAGCATGGGAGCCGGAAAGTAGGTGAGAAAGGTGTGGCCGTGGCAGATGACAACAACGTCCTCCCTGCGGTTGTGACTGTACAGCGGGACGTTGGTCCTGACTTTGGGTTTGATGGTGTGAAGTTTGTTACTGGTCTCGAGATTCCAGGAGTCTTGCCAGGTCTTACTGAGGTAGCTGGAATTAAAGAAACAGAGGTCTGAGTGTGGGATAGGAACAGGAGAGGTGTGAATCGACAGAGTTGTTGGCTGCTCTGTCGTTGCTGATAATACCGACGTGGCTGGGGATCCAGAAAAAAAGATCATTTGCTTTCCTAAGGAGGAAAGAGCGTGAAGTTTATTGAGGATTTTTCTAAATAGTATTTAGGGGCAATTTCACCATTCCATGTCATTTTTAAAAATTGTTTGGAAAATAATAACACTTTGTAGTTTGAATGCTTAACTGGGATCATAAAATAAATCAGTTTAATTTAATGTTTTAGAAACATAATTTTTTAATTAAAGGTTTTTCTGAAGCAAATATCTGAACAACGTATACCTGTAATTGACTTTATTCCCTGAAATGTTAGACATCTTTTATTTGTCTGATGTGACTTTGATTGTTTTCAGTAAATAATTATCATCTGTGCCTCGAGCATATTTGATTCAATTCCAAATATGCAGTTCAGTCATCATTTCAGAACAATAACGATTTTTCAGGCAATAAAACCTTACTTAGTAAATATTGCCTGAATTTCATTGAAAGAAAATAAATATTTTCTACGTTTTTGATGGGATTCATGATACAAACACAGTATGCTGAATACATACCAAAGATCAATTTCATTACGCCCAATTCTCGCTATAAATTTTCAGTCTTTTCACCCGCAAGAACCTGCGGGTATGACTTTTAGACTCCGAAAGCAGCAATTAAGAAACTCATCACAGATAACATAGTAAATCTACGCATCAGTTATTACACACTGTACGCAAACAAAAGAAGTGTTACTGCCAGGCCAAACCAAGCGTGTAACTTGTGGCAGAGGACTGCTTTGGATTGTGAGAAGATGTTTTCATCAGTGAGTTATTCAAACTCTGGTGATTTTATTTTGCATGTCTACAGATCACGAGGTCCTGGGTTCAAGCCAGGGTTGGGTAGACACGCCAGTGCGCCACAACTGGTTATCAAAGGCCGTGGACATTGACTTGGTTGTCGATGTTATGTCTGTCCGTACGTCGTACCTGTGTTCTCGTCCGGGTCGTATTAAGCGTTTCGTGATAGCATTGCTACTATCATAAGCGATTACGCAGGTGACAACCCCGTCATTGTAATTGTGTGTTCACTCGTCGTCGCATGGACAATAGACTGAAAATTTATAGCCGGAGTTATTCATCATGGATGCAAAAAGAGGGAATCTAGTCACAAAACAATTGCTGGACACCGCACCAGTAAATCTGCTTAATACCAGCAACGTCTCTTCTGATGCAGTTTTTTGATTGGCTTGTTAGTATTTGTATATATACGATCTGCCAATCAGAAACGTTGAATCCTATCGTCTAGTTTTCTCCACATTAATACAAAAATTGGCCTTTAATTGATTTGGTGCATGCTTAAAATTCAACGTTGATAACTTCTACAACAACTTTCTCATAAACATGCTGATTGGGCGCAGGGCCAGAATCAGCTTAGTTAGGGCTTGAAGCAAAAAATAATTTGGAGCTGGTCTTCTATTAATCTAGAGCAGGGCAATGTTTTTTTAATTTTACATGCAACCAAAAGGAAATACGATTCAGAGAAATACAGTCTTTAAATTTTACAAATACCATAAATTGTTTTAAAATAATGAATATGCAAAACTATGTGATGTATGAATGAGAATGAAAATCTTTATTTCATTTTGTTTAGGTCATTTTGTTCATATTTCTTTCCGACATTTTTAGTCTTTGAAAATGAAGAGAAAGTATCTCTCATTTTAATTGGGGTGGGGTAGGGGATCCACAAGCTTTTGGTCACAATCAGCTACCCCCCTTTAAAAAATGGACTAACATAAAATAGAGAGGTCTGCCCCTGCATACATTACACGATTGCATATAAATAATTGTTTGTTTGTTTGATAAGGGCTTAATGGCACCAAGACAGCCGCGGAGGGTCAAATTGTGCCTGAGAGGTTAGATCATTCTAGAGATAAGAAGAAAAGAGAATAGGAGTCATCTGAGATATGACCTGACAAAAGAAACCTGTAAAATAATCATTTTTCATGCATATATTAGTTTGTTTCCTACAATGTGATTGGGCAAGAGAGACACAACTCTAATTTGCATTGCATGATATGCTGTGACAAACAGCTATTGCCAAACTGTTATATAATAGAGGGTTGTTCTACTTTTACATACGGAAGTTCCCTTTTCTCAGATAATTTCAGTTTTAGATTTTAAAACTTTTAAAAGAAAATATTGCCTTCCTTTGTTGATTCTTTTCTTCTTAATTTTAAATATGAAAGATGTGATGAGCAGGGTTCATGGACGAACAGCTTTCACTCACTTTCAATATATATAAAAACAAAATTCAAGCTTTGATTACTCACAACTTAAAAACTACACATGCTATTTTCAAGATTCATAGAATTTAATGCTCCTTTTATGGTTGAATAAAATTTTTGTGTACCTGTTCAAAACCCTTGAGAGAGCAAGACTAGTGTAACATAACAACACACATGAAGCTAACAAAGACAGTATGGTTGCAAGACTTAAGGCCGTAACACACAAAACGCGACGCAGCGAGCATTTTTTTTAAACAAAATTAAATAAAACAAAAGAAAAAAACTTTTTGACCTCTTGTTTTCAGAGATGGATTGTCATTGCATGGCTGTTCAGATAATAACTGAAAATTGATTGGAAGAGCGTTTCTACGCCCATTAAGGCAAAATTCGCGTCTGGACAGAAAATCACGCCCCACTAAAGCGAATTTCTCCAGTTTGAACAAAAAAGCATTTCTAACAAATTCTCCAGTATCATCAGAAAGCCTCAAAAAGTTGAAGCATCTTATAATATTTGTTTCTAGTATGATTATCTAAAAAATCGCTCCTCGCGTCGTGTTCGGTGTGTTACAGCCTTTACAGTCAAATCTTCTGATGCATCAGTATTTCAAAATGTTAATTCAATTCATCGACGGTGGAAAAAGGGTGGACATGGAGGCTTGCCCTCCCCAATACTGATAAACAAAATCAATAAATCGACAAAAACTGATCAAATAAAATACCTTATGTTGGCAGTCTGCTCCAAATGCCACCTTTCACCACTGCTGCATTTAACATGTCTACAGTCCTTCATTGACTCACCACTGCCGCATTTAATGTGTCTACAGTGTTTCATTGACTGTCACAAACTTGTATTAAGGTTATAGCCGTTAAAAATGCTATTTTCAAAATTCAGACAATTAAACTCAGAATTTAATGCTCTTTTTGTGTTTGAATAAAATATTTTTTGTACTTTAACATTTAAAGAGCAAAACTAGTTTAACATAACAAGAACAAATGAAGCCAACAAAGACTTCAAACACTTTGTTTGTTTGATGAGGGCTTACCGGTACCACGGCAACAAAGGTCAAATTGTGCCTGAAAGGTCAGATCATTCTAAAGGTAAGAAGGAAAGGAAATAGGGGAGAATAAAAGACACTCAAGAACAAAAGGTCAGAAAGCTGTGATTGAGAGGGGAGGTGAATGGTTGAAACAAAAACAAAGTAGAGAGGGGTTGGAAGAGGAGAATTAAATATGATTGTAAAGGGAGGCATGATGAAGGAAGGAGATAATTCTATCCGGAGGATTTTTCTAGAAGAACTCAGCAATTGAGTTGTTGCAAGATCTGCAGTCAAATTAGCTTATGTTAATAGTCTGCTCCAAATGCCGCCTTCCACCACTGCTGCATTTTGTGTGTTCACTACAATACTTCATTGACCAGCAAATGTCAGAAACTAGTTTTTTTATAGCCATTAATATTTCAGCACTATCAAAATTAATTGCTACAGTTCTTATATACTGGAGGGTAAACTATGATATTGTCCATCCACCATCCAACGTGACTGCTGCCCCTCTCATGTTGGCAGCTGCTGATGAACACATAAAGCAAACAAGGTTGGCGATCTGTCGGGGGAAACAATGATAACAAATATTGTAGGAGAATTGTATTTTCTTGATTTATTCAATACTTTCTCATGTACCTGTGTATTCTTGCAAAATATGAAAATTGAATCATATCGCCTTTCAAGCACTAGTATTTGATCTTGTTAAATACCACAAGCCGGTAAGTACCACAAGCCGGTTATTACCACAAGCCCGTAATTATCACAAGCCGGTAATTACCACAAGCTGGTAATTATCACAAGCCGGTAATCACCACAAGCCGGTAATCACCACAAGCCGGAAATTACCAAAAGCCGGTAATAACCACAAGCTGGTAATAACCACAAGCCGGTAATTACCACAAGCTGGTAATAACCACAAGCCGGTAATTATCACAAGCCGGTAATTACCACAAGCTGGTAATAACCACAAGCCGGTAATTACCACAAGCCGGTAATTTCCACAAGCCGGTAATTACCACAAGCCGGTAATTACCACAAGCCGGTAATTACCACAAGCCGGTAATCACCACAAGCCGGCAATTACCACAAGCCGGTGGAGCTTGGAAACTGTATCGCAATTCAATGGCGAGTAAGCAGGTAATGCAAATCGGAAGTTGGCACGTATAATCACCAGACCAGTTTTCTTTTAATGATCGGGTGCTTAGGACACAAGTACAGCAAAATGAGTAGGTAGTTTTGAAGAAAGGACAACAGATTTCAAAAATGTTTAATTCCCCTTTTTTACAAACAGACAGTCTTGTTAAAATTCAGAAAAAATGTTCCAAAAATTTAACTCACTCTCAAATAGTAATGCCTCCATTTCATCCTTCAATAAATGAGCATTTACAATAAAAAATAGAAAGCACTTCAGGAAGAAAGCATGAAATGCCTACAAACTGGTTCAAGATTGATTAGTAATATTCCTAACAATGCAGCAATCATTCAGCATAGAATTTCTATGAAAGAGAATTCCAGACACCAACATAGTCATAAAAATCCACTTAATTTAAAAAACGATTTTGGAAAAATACCTGATCTGCAGTTATGCATTCTTGCGATGGTTGTTTAAGCAGTAGCTCAGCCTAAAATGAAATAAAATGCTTTTAAAGTTGTGAAGTTTTTAAGCAATAATAAAATTAGGTGTAAAATTTCAATGAAATTAAAATAAATCAATCACAACAATATTCTACACAATTCAATGCAAAAAATGAATATCAAGTAGCAATTTTTCAGCATTATGATAATAAGTTAACATTGGTAAGTTTTCGCTTCTGCATTTCATGCCTTAGATATGCATATGTGATATGCATATGTGATGTGATATGCATATGTGATATGATATGTGATATGCTTATGTGATATGCTTATGTGATATGCATATGTAATATGCATGTGTGATAAGCATGTGTGATATGCATATGTGATATGCATATGTGATATGCATATGTGATATGCATATGTGATATGCATATGTGATATGCATATGTGATATGCATATGTGATATGCATATGTGATATGCATATGCAATAAGCATATGTGATATGCATATGTGATATGCATATGTGATATGTGATATGCATATGCGATAAGCATATGTGATATGCATATGTGATATGCATGTGTGATAAGCATGTGTAATATGCATATGTGATATGCATATGTGATATGCATACATGTATGTGATATGCATATGTGATATGCAAATGTGATATGCATATGTGATATTCATATGTGATATGCATATGTGATATGCATATGTGTTATGCATATGTGATATGCAGCACATACTGCTCCATGTTCTAATGTTATTCCTTTGCTTTCAATCATTTGCAACACAATAGCACAAAACATTGATCAAAAGTAGGGGACCAAACCATGAAATACTTATTTTGCCATGTTTCGCTTAAACGTAAATTGGTTGTCCCCCAAAAAAGGTGAATTTCCTGAAGCCCACTCCCCCCTCTTTCCTCCCTCCCCAACTCCTGGTGCCATTGCACAACTGTTTAAAGAAGATCAATGACTTTGGATTCTTAACTTAAGTTCCCAGTCAGTATCAAATTGGAAAATAAGCTAAACAGTTTTAATGACTGCAATTTATGATAGAATTGAAAGTATACATTTTTTAAGAGTTTAAAAAAAAAAAAAAAAAAAAAAAAAACTTGCTTTGGCCGCATCCACAGAGATTCCTTTCTGCTTGGCTATATCTTCCATTTGCATTTTCAAAACTGTTAGAAGAGAAACAGAATTACTATCTTTGTTTGCAATTGTTTGTCTCTATGGGACAAATTTTGTCTTGGAAGCTAGGGATTAAGAGGGAGGGTAGGGGCTTCTTATTTGGCCTATAGTCCTTTTTAACCCGCTTAGCCGAATTTGATTTCTTCAGTTCTTTGACCAATCAACTGCTGGGGGAATTTTCCCTTCATTACTGAACCAATTAGCTGCAGTTGCTGGAGTAGAAACAATGAACCTACGTACAGTATTACCTTCATGTGTATTGCATCTATGATTAGCATTGGAAAGTATACCTGCATGAATTGTGCAGACAGGTAAGAATCCCCCATTATTTGATTGGCCAATATACCCCATTGGTCTACTATGGACACATGAATTCTTGATAGCCAGATTTTGCTACAAGGAAGCTGCCATTTTGTGATATTTCCCATGATCCTTTGCTATCCTAACGTCCCTTATGCAATGTTACATATTTCAAATTTGAAATACGTCTGGGAAAAATATCTTTGCTAGAGGAAACTTAAAACTCATGAAAATACCTTCCTAACTGTCATATATTTACAATACAACTTGGCTTTTAGATGCAAAACAGCCATTTTGAAAATTCAAATGTTCTTTAAATGTTTTCATATTTCACATTAAATATTTCAAGTATTGAAATTAAAAACCATGAAACTTTATCGTAACATCTGAACAATTTGGCAGCATGACTTCAATATTCTTGTTTGCTCTACATGTTCCTATTAATAGGTATGCTCTCGAACTGTCTGTAGGTACTTAGATGACTTAATTATTTTGAAATCTGACCTGTTGTATTTTGAATTTTGACATTGTAAAGCTCCTTGACCTGTTTGGTATTGTGACGTGCAATATTTGGCACTATACAGTACCAAAAATATTATTATCATCACTAATTCATCTGAACCACTTGGGACTGGAGTGTGAGTGAGTTACGCTGTATTACATGTTTGAATGTACTTCGATATCATGGCATCAATCATACTTACTATCTGTTGCAACCCACCCTGGGCAGATGGCATTACATGTCACTCCCGTTTTAGCAGTCTCGTAGGCAATAACCTGCAAAAACATCAAACTTTTGATCAGATACACTGGATAACTCGTCATGTACATGTATATCTGATATGAAAGAGGACTATGAAAGGTACATTAGGGAGATATTAAAGTTTATAGCTCTGTCTTACATGTGTAGAAATGACTGGTGTAGTAAGTCTACAGTGGAAGGGTTGGCGCCTTCATCCTCACATTGTTAATGAAGACAATTTATGTAACATTTTGAATAATTTTTCCCCAAAACTTTCTTCAGGTGGTGAATCATAATTACCCTTACAAAATTCTGTTTTAAAATTTTCCTGATATATCCAATTGTTTTTAAGCCACAAAATTGCAGGACAAAATATGATAGAATTCACAAAGACTTTGAGGCTGTGACATCACAACTAATCTGATGAGACATTGAGGAATCTGAGGCTGTGACGTCACATCTCGTCTCATTTCAGTCTGTTCTATACAAATGATACCAAACTTTAAACCTACATATCTCCTGAACGGAATAAGATTTTTGAATGATTTTCACAATTTTGTTTCTTTTCAAGTCCTCTTTTATATAGGATAGACTTGCTTGACCACTGAACTAATCCTTTAACGGAATAAGATTCGTAAATGCTTTCTTCACCATTTTGTTTCTTTTTAAGTCCTCTTTTATATAAGATGGACATGCTTGACCACTGAGCTAATCCTTTAAACCATTTATCCACAATAGTTTGAAAGTGAGCAGCTGTATCTCAGTTTTTCTAAAATCTGAACATGTGATATCTGCAATCAAGATTTGATGGGAAAAATGTACAAGTCATTAATAACTAAATTATAGAATGACTTAAAGGTGGGATGATGTTTCAGCTGACGTCATGAGGTCACATAACTTTGTTTACATCGCCATTTTGTATGATAGAGAACACCGTCATCTGCTATACACTTATTTAGACTTACCTACCTTTGCATGTTGTTGTATAAGATTATTTTTGTGAGATAATTATGCCGGAATCTTACTGATGCATTAGTTGCACTCATAGACGTGATTAAGATTACTTCAAGTACTTAGACGTAAATATTGTCTCTAAAATAACATTTCATATTAAAAAAAAAAACTTGGCCAGTTTAGTTTATAATCTGAGAACATGCCCATGTTTACATGCCCAGCGTGTGTTTTATATTCCCAGCACATGTTTACATGCCCAGCGTGTGTTTTCATACCCAGCGCATGCTAGCTCGTTTTAGCAGCTTAGTAGGACTGAGTTCGTTTGTTTTACGTATGATGTGAATGAGCTGTGTGAAGATCAGACATGTGAAATGCGCAACGTTAAATGCTTTTCCCTGAAAATGGCTTCCAGTTGAATTAGAGTCACGTGATGAAATCCCTCTATATGGACAGGTAAAGATTTTATATCCACAAGACAGAGCTTTAAATTCTGTTTAGATTTTTTTTTTTCAAAGTTATGTCAAAAGCACACATAGCTTCTGACTTGCGGCTCATTCAAAGAATTTTTAATGTATGCATAGAGAATAGAGTGATGATTGATGTCTTGTCACAAAATTTCAAATTTGTCACCTAAATGTCTCAGATGTCACATTAATTTTTGGCACCTTTTGCACAGAATGTCAGTTTTACCTTTGTCACATTTGATTGGCATAGGTTCACATATCATGACTAGTTGACCAGTGATACTCACTGAAAAGATCATTTGGTTATGTCTGTTTCTTGAATAATGAAATCCCACCACTAAAATGCAACATCAGATTACAGTCTTTTGTAAATCTACACTGAAGACTGACATGTTCTAGTCAGTCAGTTCCCAGCCTCGCGTTAATGAGGTGGTTTGACGTTATCCTCTTCGCACAGGACTCCACCCACTTTCAGAATTTCGTAATTTTCGCGAAACTGATCACTGGAAGGGACAATTTTCTATCATGTGGGGTGTCACCTGACAATGTTGTAGCAGTAAAGTTTCTGAACTAGGCGGGAGTTCGTTGATTTTTCTTTCTATTTACACCAAATTCTCCATATTTTCGGACCATATTAGCACCCCCCTTCCTTTTCAGATGGAGGGTAAGAGGGGAGGGAGGAAGGGGGTCACGTATGGCTATGAAGGTAACAAAAAACTGATATTACCCAGAACATTTTCAAAAGTACTTTGTCTTTTTGCGAAGAAACAAAACATAAAGGTAGAACCATATTAAATTTCCTACAAAATTTTTCAATACTGGCAGACTGGGCCATTATTTTGCCCCCTAAATAGTCAAAATTATAATTGCCCGACATTTTTTTTTTTTTCTAGGGGTGAACATGTCACACCCTCCACACCCGCTTAAGTTACGCTACTGAGTGTAATGTATAATATTCTGCCTACCAATTCAGGTGGGAGACAAACATTCGCAGTGATGTTTTCCGAAACAGTCAGCCGACAATTTTCTTCCTCGATTAAGTGACTGGGAAAACTCCCTAACACGTCTGGGGCCCTACACAAAAGGTGCTCCACAAAAGTTAGTGGATAATTTGCAGAATTCTTTTCAGAGCAAGGCAATCTGGAGCTTGTGACCTTGACCAATCACCATTTAGCCCATTAAAATCCCGTTTAACTCCTAGACCTATACTCTTGGACTCATTGTGGGGATCTTTTTGACCCACAGCCTCAATAACGACTCGTTGAACAACAAGTATGGTAGGCCTATACTCCTGTGCCCGTGGTATTTACTTGTTACCTTTTGAATATACTGAGGAAACTTAGAACAACCATGAAATGCTTTATATTATTATTAGAATTCTGCATATTAATCGCAGTAAAATCTTACACCTGACAAAATATCATCCCTTTCCAAGAAGTGTGCAACAGAGCATAGGCAATCCAACAGACGATCCTGCCGATAAGGGTAACGTTATAGAGACAAAGAATAAGGTGTGCAAAGCACGAGATCGATGGAGCATAAAAGAGGAAAGGGGTAAAAATCGCTAAATGCATTTGGTGCCGCTACTCGCCTTTAAAATGGGCAGAGTTGCATTGTTAAACATACGATTAACCTAAAGTAGTTACACTATCAAAGAGTCTATCCGCTATATCTGTTGATACTTTAGAGGTTCAAAGGCCTCAAGATTTTATTATTTATTTGCAAATACATGGGCGTTGAATATACTAAGGATAAATATCTTTTAAGGCCTACATACATGAAAAGACTTCATTGGTTAAATTGCTTTTGAAAACATTAGAGAAAAAAAACATTTCATGAAATAATTTCACAGCTTTTGAAATTTTCAGACGTTAAAATGCAAATTTAAAATTTGTGATGAAAATGTACTTTCTTAAAGAGGAAATCTTGTCTCAAGATAATTGCTTGACCCGTCGATGGTAGATTTTTTGTATTATTCAACGGGCAAGTTTGATTTTTGTTGCAAAGTTAAACAATTTGATTGGCTTGTCGGTCACATTGTGGAAATATTTCGACCAATCAGAAACGTTAGATTGTAGTCAATTTTCATCTCCACATTAACACGATATCTGGTTTTTAATTATATATTATCTATGGTAATTCTTTAAAGGCGTGTAACTACTGTAATTCTTCCCTAAAATTTTAAAAAATTCCTTCCAATCAAATTCTAGCAGGATAAGATAAAGATAAAGATAAGATAAAGCCGGATAAGACTCATCATTTTCAGTGACTGAAAATCAGTACCAAATTTAGGTTACATAATTGGATTTCCGCCCAGTCATTCATTACACATTAAGAATTTTTGGCCCTTAGACCCCTTCAACCCGACACCCCCGATTTTCTCAAAATCAGGGGTAATCCACACTATTCAACCAGAGAGACTCTTCACACTTCATCGACTAGCATCCAGCTATTGTTACACCATACTAACACAGAGGTAATCTATACCTTCTTATCTGATAACATCTTCATAGTCTATTCACAGTTCACTTAACAGCAACCAGCCACTGTTACACTGTACACAATAGGTCATTCATCTTATGTAGCTTGCTACATAACTGCTGTTCAGTGATACGAATGAGATTAGTCCTTGGCAGAGCCTAAATAAAAATATACACTATATGCTTGGGAGGACTTTGTGCAAAACCCATGAATGATTGATGGACCATTCTTCATAAGGATGGTTATTCATCATGAAGTTTGGCATATAAACTTTGATCAGTCATAAATCAAAAATGATCATACACGATTCAAAGACATGCTGAATCTGATCCCAAAATGTTAAACTCTTTCTTAACAGGTATCTTAACAGGCTATTTAACTCTAGATGTCCATGCACGTACAGTATACTGAAATAAATTTGTAAGTGACAGGGCTATACTACAATCCCCAACAAAATGATTGAAACAAATGCAGCGATTCGCGTCTTATTTACGCAAACTTGAAAGCATATACCACCCTTATTTTTGTATTCAATCTTAGGCCTTACATAGAACTTGACTGCTTGAGATTTGTTCATTTGTGGATGTTTAACGGTACCGAGACAGTCAAAGTCCGAGCCCGTGTCAAACGTTAATAAATAATGGCGTAAGAGTTAGGATAGTGAGGAGATGGAAGGATTGTAAGGGAGATAAAAGGGGAAAAGCTGAATGTGGGAGAAAAATGTAGGTGAAAAGAAAGGGGTGTGTAAGGTTAGGTGTAGAAAGGGAGGGGGACATTATATGTGGTGGAAGAGGTTGTGGTTGCAGAGGAAGTTGATGTTTGAGTAAGAATTGTTTTTGAATAGTGTAGGTCTGAGATTAAGGAGAGAAGAGATCTGGAGTTTACAAGTGGGGCAGAGAGGGGCAGGGGAGCCAGATAAGAGATGGGAGTGAGTAAGAGAGGAGTGATGGAGGCGGATGCAGGTGACAATGATGTCTTCCCTGCGGTTGCGACTATATGCAGAGGAGTGTTGGTCCCAACTTTGGGTTCGATGGTGTTAAGCTTGAGCAGGAGAGTGGTTTTGTTCCATGTACTTTTGTCAGGAATTGTATTAGGAAGACAAGAATAATACTTTATTCATGGAATTTCTGCAGGAAGTGATGGTGGCCAGATCACATGCAGATGGTGGACTTTTAGTATTATTCAGCAGTGTACAAACAGAGGAAGATGTTTGACGGTAAATTGATTTTTGTTGCAAAGTTGAACAAACCGCTAAAAATGTATATTTTCGGGTTTGGATTTGTGTACTCAAATATTGGCTTCATATTTCAGCCAAATTCATGCTGAGCTCCTGACGGACCAGCTTCCTTTAAGTAAGGCAAAATTTAACAATAAATCATTAGACAATGCAATAGGCTTTCTGCCTGCAGTACTAAATTTGTATGGGCCTGGTGGCGATTAGTGATAGTATTTTTCAGTTGAAAATGGCTACCAATACAGAGATTGGCAAAAGATTTTATGTCGATTTTTATCACGATCAAGAGTTTGTAGTGTGGTAGCTCAAGGTTTATTTTACATCTATTTCATTTATTACTTTCAAGTCTGGCCTAGCCTAGGCCTAGCTGTCAATGTGTCATTTGATTTCCTTTAATCTGTGCAGCATTGAATCCAAATGCAAGTTAAGCATATTTGAAATGTGTTGTAATAGTGAAAGACCAGTGATTTTTATCATTGTTAAGCTTGAAATGTGAGCAAACTTTGTTGTGAAAATGAGAATAGTGTGTCCATATTTACAAATCAACCATGGATCTAGCTTCTATATTTACAGGATAAAATTAACAATCAGCTTATTTTCAATGTCAACCTAGTGTGTTGCGGTGTTGGTATGCTGTATTTTTATGTCTTGAAATACCGTATTAGACAATAAGGAAATACTTTAAGACCAAGTTATCTGGACTGCAGATTATCTACTAGTTTAGGCCTTAGCTTAAGGACAATAAGCAATCTGAGTGGTTGTGAAAACTTTTCCTTTTTACGTGTATGTGTTTTTATTTTTCCAATTGAGTGTTTCATTAATCTCTAATTTCTGTTGAAAAAATTATAGGGGCACTATACTTACATGTGTATCTTGCATGGGGTTTGTTTGGCATAAATTGTAACTTGTTGTGTTTGTTTGTTTGTTTGATGAGGTTTAACAGCACCACGACAACGAAGGTCAAATTGTGCTTGAGAGGTCAGATCATTATAGAGGTAGGAAGTAAAGGAAACAGGGGGAGAATGAGAGAAATTTAAGGACAAAAGGTCAGAAAGCTGTAATTGAGAGAGGAGGTGCATGATTGAAATAAAAACAAAGTAGCGAGAAGGGTGGAAGAGGAGAATTAAATATGGTTGTAGAGGGAGGCATGATGAAGAAATGAGATCATTCTATGCGGAGGATTTTTCTAGAAGAACTCAGCAATTAAGTTGTGGGGAGCGAGGGAAGCTCTGTGAAGGTTGTACAGGGGGCAAGCAAGGAGAAAGTGATGGATTGTGAGGGTGCAATGGCAATTGTTGCAGAGGGGTTGGGGGTAGCCAATAAGGAGGTGGGAGTGAGTGAGGTGGGTGTGACCAATTCTAAGACGGGTAATATGAACGTTGTCGATACGAGAGAGGTTGTTGATGGTGGATTTGATCGGAATTGTGGGCTGGATGACATGGAGTTTATTATCAACTTGGGAGTTTCATGAGGTTTGCCAGCAGTCCCAAACAAGGGAAGCGATAAGCGGTTTGACGTCAGAGAGGGTTTTGGGAAAAGGGGCTGGGAGGAGGTTGAGGGCAAGCCTAGCGGCTGCATCAGCCCTATCAACATTTTTGTTTGTCAGTTGAAGAACAGCACTGCATCTGTGTATTCCCTTTATATTTCAAGGGTATATAAATTGTCAGTATCAAATGTTGCTCAAGTGCCTGGTGAAGCTCTAGGATTTGAGCTATAATCATACCTCAGAATGAAACTATTCTGACTTATAAGGACCATTCATGACCCAAACAGGACAATTTCTTACTATGCTATCATTGTGTTTTGTATCCATGTAAGCTATTTTTCAACGAGTTTAATTAGGATTATTACATTTTTAAAGAACCTTTTTTTAATTAAAAACCCCAAAAACATTTTTTTCTGAAGAGCAGGGCAGACCACTATGGGATGGGGAGCAGGGCAGGCTGCCCCTCTAAAAAAGCAAAGCTACGGTAGTGGGTGTGTGGGACCTCGCCCCTTCAAGTTTTACTACTAACCATCAACTACAAAGCATGCAAATACAATTTGTGCCATTTTATCAGAAACCTAAAACTACTTAGTTCCCAACTTACCTTGGTCAGACCCAAGAGTCCATGCTTTGCTGACACATATGCCGCCTTGTTCATTGAAGCGACCAAACCATGCACTGACGCTATCGTTGATTATTCTTCCCCAATCTAAAACAAATCAAAGAAAATCAATTAACCAGCAATTCAATCCACTAAAAGGAAAACAATAATTTATTCATGGAAAGCCACCTTGGCCCAAGTAAGGATTTAAACTTTGAACTACTGTAACCATGGAAAACACTAATCGCCCAATCGATGGGACCAAGTTTAGAACAATTAAATGAAATGAGCCTGAAACATTAAAAATAAACAATTCCATCATATTTAAAAAAACAGTAGCCTGTAAGGGCCATAAAAAAAAGAGGAATGAAAAGTCGATCTATCACTCAATCTTTTCAATCAAGAACGAAAGAGACACATCAACAGCTCAGCTGCCTTCTGGTACAAGAAACAAAATTTATTGTTTAGTTTCAAAACTGTGGGCATGATAGCTGTGTTTACATTTTCCTTGTTTGAAAAGTTGTTTATTTCTGCCATTTCATTCAATTTTGGTTTTTTATGTTTGTTTGTTTGTTTGATGAGGTCTTAACGGCACCACGACAACGAAGGTCAAATTGTGCCTGAGAGGTCAGATCATTTTAGAGGTAGTAAGGAAAGAGACCAGGGAAGAATGAGAGAAATTCAAGAACAAAAGCCAGAAAGCTGTGATCGAGAGAGGAGGTGCATGGGTAAAACTAAAAACAAAGTAGAGAGGGGGTGGAAGAGGAGAATTAAATATGGTTGTAGAGGATGCATGCTGAAGGAAGGAGACTATTTTATCTGGAGGATTTTTTTGGAAGAACTCAGCAATTGAGTTGTGGGGCGAGAGAAGCTCTGGGAAGGTTGTACAGGGGGCAAGCAAGGAGAACGTGTTGGATTGTGAGGATGCAGTGGCAATTGTTACAGAGGGGTTGGGGAAACCAATAAGGAGTTGGGAGTGAGTTAGGTGGGTGTGACCAATTCTAAGGCGGGTAATATGAGCGTTGTCGATACGAGAAAGGTTGTTGATGGTGGATTTGATCGGGATTGTGGGCTGGATAACATGGAGTTTGTTATCAATTTGGAAGTTCCATAAGGTTTGCCAGCGGTCACGAACAAGAGAAGCGATAAGCGGTTTGATGTCAGAGAGGGTTTTGGGAAAAGGGGAAGGGAGGAGGTTAAGGGCAAGCTTAGCGGCTGTATCAGCCCTGTCATTGCCAGGGATGCCAACATGGCTGGGTATCCAGAAGAAAAGAACACTTTTCCTGCAGAGGGTGGGAGAAAAGAGTTTCCGGAGGAGGAGGTGGCAGGTGAGGTTATCCCATTTAAGATTGAGTAATGAAGTAAGAACAGCCTTTGAGTCAGAGAAAATGGCAAAGTGACTAAGAGGAGAGTACTCAATAAAGTTGAGGGCGAGGAGAATGGCCTTAGCCTCGGCTGAAAAGATGGATGAGTGGTCAGGAAGTCTGCTACTGAGGGTGATGTCTTGGATGATGGCAGCAGCAGCTGTCTTGTTGCCTTCCTTGGAGCCATCAGTATAGATGGAGGTGTAATTTGAGAGTTGGTCTTTGATTTGGTTGTGGAGATTGATGAAGAGATTAGGGTGAGTTTGAGTTTTGTTATAAGTGGAGAGGTCTAGGTGGACAGAAGGAAGGGGGTGGCCCAAGGCGGAAAAGTGGGCCAGGAATAGGTGCCGAGAGTGGCGGGGTTGATGCCAAGTTGAAAGAGGTCTGATTTAATGCGTAAGCTGAAGGGGGGCGATAGGGTTTTAGTCCTATCAAAGAGGGAGGAGAAATTAGGGTATCTAATGAGGTTGTAAACAGGGTTCTGGGTGTTGGTGAGGACTCTAAAAGCATAGGAGAGGCTAAGCTTTTTACATCTAAGTAGAAAGGGGGGTTCGTTGGCTTCAACATAAAGGCTAGTGATTGGGGAGGTCCCGTAGGCTCCTAGACAAAGCCTGAGGGCTTCATTTTGGATGGTGTTAATGTGGTTGAGGTATGAGTTGTGAGCGACACAGTAAACAATATTGCCATAGTCAAGCTTGGCACGAATGGTGAGCCTGAAAATTTTGAGGAGAGCATAGCGGTTCGCTCCCCAAGTAGTGTTGGAGAGCAGTCGGAGGAGGTTGAGGGAGCTATTGCATTTTAGTTTCAGGTTGGTGATGTGTGGCTTGTAGGTGAGCTTGGGGTCTAGAGTTAGACCAAGGAACTTTGTGTTTTCAACTTTAGGGATGCGATTCCCATTGGTTTTTTAAACTTGTATTCTACCTCACTGAATTGCAGTGAACCTTCTGATTGGTCCATTGAAGCTACTGATTATCTTCTGGTGTGACTATCATTAACATTTACACTTTATATACAGAAAAATTAACGTATGAAAGAGTATATAGTGTACTTACAAGTATCTACAATCAGCAACAAAATACTTGGCACCTGTTCCCCTCCCCATTGATTACCGCTTAAAAATGAAGAGGCTAAGAAATTTATTCTAAACTTTTTGCCAACATTGATGAGGGGGTAGTAGGGGAAAGAAAAAGTGCCTTGTAATTTTGTCGCTGATTGTGGGAGCAACAGTAAACATACAAGGTGGTGGTGGAGAAGATATTGTTAACTGAATTTTTAAAGCAAGAACATCTTTCATGAAATTAAAGAAGATATGGAGCTCCAATATATATATTCAGTCAAAACAAAGATCAGATTATTTAACTCTATTGTTAAGTTCTCTTATACACTTGTGAAACGTGGAAGACCAATGAGACTGACAATAAGAAATTGGACACCTTTATTTTCAAATGAATGAGAATTTTTTTTAAGATCAGATGGCCATATGTTGTTTCAAATGATGAATTATTGAGATTTACTAAGCTAAGGAGAATTAGCAACGAAGTCAAAATGAAAAGATGGGAGGTGGATTGGGCATGTATTAAGAGTGAAAAAGGACAGCCACTGCATGACAGCATTTATTGACATGGAAGACAGAAGGGAGAAGGAAAGTAGGACGCCCAAGAATGACATGGAGAAGAGCGGTAGTGAAGGAAAGAGGTGCTAGGGTGAAATTCTTGGATTGAAGCCAGACACGTTGCCAGAGACAGGATACGTTGGAGAGAGTACACTGCAGCCTTATGGGACACATGGTCTGAATAGGACAGTGAGTGAGTGATACCAAAAAAGGGGTGCGAGCTACATATAATGGAACATGCTAAGACTGGGTAGGACACAAATGATGTGACCATGTAAACTGTTGATGAAACAGAGCAGGTTCTTTATGGGCATACCCCAGGAAATAACTAAACATACAAATCATCTCTCTTTCCGCAAACTGACAAATGTCTTTATTTAGGGGAAACGAAAATTGGCACGAAATACTTAATTCTTTCCGCATGCTTACGAATGTCTTTGAAGCTTTATGAAATAAAATTGTAAGTATAATTGTCAAAAGATTAGCATTCTCTCTTTACAATAATATATAAAGCTATGTAATACACGTTTATCAAATTTTATTTCATCAAGCTTAAAAATTTTCAGAAAATTTGTCAATATGCGGAATTTATCATTTCAATTTTTGACAATTCGGCACTACACAAATGACGATCGTCACTACGCGATAGGGACGATATGTTTATATACAACATAGAAGACAGTGTGGTCCAATTTAACATCACATGCTCATAGCACCAGTGTTGGAAAAGCAACCAGCAAATCTAATTTTTATTTAAAGGTTTATGGACATGTAGCCATTTCTTTCATTTCTAGTAGGTTAAATGAGGTAAATGGTAAACAGGTTGAGGCAGACCATGGAGGACCTGGTAATTAAATGAGGTAATTGGTAGACGGGCTCGAGGCAAACCAGAAGGACCTGGTGGTTAATTGAGGTGAATGGTAGACGGGCTCGAGGCAGACCACGGAGGACCTGGTGGTTAAATAAGTTGAATGGTAGACAGGCTTGAGGTAGACCAAGGAGGACCTGGTGGTTAAATGAGTTGAATGGTAGACAGGCTCGAGGTAGACCAAGGAGGACCTGGTGGTTAAATGAGGTGAATGGTAGACAGGATTGAGGCAGACCAGGGAGGACCTGGTGGTTAAATGAGGTGAATGGTAGACAGGCTCGAGGCAGACCACGGAGAACCTGGTGGTTAATTGAGGTGAATGGTAGATGGGCTCGAGGCAGACCAGGGAGGACCTGGTGGTTAATTGAGGTAAATGGTAGACGGGCTCGAGGCAGACCAGGGAGGACCTGGTGGCTAAATTAGGTGAATGGCAGCAGGCTCGAGGCAGACCACGGAGGACCTGGTGGTTAATTGAGGTGAATGCTAGATGGGCTCGAGGCAGACCAGGGAGGACCTGGTGGTTAAATTAGGTGAATGGTAGTTGGGCTCGAGGCAGACCAGGGAGGACCTTGTGGTTAATTGAGGTGAATGGTAGACGGGCTCGAGGCAGACCGCGGTGGACCTGGCTGACTCAACCTCAGTGAGTGTGTGAGACATGCAGACGATAAGGATGACTGCACATCTACCATCAAATGGTAATTGCAATCTCTAAGTATAATTAAATGGGTAATAAAATTTGACAGGCGACAGCTTAATTTCCCCCATGATAAAAATTTGTTGCAATGGATTTTTATTCCAAAATCTCAAAGCCTACAATTAAGGTTCAACAAAAACATCACTTAAATTCACTCATTAATAAACAAACAAAACCTATACTGTTAAACACCATCCTATTTGTAAATTATTACTTCAAGCCAGACACATCGACCACCGAGGAATACTTTTGTTCTTGCGTTGAATGTGAAAGTCAGTGCAGTTGCAGTGAAATTTGTTAACAATCAATGTCAGATTATGACCATGGAAGTGAGGTGAAGTGTGTGGAAATCTCTGGTGTAATTGCTGATTGCTTGTGCTGGATTGGATTGTGGTTCCTGTTGTGAGTAATATAGACCCGACAGATTTTAGATTTTGTCGGGGCTTAAGACACAAAATGTATTTCGAGGTTTAGACTTAATGCCTCTGAGCGCCATTCAACCATTGCCATTTCTCTTAACAGCTAAATGAGGAGCAGGAGTTGCAAACGACGTACTTTTTGATGTTCCGCTTTGATGTTCCGTGTATCTGTCCGCATACTCTAGCTGTGGAAAAACGGGTTAAACCTGACAGAGGCTTAAACCCAGTACCTCCAGCATCTCAGTCGTGTGCTCTACCAACTGAGCTACCTACTCCTCTTTCTTTCCTGAAGTTCAGTGACTGAAAATGATGGGAAGTTCTATATCCTGCAAGAATTTGATGAGGCATTAAGAATTGTTGGCCCTTAGACACCTCCAACCCGACACCCCCGATTTTCTCAAAATCAGGGGAAATCCACACCATTCAACCCGAGAGACTCTTCACAATTCATTGACTAGCATCCAGCTATTGTTACACCATACACAACACAGGGGTAATCTATACCTTCTTAACTGACATCTTCATAGTCTATTCACAGTTCACTTGTTAGCAACCAGCTACTGTTACACTGCACACAATAGGTCATTCATCTTGGGCTCAAGCCACATAACTGCTGCTCAGTGATGCAAATAAGATTAGTTCTTGGTGAAGCCTTAACTAAAAATATACATTATATGCTTGGGAGGACTTTGCGCAAAACCCATGAATGATTATGGACCATTCCTCGTAAGGATGATTATTTCATTATGGGATATGGTAAATGCTTAAAAATTCCTGATCAGAATTTGCTGCATCAGTTCAAAGAATTATCATAGATTGATGATACATAACAATTTTGCATAAAAATGTACATATTGATGTCTGTAAAATGCTATAAAATGGACATTATGAACTGAATTTGATGAATCTTTTTGCTACTTATAGTATTTTATATAATTTTAGTCCATTAAGTATTTATGTGACCCAACTCAAGATTGAACTCAAATCTACCGGCTGAAAGCGAGATACTTACACTGTAACAACTGAGCCAACCAGTTGAACATACAGTAGATACCAGTTGGTATTTTCCCCCATATCAGTCTACAAACACATAAGCTTATCTATTCATGTTCCATCAGAAAAATATAAGAAAAGTTTACTTTTCTCCCTCATGTCTGGTAACAGATATTTGCTTAGCAGAAAAGGTGCCGTCAAAAGAATGTCCAATAGACTATTCCATTTTTCCAAGGGGAAGTCTTCGATTGGTGCAACATGCTGAATACCTAGAAGAAAATGAAATTTACTGCATCAAAGAATTCCATATTAATACAGTGGTACAATTTCTACAAAAACTGTTATTTACATCAATGGTTCTAGTAATGCTCAGAGTAATAGGAACTAGTTATACAATTTTCTACGGTTTTAAATGAAAATTGTGACAGGAATAATAATATTAATATATAGTTGTATTACATATATACTGTTGCTTCCTCAAGAAAGCCAAATCATTTTTTTTAAATTTATTAAATTATTTTACAGAAGAAACAAATTTCTCCCTGCAAATTTTTGTTTTCAAAACCATTTATGTTTGCCAGGTCTGGTAATGCAAATGATGACAGACCTTGTGAGACAATTCATAATTTGACACTACAAAGTTATATATTTTAATAAAAAAATTATACCTGAAATTAAAAAGTTGTAAAATGGCTAATTTTGACAATTTTTGAAGGGTTTCTTTTCATGCAATTTTAATGACTTTTGATAGATTTTCAAACAATTTAGTTATTGTTATCTTTATGTGTCAAAAATTATTTAAAGAAAGAAAGAGGATCATGTAGATTGACTTAATTCCACTTGATTCAGTAGTGACATGATTGGTGCCACGTCACATCTGGGAGCTGATGTCATTTGCTGAAGTGAAAACAAAGCTTTGCGTCTTACACGAGCGGTAAGTCATACCACTCTGCACTTGATTCAGTATTGACATGGTTGGTGCCACGTCACATCCGGGAGCTGATGTCATTTGCTGGAGTGAAAACAAAGCTTTGCGTGTTACACGAGCGGTAAGTCATACCACTCTGCACTTGATTCAGTAGTCACATTGTTGGTGCCACGTCACATCCGGGAGCTGATGTCATTTGCTGTAGTGAAAACAAAGCTTTGCGTGTCACACAAGCGGTAAGTCCGTGTGTCTGCATGTGGTATGCAAAGTCAGACAAAATTTGTACAATTACCAATTGTTATTTATAGACTCCATTTTCATTATTAGATGCTTCGTAGTTGATTGTGCAGTTACTGTAAGTATGTCAATTAATTGACGTTTACATCGATTTCTATGGACATTCAGACATTGTACGTGTTATTGGTACATCTGTTGGGTATTTCAATGTAGACATGTTGAACACACATGATTGAAATTTGGGTCATCAGTCATGAAAATTTCAATTCCAGATCGATCATCATACATTGTCTCAAAGGACTGGAAATTAGGTTGGAACATCAATATTTGAAGAAAAAAAATTGCAAATTTGTTTAAAATCAGGCCTATCATGCTACGAATGGCATATAAACAAACACAGCTGATCGCTTTGTTTTTACTCCAGCAGCACACGGTTACTATGCGGTCTGATGACCTCAGGTAACGAAGTTCCTGGATATCCAACTAATTGAAGACTTTTGTTGTAAATCAGTACCAGTATTGCTGGGCACTTAAAGGAGCACTAAAAGTGAGGGCGTCTCTTTCTCTATAATTTGTAGTTATTTTGTCAATATCCAATCACATCTCACTATCCAGTGTTTCATGGATTCAAAACTCAATGACAGTTTGTTCACTCACCGAGTGCTCTCGAACGTTCATTGTGTGTGTCACTTCTGCACATGTTAAACCTTGGGACGTTACATACGACAGCTACATAATTAATGGGCTTGATAATTTTAGCTCGAAAAGTAGAGTAATTGGACAGAAATGTAATAATTAAACCATTTTACATTAAAATAGTACTTGCCTAATGACACAAGTAAGACTCAACGTAAGAACTCGTCGCTGAATCAATTACCAAATGACCATTAAAATGAGTTCCAACCATGAAAAGATGCCAACTCCAAGATAAGCTTATTGGATCACCACATTTCCAATAAAAAGTAATAACTAAACTAATTTCCTCTGCCATGGGGGTCGGATCTTAAAGTGGTCCTGCCATGGGGGTCAGATCTTAAAGCGGTCCTTCCATGGGGGTCAGATCTTAAAGTGGTCCTGCCATGGGGGTCGGATCTTAAGTGGTCCTGCCATGGGGGTCGGATCTCAAAGTGGTCCTGCCATGGGGGTCGGATCTAAAGTGGTCCTACCGTGGGGTCAGATCTTAAAGTGGTCCTGCCGTGGGGGTCGTGGTCCTGCCATCTTAAAGATCTTAAAGTGATCCTGCCATGGGGGTCGGATCTCAAAGTGGTCCTGCCATGGGGGTAGGATCTTAAAGTGGTCCTACCATGGGGGTCGGGTCTTACGTTACATATGTTGTTTGGATTATTTAATTTGCAAAAATATAACTTTTTCTGCACAAAATCCCATCAGTTGTGAGAAAATCGCAAAAGAAAAATGCATTTTTTGTCATCCTTGACGCAAAAACCCAGAATAAGGCTCAATACGCAATGACATCAACTGGGAACGGCTGTATGTAAACAATGCATCGACGCCACATATAACGTGTGGCCGCCATTATAATTTCACAGCTAGTATCAATAGCATCTCTGTTTGTTCTTCTAAAATATTACATTTCCAAGCAAGTATTAAACAAAATGCCACAGCGTTGTGTAATTGGAGGATGCAGTAATATAAATTCTGAAACTAAAAGTCTTTTATCAATGGCAAAGGGCAACAAAATGAGACAATTCTGGATGTGTTTTGTGCACTTGACATGAAGTGAGTTTTTGAGGCTTACCGGGTAGTGGCATATTCAGCTCATGCCAGAAACGCATCGTCTCTGACATGAAAATTTAATTGTTCTGCGAGTAATGAAAATTCAAATGAAAGAAACAAGAGGAAGAAAAAATAAATAAAATAAGACTCGGTGAGATTCAAACTTATAACCTCTCACTCAAAAGAGTGGGCTACTTAATCAGTTAAAAATCTGTATGATTTATTTTATATATAGTGTGGAATGTGATCGAAGGAAGAAAAATCGATAAAAAAGAACTGGAATTGTAATTATTGTGTCCATATGCCAAGCCGTACCTTTTACCATATCAAAACTTTACAAATACACTAACAATCTTTTTTACAATTTCCTCAAGTGCAAAAACGCAAACGGAATTGGGTGAATGAACTATTCAGTTCATCCTGTTAAATAAACGTCAAGAGACAGAGACTTGAACATTGATAAATAAAACTTTACATTTCCATTAGACATAAAAAAAGATAGATGTTGTTGCAAACACTTCAATTTGATTATGTTTAACAAAATATTACTAGCAAAACAGTAAGAATTTCATGCCAACTACGCAGGCTTTGTACTGTAGGACAGTGTAAGGGTTGTAAGCCTGATCCTTCTTTCTTGTCTGCAAGCAGTTCAAATTCAAAAGGAACAACTTCCCTTCACGATAAGAATGTTCTTCTTTTATTTCCAAATCATTTTTAGTAGAAGGCATGGCAGGTCCACTTTAAGAGACATGAACTATACCATCACTGGCTTGCACAAGAAATGACATTGATCTAATTATGCATCCACAAAAAGATTGACCTAACTTGACCTTGTGAAAAGGAGAAAATCTTTTTCTTCTTAAAGGCCACCCATCATGATCAAAATGTGCCGGCGTTCGTTTTATTCCAAAACGATTATGATTGGTCTATCAGTGTAAGTGCACAATGAACCATTGTATTTCAACCAATCACAACACAGAAATTGCCATCTATTTGCCCCCTCGATAGAGACCTGTAAGGTATATCCTGCAGTAGACAACAGTACACTGTATAACACTACAACCTAGAATAATCCTATGTGTTA
Source organism: Chiridota heheva (assembly GCA_020152595.1). Lineage (NCBI taxonomy): Eukaryota > Metazoa > Echinodermata > Holothuroidea > Apodida > Chiridotidae > Chiridota > Chiridota heheva. The sequence goes on along the minus strand of JAIGNY010004209.1, from coordinate 13,437 downwards.
ATCCCATTCTTGCGGCTGGCGCAAGGATGCATGATGCTGGCAAAGTGCAAATACACGCTAACTGTGGGTTAACATGCTAACTGTGGGTTGCCATGCTAACTGTGGGTTGCCATGCTAACTGTGGGTTGCCATGCTAACTGTGGGTTACCATGCTAACGTTGGGTTACCATGCTAAGTGTGGGTTACCATGCTAAGTGTGGGTTACCATGCTAAGTGTGGGTTACCATGCTAAGTGTGGGTTACCATGCTAACTGTGGGTTACCATGCTAATCGTGGGTTGCCATGCTAATCGTGGGTTGCCATGCTAACTGTGGGTTACCATGCTAACTGTGGTTTACCATGCTAACTGTGGGTTACCATGCTAACTGTGGGTTACCATGCTAACTGTGGGTTACCATGCTAACTGTGGGTTACCATGCTAACTGTGGATTACCATGCTAACTGTCGGTTGCCATGCTAATATCACTGAGCTTCCAGCCAATACAGGCAGACTCTACTCATATCTGCTTGATTCGTGAAGTACTGGGCTAAAATCAATAACGCATTGTGTTTGAATTAATATGCCCACCTGCATTATTCACCAAGATGTCAACCCCTGTGGGATGTGCTTTCTTTGCCTCATCACAAAGGCTTTTGATCTCCTCCGGGCTTCTCAAATCTGCAGCGATATAAATCACTGATGCTCCATAACTAACAGAAAATAATGAAAATGTTACAGTTCTGTGGCAAAAATGGGTTATAAACCTCCAATGCTTATAATACAGCCCTAATACAACTACTGTATTGTTTACAAAGAATACAAAACATTTGTTTTGATAAGATGTTGCTAATAAATGCTATTTGCAACAGGAGATTGTATAAGAACTGAGCATTAAATCTACAGTATTTAGAAATCAAAGCATACAGTACAAATATTCTTACCAGCTTCTTGACTGGAAATGTTTCATTTTAGGCTTCTCTGAAAACATAAGAAAATTTGTTGATGCACTTCAGTTAAAAAAAATTCTACACTAGATGGGCTGAACAATCCTAACCAATCGTGGCAATGTGCTTATTCTGACCAACACAATATTTTTGTGCTGCTGTAGCTATTACTGTACATATATACTACCAATTTTGCCAGAATTTCCTAAAGAATTGCAACACTCTGTATTACACTGATTTTTTTTTTCTTTCTCTTTTATGAATACTTGGTTCTGGTTTTTATCACTCTATTTAGGCCTTATTACAAACATGAGTAAAAATGCTCCCTCTTTGTAAAAGGTAACAAGATTTTGCAGACTAAATATACTAAAAAGATTTATCTTATTTGAAGGACTAGTTCAGTGATCAGGCAAGCTTATCTTACATGAAAAAGGATTTAAAAAAATGGTGAAAATTGTTTAAACATCTCATTCCATTAAAGGAGATATTTAAGTTTAAAGCTGTCTTACCATTGTAGAAATGACTGGTGTAGTAAGTTTCTTAACAATTGTTAATGTATTATGAAGAAAACATATGAGTCTTTTTCCTATTTCAATTATTTTCCCTCGAACTTTCTTCAGGTGGTAAATTTTAATTATCTTTACAAGATTCTGTTTTACTACTTTTCTGACATATCCAATGGTCTTTAAGCCACAAAATCGAAGGACAAAATATGATAGAATACAAAAAGACTTTGAGGAATCTGAGGCTATGACATCACAACTTGTCTGATTTAAGTGTTTGTACACAAATGATTCCAAACTTCAAACTTATAATATATATAATATATATATATATATATATATATATATATATATATATATATATATATATATATATATATATATATATATATATATATATATATATATATATATATATATATATATATATATACAAATGTTTATGAGAATATTCCTTTAATAAGCTCTGACATTTAGCTGTGATATTTTAACAATACATATGAGAACTTCCTTATCACCAATTAATTGCAAGACTTGAACAATAATTGCATGGCTATAAATAAGAGAGTTTTTGAATAACAGGTAATAGAAAGCATTCTATAGGTGTAGACCAGGGATAATACATGAAAGATTTCTGTCTGGTGAAATTCCACAGCTAGATGTTATTAAGATAAAAAGGTAACAACTTTTCTATGACTGCTTTAAAAATAGTTGAAATGGATGAAATAGAATGTGAAAGCTATTTACAAGAGGCAAATAAATTTTTGAAAAGATGGTTTGGCACTTGAAAAGCTATGAATTCCTAAACATTATATAATTTGCATGGAATATTTGCATTTTTATGACCCAGGCATTAAATTAACAACCTTCAGTATTTGGTTTAGTCAATTTTTACAACAGGTGAATTTCTTAACAAAGCGAAAAAATGTATGTCAACTTTTCTCGTTTTTCATGCATTTTAAACAATCTAACAGAGAAAAACAAAAAAGATTAATGTTTTGGCATCATGTTTATATGCGTATTTAATGCACGGTTTAATTAAGTTTGCACTCGCAAATGACCCTCCTAAAGTCGGGTCATTCTAGTCAGGCCAAAGTCATTTGCTCCGTGCATCAAATACGCACACACTCCACCTCAACATTAATCTTTAACTAAACTGATCAACACAACAGGGTGGTATTGATGAAATCTTCTACAACTCATGGTGTTACACAACTGAAGGTGTGTCCCTTGAATACAACTGCATTTGTATTGTGTGCCTGTGGTATTTCAACTACAGCGCAAAAGGATATAGTGACACTTGAAAAGCTACAGTATGAATACATGGTGGTATTGATGAAAACTTTTACAGTTCATGGTGTTTAACACATTTGAAGACATGCCCCTTGAAAATAATTCCATTCATATTTTTTAGCTAAGTTAAGTCAATAGCCATGAAGGCCCATCAGGCTGGTGCTTATCCCTTGCTTCCTTAATGTAAACGAATGAGAGTACATGACCCCCACCCCCCTCTTCCTACCTTCTTTCCGAATATGATGCCATTCCAATGCAGATCAACTCCCCAGCAGTGCTGGTACTCATGTTACAGCCAAGTGTACTGAAGCAAATAGAGCGTCTTGCTCAAGAACACAATGCAGGGCTCGCAACGGGAGTCAAACCCGGTAATCTTCGCATACGAGCTGACACCTTAACCACTGAGCCTCTATCAAGATATTTTTTACCCAATTTAATTATAGGACAAAGGATACAGTGATATACTTGAATGACTTTTGCCAAGTTGAATTGAATTTGAACTCTTCATTAATATATATGACAAAATAACTACATCATTGTTTCTTTGCATGCACCAGCTTGCAATCAGCATGGTTGGTACATAATAACCCCTAGCTGTGGAGAAGAATCACTTTACGCATGTAACAACTCGATGTAGCTGGCATTTCAACTACAAAAGGACAAAACAGTAAGACTTTCAAGTTTGTGACCAAGCTCGATTAAGTTACAGGTCCTAAGTTTATTTTCAATAGGGTTATACAATAGCACATCATTATGCATCTGCATGGCTCAGCTTGCAATCAGTAAGGCTGATTATTTAACACATGTGCAAGCTGAGTGTTTCTCTTTCTGAAGTCATCCAGGTCCAGGCAAGGCGCCTTAAATTTGCTGGCCACTATTGGAGAAGCAGAGATGAAGTCATACATCAGACACTTCTCTGGGACCCAAAACATGGAAAAAGAAGTCGTGGTAGGCCAGCAATAACCTACATTGATGTTCTTGAGAAAGACACTGGAATTGAAAGAGATGTCCTGCCAGGTGCCATGGATGATCGCAAGCAGTGGAGAATCTTTGCCGACAGTGCCCGAGTTCGCTCGATACAATGATGATGATGATGTGCAAGCTGTGAAGAAGATTGGCCATCGATGGTGCTTGATCTGCCTGCCACAAACAGCATGTGCATGTGGATCAAGGTTTGATAAAGAAATGTATGTGATGTTACTTTGCAATAAATAAAATAAATTAAAGCTTAGAAGCATACTCACTGTAATTTGAATGGATGTTAATGCTCATTAATATTCATGAAGGCTGAATAAATGCTGGAATAAACGCAGACAGGATAGTGATGGATGATCAGAGGCTGCAACAAGCATGGATTGATTGCTAAATAAGATATAATATGGAAAAGGTTGAAATCAAAATGATAAAAACTTCAGTTATGTTTGTGAGAAAACTTTTTTTGTTTGTTTGTGTGTTTATATTCAAAAGCGAATGATGTTTTGCGCTACTGTAAAAAAGTATGGTCATGTTTTGTTACTAGAATATCAGCACTCTCTAGAGTGCATACCTCCGCCCCGTTGCAATTCCAACATGCCTAGAATAATTTTAAAGTTTATTTGATCCCCATACCTAATATAATCTACCTCAGAAATCCTAGGTCAAACCCAGACACCATGATTTGCAATCTGAACACTTGAAAATTATCTTCTGACTGGATTTCATCCAAGGCCAGACCATCGTTTTCAGTTTTATTCAAGTGAAGCATCAATGTTCATGCTCTATTCAGCCAGGATTCACATTCCATTATTTTCCAATCATGGCAGAAACCAATTGTTTCATTTTCATTGATTCCAAAGAACACGTGATATAAGTCTCTTTGAATCCAGAAAATGGATTGTTTGGATCTTCATTCAGAATGCAAAGTCATTGTTCAGCACATTCCACTGGAAAGTTTCAACTTAATCTTAACAACGTAGTGTTGACAGATCTTATCAAAAACATCCCCACACCTCAATTTCTGCCCTTCCACTATTCCAATAAGTCCCAAATTTCAATCACTTCTTCATTAAACAGTAAGAAAACCACACACCAAATTTAATCCAAATCTAATCATCACTTCTGCAGATATCTTGATGACAGACAAAATCACCTTAAAATGTCTCAACCCCTCCATTTGCATCCTCCCATTCCAATATGTCTCACATTTAATCACCTCTTCCTTTAAGCAGTAACAAAACCCACACCAAATTTAATCTAAATCCAATTATCAGTTCTGCAGATACCTTGATGACAGTCAAACTCACCTTAAAATGTCTCAACCCCTCCATTTGTTCCCATTCAGATTTTATCTTGAGTAACAAAACCCTACACCAAATTTAAACCAAATCCAATCATCAGTTCTGGAGATATCTTCATGACAGAAAAACAAACAGAGGCAATAACATGTCCCCACCCCTCTGTTTGCACCCTTCCCCTGTTCCAATGTCTCAAATTTTAACCACTTCTTCCTTTTAAGCAGTAACAAAACCACACGCCAGATATTGAGATATTTTGATGACAGACAAACAAACAAACAAATAGATGAACAAACAAACACAGATGAAAACATAACCTCCATCCAACTTTGTTGGCAGAGGTAATAAGAAACATGTAACTACAGAAACTATTGATATGATGACGACTTCTTGAACCACTTTCCTGTATAAGAGGCTTCAATTTATCCTTCAGGTAAAATTACTTGTCTTGGTCATGCTGTCAAAATCTTGTCTTGGTCATGCTGTCACAATCTTGTCTTGGTCATGCTGTCACAATATAGTCTTGGTCATGCTGTCACAATCTTGTCTTGGTCATGCTGTCACAATCTTGTCTTGGTCATGCTGTCACAATCTTGTCTTGGTCATGCAGTCACAATCTTGTCTTGGTCATGCTGTCACAATCTTGTCTTGGTCATACTGTCACAATCTTGTCTTGGTCATGCTGTCACAATTTTGTCTTGGTCACAAATCTTGTCTTGGTCATGCTGTCACAATCTTGTCTTGGTCATGCTGTCACAATCTTGTCTTGGTCAATCTTGTCTTGCTGTCATCTTGCTGTCACAATCTTGTCTTGGTCATGCTCATCTTGTCTTGGTCACAATCTTGTCTTGGTCATGCTGTCACAATCTTGTCTTGGTCATGCTGTCACAATCTTGTCTTGGTCATGCTGTCACAATCTTGTCCTGGTCACGCTGTCACAATCTTGTCTTGGTCATGCAGTCACAATCTTGTCTTGGTCATGCTGTCACAATCTTGTCTTGGTCATGCTGTCACAATCTTGTCTTGGTCATGCAGTCTTTAGTAGTTAGTCTTGACTTACATATACATATGACCTGGAGCTTTCCCCTTTAAATATAATATTTTTGGGATGGGAAAGTAGTTTTTCATTAAAGAATAATAATTGAGATTCTGTCCATGAACATCAAGTGTTACATTCCTGTACGATTCCAAAACTACTAAGGTCTGTAGAATAACTGCATTTCAATATTTCTTGGTCTTCTGGGTTCATTCTAAGCTTGCACGGTCTACCGGTTTTGTAACTAAAACCAGTTTCGTGAAACGACGGTAGTGGTTTGATTTATATTTTATGCAAAAATGAAAAATACGGAAGTACCAAATTTAACTAAATCACTACAAAAAAATTACCAAAAGATGGTAAAAATCTGTTTTGTTTACAGTTCATGCTTTGTGTCAACATTTTTTTGTAGTTTTTTTTATATATGTGTAAAAATATGTGATATTTATGCAGATTCAATCAATAAATACGATTGAGAATGTTTGGAAATAAATATTAATAATGTACCTGTAATAATAGGTTCGCTGTATTTGCGTCTTCTTTCTGGGCTAATATTTCCCTGACCATAACAAATTTACCTTCATTCCTTTATTTGAAGTCATGTCGTTGATCCTCTCCTAAGCCCTTTTGTCTTTATAAAACACTTGGGAATCCATTATAAATCCCAAAGAAGCAAATCGCAACCAAAATATTACAAGACCATTTACGATTGTCACACCCAACCACCCCCTACTGTACTGACTGACCCTATGCAGAAGGCTAGTACAAGTTACAACACATTATTCAATGGGTATATGGGCCCCTGGATACAAATGAAACTTTGCGTGAATGACCTTACATGTAGATTCACTGTTGTCATAGTAACATGATCAAATGAATAGGTTTTCAAGAGTTGTTGTATAAATTTGGAAAGTTTTTTTAGTTTGATTACAGCAGCTTATGCCAGGAAAAACCTTTGCTATAAATAGCTGTAGCATGGATTAGAGGAGGGTGAATTAATTTACTGATTGTTATGGAATAACAATGTACTGTAAAACGAAAATAAATCATCCCTGTGCTATCACCAGCTTGGTTTGTGAATTCACATTTTACAATAAGGTCGCAAGTGAAAATGACCATTCATTCCCTCAAAAAGTTTGTATTCTTTCCCCTCATCTCATTTTCATGTGTATAATAAACCTCTGAACAACAGTTCCGGTCAAAATTGTTCAGATTTAGAAAGAACGAAAGATTTCATGCATTTTGTTTTGAAAAATTTCTTCCGTTCTCCTGTAATTATGTTTACTCATAGTAGTAGCCTACGAGTGATGGAATCTTCCGTTCAATCATTGTGTTGTATGTAATTGTAAGTGATTTCATTGGTTTAAAGTGGAGCGAGTTTACATATTTTTTTGCAGACCATTTAAGTGATAGCTGGTTGATATGCATAAATTAATATTATCTCTGCATTCCGCTCTGCATATCATTTCACAAGTAGAAAGTACAAACAGAATGTTCAAATACAGATGTGTTTTGCTGTTTTATATGATACAAAATGACCACAAATATTGTTTATCCTCGTGAAATGTTTTAAATCAAGGTTGAACTTACAGTATCTACAGAGTGCCAAAGAATCGCTTTTGCTAGGGTGTGTGGCATATGTTGTATTACAGAAAATGTTTTCATAGCTCCTTGCTGGAAACAAGGTGTGGTTTAAGTACGGAATACAATGTACTTTAGTTTAATTTTCAATCCTGACGTATTAAAATCACGTATCATATTATCCGTACAAGATTGCAAGTGATACACTTTTATTTATTTTCAATTTTGATGAAAAAATACAAATTTGGTGGGGAGTGGAAACTACTTTTCATTAGCGGGCACTTTCTTCTCTGCCTTATTATACACTCCTGTAATTCATGCAGTTTTATAGCACATTAAAAAAGTGAATAATGTACAATACAAGGCTATAGGGCGGGAACCTTTGGTGGCTTAAGTATGATAGAAGATGCCACCATGATGCACAAAGAGGGCGTATTTAAAGTAAAAGCATAGCAAGAATGATTATTGAAATTGAAAATAACACGAGGTATGCATGATTTATGAGTATTTTTTGGTTTAACTATTTTTTTTTTTCAAATAAGAGCCACGGCCTGGCCATGGTTAACATTTCAAAGAAATGTTGAGTATCAAGTGGGTGGGATCTGAACTGTAAATTTTCATGCCGTAGGTTATATGCAAATCAGCAACAATTGTACTGTGTGATCACTAATTAAGTATACAATGGCTAGCATCACACCGTAAGATGCATTTAGAGGCTTAATTTATCTTTTTTACAATGATCTGACAAATTTCTTTTCTTTTTATATGACAGAAAATTAAAATCATAACTATAAATTAGAAATCGTGAGCAAATAAGGGAATATAGATGGCCTGTTGACACAGCATTTTTCACAACTTTTTTTACTTGACTGCCTTGGGACATCGGGACCAGTTTTAATGCCTTTCCAACCTAGACTGACAAAGGGGTAAAAACAGTATTATTTGAGGGGCAAATGGAGTATATAAAATCACTTTACACGCAAACAACATTAAAGTTTATCAATAAATTTTTTTGATCAATGCCTCCGTTATCATTTTCAACATTATTTACAAACTAAAACAGTAAATACCATCAGGATTCGCATGCAAATGCAAATTTACACCCATATCATATGACCCAGCCAATTATAAAAATGGCATTTTACACTAAGTCCCACATGGCATCCCATGATCCACATGGCATCCCACCCCATGTCTCACATGACATCCCATCCCATCCCTTGTCCCATATGGCATTCTACCATATCTCCCATATAGCATCTCACCCCATAATATCCCATCCTTTGTCCCACATGGCATTCTACCATATGTCCCACATGGCATCCCATCCTATGACCCACATGGCATCCCACCCCATGTCCCACATGGATCCCATCCTAAGTGCCAAATGACATCCCATCATGTCTGACATCCCATCCATGCCTTGTCCCATGGCATTCATCCCATATTTCCCATGGCATTCCACCATACAGTATGTCTCCACATCATTCCACCATATGTCCAACATTCCACCATATGTCCCACATGGCATCCCACCCTATAAGAAACAAGGCATCCCACCCTATGTCCCACCCTACATGTCCCACATTAATCCAACCATATGTACCACATGACATCCCTCCCTATCCCTCCTGTGTCCCACATGGCATCTCTCCCTATGTCTCTCATGGCATCCCACCATATGTCCCGCATCAGTGGCTTCCCACTGATGTCACACATGGCATCCCACTTATGTCCCATAATTGGATCCTACCATATGTTATAAATGGTATAAATCCCAATGACATCCTACTTTATTCCCACCTGGCATCACATTCCATGTCCCCATGGCATCCTACCATATGTCCCACATAGCCTCTTACCTATGTCACACATGGCATCACAACCAATGTCACAATCTGTGTTACCCATCCCACCCCATGTCCCACACATGGCATCCCTACCATGTCCCACAATCATCCCACCCCATGTCCCACATGGAATCCCACCCCATGTCCCACATGGCATCCCACCCCATGTCCCATGGCATCCCACCCCATGTCCCACATGGCATCCCACCCCATGTCCCACATGGCATCCCCACCCCATGTCCCACATGGCATCCCACCCCATGTCCCACATGGCATCCCACCCCATGTCCCACATGGCATCCCACCCCATGTCCCACATGGCATCCCACCCCATGTCCCACATGGCATCCCACCCCATGGCATCCCACCCCATGTCCCACAGGGCATCTCCCCCATGGGATGCCATGTCCCATGGCATCCTATTCCATGTCCCAAATGACACCCCATGTCCCACATTACATCCCATTCCATGGCATCCCACCTTATGTCCCACATGGCATCCCATCCTATGTTCCACATGGCATCCCACCCTATGTCCCACATGGCATTCCACCCCATGTCCCACATGGCATCCACCCAATGTCCCACATGGCATCCCATCCCATGTCCCACATGGCATCCCACCCCATGTCCCACATGGCATCCCACCCCATGTCCCACATGGCATCCTATCCCATGTCCCACATGGCATCCCACCCCATGTCCCACATGACATCCCATGTCCCACATTACATCTTATTCCATGGCATTCCATTCTATATCCCGCATGGCATTCCGTCATATATCCTACTGTACATGGCATTCCACCGTTTCACATGGCATCCCACCCCATGTCCCACATTGCATCACACCCCATGTCCCACATTGCATCCCATCCCATGTCCCACATGGCATTCTACCCCATGTACCATATGACATCCTATAGGCTCCATAAGAAGTCTTATCCTAGCTATCACAGTCCCTGATTGAGCATACTATGTATGTATGAAAGTGTCAGTTCATATAATAACTTATATGCAAAAGACTTGTTGAATAAGAAAAAGGTTGTGAGTCAAATAATTATGCCTGATATAGACCTTGGTGTATACACCACATTGTATATATTATATCATATGGCCCCCATCCATGTCCCACATAACATCCCTCCTTATGCTCATATGCAGTCACATCCTGTCACACTCCCTGACTGAGCATACTAAATAAAAAGTCTGGTCAGTTTATATACTAAAGCAACTTGATGCAAATAATCACAATAATAAAGGCGGAGTTTAATAATCATGCCTGATACAACCGTTGGTGCTCAAACATTTGGAAAATTTTAATCTCCAGTGCTATAAGAAAGACCAGTTATCTCTGAAGAGAAAAATTATATCATTTTACAGTTTTGTAGAAATATGAAATGTTTTGCAGACTTTTTAAGGAAAGTATTCTTCAATCTTGTCTTAAGTGTCTCTAAAAAACTTCAACATTTTATAAGGAAATTCTAACCTTGCATAAGAATATCTGAAGAAACTTTAAATTTTTCTGAGGAAATCTGAAAGAAACACTAACATTTTCTGAGGAATTCTCAAAAAACTTTAAAATTTCTGAGGAAATTTTGAGTAAAAGTGTGGACGGCCAGAATCGACATTACAGTACATATTGCATTCGCATGTGAACCAAAAATACTGTGATACAAACATCGTTAGCAGCTACCATATAACAGTGCAGTACACTACAGTACAGTTACTGTAATGCATTTTATGTTCAAATCTTGTTTACATTACGGGTAAAAAACCGGTTTCCCGGGTGAAAAACTGGTTTCCCAACTAAAACAGATTTTGGTTTTGGAAAATGACCGGTTTCGGTTTTGAAAACTGACCGGTTTCACGTCGGGGAAAAACTGTGCAAGCTTAGTTCGCTCCACTCTACTAAAATGTATGGCTACATCTAGGCTTGTCTGTACTTTACCTAACACCACACTCATGAAAATGAAAAAGAAAGAAATTGATTACCTCTTCAGGTCATTCTTTATACTGTTGATGACTTCATCAGACCCAAACCCAGTTAAGATGATGTCGCTCCCTTACTCGCCAAAACCCTTGCAACAGTGAGTCCAATGCCTGACGTTGATCCTGTAACAAGGGCTACTCTTCCATGCATCATTCTACTGTTGTAACATAAAAATATCACATGTTAAAATGCCATATTAATACGCGGTTGAAAATATCTATTCCCACGAATAATACTAGGGAATTGATTAATTAGCAATATCGGTCTATGTAGAGTTTATATTTTATAAAAGACTACACATTAAGTTACACAGTAACTACTTGCATGACTTCTCCACAGAAGAAACCGTATTGTGGCTTATACTGAATACATCTCCTTGAGGTTGATTGTCTACAATAGGATTGCTGTTCTAAAAGAAACCATTCAAAAAGAAAATTTAAGACTACCTAAATCCCCTATCTTAGCCACTGTATTAACTTTCCTGGTTCCTGATTGGCTATTGTCACATTACGTTGTTGACATGTCTTGACAAACTGCATATGTGCACTTGCGAAAACTCCTCTAAGAACTTGATGTGGAATGTAGATTGGTGTGAACATACTTAGTTCTGAGGAAATTACCTTTATCATAATTGTTTTTGTGTTGATTTATATTTTTGTGTCACTGAACCATTAACGTTAGACCTACAGTAAGTGTAGCTTGATTTAAAAAAGGGGCAGGGTGCTAGACTTGTTGAGGGGCACAATAATGCACGCGAAGTGCTGCGATTCTTCAGCGTGGATTCCAGGGGCCGCCTTAAGGCTCAAACCCATGGTGAAGAAGCTCTGGGATTTTAGCTATAATCATACCTCAGAATGAAACTATTCTGACTGATATTGATAAGGGCCATTCATGGGCCAAACAGGACAATTGTTTCTTATAGTATGCTATCATTCTGTGTTCTGTACCCATGTAAGGTATTCATTTATGAGATTAATTAAAATTAATATGTTAAATTGCTATTTATTTTTTCTCATGAGGGGCAGGGCGGACCCTAGAGGGCAGGGCGGACCCCTAGGGGGCAGGGCGGATCCCTAGGTAGTCCGATCCCCCCTATGGACGACATTTTCCAAGGGGTAAGATTTTTGCCTCACCCTATGGACGACTATTTCCGAGGGTAAAGAATTTCATCAATTTTTTTTCCGAGGGGTAAGATTTTGCTTTACACATATTTTCCCAGGGGTAAGAATTTTTGCTTGATAGGCCTAGCCTACAGTGTACCTGTGCACGACTTTTTCGATGGGTAAGAATTTGCTTACACTTATTTTCCGAGGGGTAAGAATTTTAGCCATACCTATGGACGACTTTTTCCGAGGGGTACATTTTTGCTTCAAAATACAGACAACATTTCCGAGGGGTGACAAAACGGGCAATGTCGTCCATAGGGGGGGATCAGACTAAAACTAGAATGACCCAGGGGGCAGGCAGACCCCTAGGGGCAGGGCAGACCCTAGGGAAAAGGACGGACACCTGACACTAGGCGGGCAGGGCGGACCCCTAGGGGGCAGGGCGGACCCCTAGGGGGAAGGGCGGACCCCTAGGGGGAAGGGCAGACCCCTAGGGGGAAGGGCGGACCCCTAGGGGGAAGGGCAGAAGTTGGGGGCAGGGCAGGCCCACAGGCTGTGGGGTGGGCCGCACTGTAAAGCTATAAATCTGGAGGCGACAAAATCCACAGACTGTGAGGCCTACAAATGTAAAATGTCAAAAAACACAAATATTGAATGAAAATGGATGCCCAACTCCGCATTTTCACGTTAAAACAGACACGGCGGAGTCTCACTCTGTATTGCATGTAGTGCGTAACAATGTACACTAGGGGCCGGGCATACAGAGGGAGATGTTATCTCACAGTCACAACCTAATCCTATGCATAACGCGGTGGAAGCTAATCGCGTCGCAAAATATATATGCTACGCACACCTGTTTTGCGAACATTTTACAAGAAA
>JAIGNY010004247.1:1075000-1268092 GCA_020152595.1 Chiridota heheva | reverse complement strand
CCTTTAACTCATTTTGATTTGTACATGATATGATGTATATATATGATGTATAGAGAGGTCTTGTGGCTCAGCGGTTAAGGATTCATGCTCATATTCGAGAGGTACTGAGTCTTTAATTATTGGAAAACTTTGCCAATTTTCTCAAAGATTTTTCAATATTCGGAAAATATTCTTCAACTTTTGTGAAATTTTCTTGAACTTTTGGGAAATGTTACAAAAATCCCCAATAATTTAAGAAAATTTCCCTTTAAATTTGTCAATTTATTTCAATAATTTCCCAATTTTACCTCCCAAAAGTGCAGGAAGAACAAAACTGGGAAGCTGAAATCCCCTCAGGAGGACAGTTTTCCCCTGCCCCCTGCTTCTTACGCCTCTGGGATCCGCATCTCAGACTCACCCCTGGGCATTCCTTTGGATCCCATCGGGGTCCTACGGTCCCCCTAATGGGGCTAGCACTGCCCCTGATTCCAAACAATAAACACAACATAAGAAAATGTCAGTTGACTCATAAATGTAGGGGAGTTGATGCATTGGAGGAGTTGATCAACCTCTTGTAAATGTACTTTCATGAATAATAATAGTTGGTTGCTCTCTGCTGCTGTATGTAGTACATAGCACTAAATGCAATCTGATGTATAGTAAACAGATAATGTCACATTTTTGACCTTGAAAGTAAATTTCAGGACATGTTTATTTCTCTTTTATAACAGATCTTAATTCCCAAACAAATATAGAACTAGATAGGCTAGACATTGCTCAAGTTTTTTTTTTACAAGTTTTCGTCTTGAATGTGCTATCACTTTAGGTCTAGAGGTTAAGAGTGAAATTTAAAACAAAATAGTTAGTGTGGGGGGTGTGGAGTTGACCCATTGATGTGGGGGAGAGTTGAACCATGCATTGGTCATGGTATAAAATGTATACAGGCATATTTTATTCCATACATTTCTGTATACAATTAATCAGGAAGAGCCTGGAGAGAAAATGATGCCTATAGGGGACCAACCTTCGACAATTGCGTCTGCCTTTTGGTCGGCAAATCTGGTAATTATGTACCCTCATTTTCAAAATTTTGATTACCAAAAATGTTCAGTTACTCGCCAGTACAAAACTATAATTTTGAATGAAAAACCCTCCCAACCTTCTCAATCATGGCCGTATGAGGCGGGGTTCTTGGGGCGGCCTCCCCCTGTCAGTCGGGAGGGCAAAATTGTGAAATGTCGTGGTCGGGTGTACTGTTTAAATTAGTGATTTATTGGAATCGGGTCCAACTTGCCTAGATATCGGGGTCATAATGCCTTCGACATGATACTTTGGGCACCTATCTTAGTCGGGCAGAGATGAAAATTCGTGATTTATCAGAGTAATGCCTGACTTGGCTAGAAATCGGGGGATGCCCTCCCGACTCGGCATGATTCTTGGGCACCGATCTTAGTCACAGGCAGAGATGTGAAATGTCGGATGTGCCGTTTAAATCTGTGATTTATCGGAATCATGCGCGACTTAGCTAGAAATCGGGGATCCCTCCCGACTCTGCATGATTCTGACAACATGATTCTTGGGCACCGATCTTAGTCGGACAGATGTGAAATGTCGGATGTACGGCACTGTTTAAATCCGAAATGTGAAATCTGAATCAAGCCTGAGTTGAATAGATAGAACAGTCATGTCCTCTCGACTCGGCATGATCCCGATAACATGGTTTAATCGGGCAGTGATGTGAAATATTGGATGGATAGCCAGCTTCCAAAAGGGAACCGTGAATTTTGATGTCAACATCAAAGATGTGGGGGATCCAAGGGACATTGATAACATTATTTCTGCAGAAGTAGTGGGTGAGGGGAACCAGTACCTCCCCCAATAACATGACTTCCACACTGGCTGACAGGATATATCGGAGATTTTTGCAAGAAAAATTGTGTTACAAAAATTGGCGCCGGAATAGCCAATAATGTTGTACTCGAACTTTCTCCATTTTCAGGGGGAATTTCTCCTCTACCTGCTTAACAATGGTAATCCAAATGAACATATTGTAGTTGATTTTAAGTTAGAATTGGAAATTTTCTTGTTTTGTGAATTTGTATTTTTGCCACGTCTGTGTTTTGATTCAAAACTATTCGAGGGCATCACAAACAAGAACTCTTCTTCCCTTAGACCCCTAGCAGAGCTTTGCCCCAGACCTTACAAGTTTGCCCAAATTTTCTCAATTTGCAGGAAAATTCAATCTTTGCCTGTCAGTTTGTTTAGAAATATTAACCTAGAGCTGATCTCAGTCGATTTTATGGTTAGAATTGTCTTTTCATCAAACCTTGGGTTTGATTTTAAGCCATTTTGGGGCATCCAAAGTAGAAATTCCTCAGGGCTTCGCCCCGTTGGCTCTTACAAGGGCTTCATCCCTATGCCACACCGGGCCCTCAAGCTGACCATAGCATTCCACGCCCTTACGCATATGCAGTGCTGCTTTTGGCTCGACAAATATTATTGAGAGCATTCTAGTGCCCCTATTTTCTCACCTCGACTATTTTGCATCCCCTCTCTCCCCCCATCTTCTCATGCCAAATACTCTGTTTAAGCTACTAATGTTTTTTGGTGATAGGTTTTCGAGTCGGGCAAAAAGTCACTACCAATCCAATGTAAGGTAAAAGATATTTTGTTTTCGATAAAATTATTGGTCTTCATGCTAGTGTATGTTTATGAAAGCTCAAAGCTAGATCAAAGAGAGCCCAATAATCATGACCTAAGAAATTTACAACACATCAGAGACAACGCTCGTTGCTCAGAATAATCCGAACCAAACAGTCAAAGTTTCTACGATTGAAAGCGGAAATTTTTGACTCTTATTCTGGTTTTTTTTTGTGTATAAAACTTTGGAGTGGTATAGCATATTCCGACTCTTGTATGATTCGAGTGCAAAAGAAATTAATAAACTGAAATTAGAAGTAGCCCATTCTACTGATGATTTCGCAGAGTCTGCAGGCCCGTTGCACCGATTCTTTGGAATTTCAAACAGGGCCAGAGCGCCAATAATAATCTGTGTGACATATGTAGCATCTGAAAGATGACATAGGCAGGTTAGATAATACAACAACAACATAGGCGCTGGAACAAGGGGCACGACCCCTCTCCCCCCCTCCCTCACTATTCTCAAAACTTTTAAAAGGTGAGGGAAGATGCCCTTTTTCTGAGGAAAAAGTGCCCCTTTTCTGAGGGAAAAGTGCCCTTTTTCAGAGGGAAAAGTGCCATTTCAAAGAGGAAAAGTGCCCTTTTTGAGAAGGAACGTACCCTTTCGAACATTTAAAAACTTTTTCTTCAAAGAAATCTGATCTTTTCATTCAAGAAAGTAACATAAATATCGCCCTATGAAAAGACTAAAATTGTGAAATTTTGCGTGCATTCTAAATTTACCCTACAGACAAAGTTGGGAGCCCAACAAACCTACATATGGAACTTCCTTATACTTAAAAGGCCTTTGCCTACCTTTGTTTTCCCAGCTTATAATTTGCAAAAACTCTTTAAAATAGGGCCATTCTGGAATGTACGAGTCACCCCAAATTTCATTAGTGGGGCATCTTTGAAATATGCCATGCAGGACAAAACTTACTATTTGGACCCGGGCCATTGTCATGACATAAACTGACCTGCCCTCTCTCATCTTCTTTGTAAAGATTAAAAGGTGCCCCTATACAGAGATGAAATTTTTTATATCAAAATATATTTGAGTCCCTTTATTATAATTGTTTTTTTATTGACAGATTGACGAAAAGTTACACAAACCACCAACATCAAGCAAAATACCACGAATTTCACTTGTGGAGCACCTTTGGCACTTTAGGTTCAGGCCATTGACTCGCTGAAAACTGCATGTGAATTTGGTTCATCTGATAGGCCTACTAATAAGGCTACAGTGATATACCGAATTACATTTATTCTCAGCAAGAAAATGATGACCCCTGAATGATAATCTAAGGACCCTTTATTTGCTAGTAGTTTTCACATTATTTTAGCCATTAGATATATTTCGATTCATGACCAATACAATTGGCTAATCATGATCTATAAGTCTAAATCCTTCCGATTTCAAGACTTAGGCTTTCTGGCTATCTATAAATTTTTAAATTTTTGTAGATTTTGGTATGAAATTGTTTTATTTGACCAAATTTTGGACTAAAATATCCTGAATTTCTGAAACTGAAATTAAAAAGGGACGGCGTCACCAGTAATTTTGGACGGATAAAAGTTAAGAAATTTTCCGGTGAGGGAGGGTAGGGTGGGGGAGGTTGACCATATAAAGCTATACTGCTGTGCAATATGCTTTGTAAATCAGCAGCTGGAGAGTGCCCCTCAGATTCAAACCACTTCCTCCGCCTCTAAACAACAACACCAAAAAAAATCATAATTTAGTTGTCGTGCTTTAGTTCTAAAAAAAAGACTGTATCAAAGCCTACATCACTACAAATATCCTACATACAGGGCCGGATTAAGCTCTGTTGGGGCCAAGGGCAGAAAATAATTTTGGGCTGGTCTCAACATCAATTTGGATGGCTTTATGGAGTGAAGAATGTTCCGTGTGGAAAGGGGGAGTGTATGGTGTGGGGTGCAACTTTCTCGATTGCATGACAATTCTTCCCGGTTGGAGATAAAATTGGGAAAATATTAATATAGAAAATAAAAAAAATTATTTAAAATTGAAGGAAATTTTGGAAAAAAATACTGGAAATTTTGGTGATGGAAATTTGAAAACTTTTTCTAAAAATGTCAGTAAATGACAAAAAATTCCCATAAATTGAAGAATAGTTACTCAAAATTGAAGGAAAAATTCCCACAAATTGAGGATTTCCTGATTAGAGCAACGTTTGATGATCACTTAAATTACCAGTGCATTTTCCTAGATTGTTTTTCCTCCCGAGCGATAACTTTTGCTACGCCCCTGGTCCCCGATTGAGTTTTACTTCTTATAATTTCCGATAAAACATCTATTCATTAAAACGTGATCTTTTATCAACTGAAATCATAAACCCCAAGATGTTTACCACACAGAAAATATCACAAAAACAACAAATTATAATTCTTTTGTTTTGAGAACCCAGAATGGCTTCAAATCAAACAAAAAAGTTCAAAAATTAAATTGAGGAAAAGAAGAAAATTGGAGATTCTAATGGTAAAATCAACAGATAAGCATTTAGGTTACCATTTCTAAACAGAAAAGAAATTTGCCCTGTAAATTGAGACAATTTTGACAAAAAAGTCCTCTGAAGATTGTATGTTTTTGTTGAACTAAAAAGTCTTGAAAGCTGAAGAACATTACAAAAGTTTAAATTCTAACGTTAAAATTAACTTGACTCAGATAAGCAGGCAGAGGAAAATTCGGATAAAGAATGATTGAATATTTGAGTCGATTGAACAGATTTATCCAGTGGTGTAGTCAGAGGGAAGCGAGGGGCGACCCCCCTCCCCTCCACCCCAATATTTAAATCAGTCGGATCAGATTTGTACTTGTCGCTTGAAATTTGTACTTGTCGATTTTACTTGTCGATTTTACTCTTAGCGACGTCTCTCAAGTTGATATTGAGGGTCATCACCCAGAAACAGAATAATGTAGAACCATTTGATTGATTGATTGATTGATTGATTGATTGATTGATTGATTGAATATATCTATTCACTGTGAGATCATACTTTCATGCACAAATATATACATAGTGATGTTATATAAAATAAGAAAATGATAAACGAAACAAGAAATTACAAAATGAAATATGAAGCAATATTGCACTAGCAAACAAAATGATCTGCACAATGAAAAGGCCAGCACTAAAAGTTGGATGCAACTGGCCAGGGGAGAAACTTATTTCCATAGTGGTCCTGATCATAAGTAAAATATAAGGGAAGTCACTGGAAACGGGATAAACAAAAAACAGTAAAACATGCATAAAAAAGAAATTGAATAAAAACCAAGAGGGAATCAGCAAGAGATGCTTAAACAGGCATAAAAATGCATAACTAATGATACAAGAATGGAGCATAGATATGAAAATAGATGCCATAAGACCAAAAAATAAAAAGTAAGCAGTAAAAAAGTGAGTCCAAGTAAGAAACAAACCCTAAACCTGATTAATGACTAAAAAGCAAAGAATGAAAATAAAAGAACAGCATGAGATGTATAAAATGCAAAACTGTCAAAAACAAAATGGAGATAGATATGAAAATAGATACAAAATGATCAAACATATAAGACATAAAAAGTCAAAACAGTAAGCCCAAATAAAATACAAACTCTGAATCTGGAAAGACTCAAATGGCAAAAAGTATTAAAGAACATTAAAAGGTACTGGAGTAAAAACCATAGCAACAAAAAACAAATATGAGTTGAATTATTATTTTTCAAATGCCAAAGTGGGGATTTAACAAAACAAAAAAATATCATGACCTTTCGACCTCCCAATTATTTTGATTTTTGATTAGAATGTTAAACCAGGGAGCGTGACGTCATTCGGCCTATATATGAAATACAGGCCGAATGACGTCACATTCTGGTTAATCTCTATACCCACCTATGCAATTTGTAAAGATACCCAGTAATTCCTTTAAAAGATACAGCCATAACCAAAAACTTGTTTCATCATTTGACCTGTGATCTTTTGACCCCAAAGTTTACGAGACACAAGTTATTGTACCACAGTATCATGATACAAACATAAGATTGGTATAGGTCTTGCACTTTCGGAATTTAAATTGGCACAAAAATGTACAATTTAGTACATAATTACCCTCTAAAATCACATATTTTACTTCTGACCTCTGACCCTTGACTCTAATCACTGAAACAACATCTGAAATTTTTCACATTTATCGTACCCGACTGTATGACACAATTCATGCTCACGTCATACTTACCACTCCATAACTATAGGACACAAATTCATGTACCAAGATATCATGGTACAACATAGGGTTGGATGGGTCTTATACTTTCTGAGTTCAAAATGGCGCAAAAGTTTGCATAAAAAAACACTTATTTGACCTTTGACTCATGACATTTTGCCCTCCAAATATTTTGATTTTTGTTAGAATGTTAAACCCTACCTACCAAAGCAATTTGTAAAGATACCAAGTAATTCCTTCAAAGATACAGCCATCACCAAAAACTTGTTCCATTTGACCTGTGACCTTTGACCTTTGTACCCCAAAACCTTGGAGACAAAAGTTCCGGACGAGGGGTACCCATCCACCAATGTTGGTTCATGTGTGTATTACAGTTTTTGAGTTATAAGCGACACAAATTAATCGTTGCGTATATACGCATACACGGACAGACGCAAAAATCACCAAAATTTGCCCCGTTCCAAAAACCTATGACCCCATACCCCTAATATGAAGTCATCATATGAGACCCCCTAATGAGCCCTACCATCCCCCTTAATATCAAGGGAGGTGGCCATATAGTGTAGGAGGTATAGGCAGTTGTTTGCCTATACAACAAAGTAACTACAATATCTCATCTCCACATTTATGAATATGTGGGTGATAAGATAACAATGCCACTGGGATTGCACCTGGTGCCGCACGTATTTAGACATGATATACTGCATAGGAGGAAAGCTGAATAGGTCGTGGCAATTTAAAAAATCCCGTCCAAGTTCAAACTTCAATTTACCATTTTCTATACTGCATTGGTTGATATGAATCATGAAACAACTCCATAGTTGAATACAATGTTATGCATATACTTCTGGTCAAAATCGTTTCAAGGAACTGCGGTCCATTTTTTAAAATAGGGGAGAGGGGGTTAACCATGGAATATTGTCAAGGCTGTTTATAAAATAAGGATGCAACAAGCTTATGGTTTGGTGAACTTTGTGGTCTAAATTTTGGGCCCAAACAAAATAACAGTGCGATTTAACAATGCCGAATCTCGGGTGCCAAATTACAAAGAATCCAAGCCGGCAATGTAGTAGAAAAATGAAACAATCCGGGCCTTTTAAGTTTATTTCTAAATAATGAAAGATATTTCTAGCCTTGTGTTGAAGTGTGAGCTTGTGACAACATGTGTTGTCACAAAATATAATGCTAAATTCACCCTGTCTTAAATGTGGCCACATTACATGCATTATGGCCAATGATTGTTTTTATTACCTTTACTGGTCTCCTAAGAGTCCTAACCACCTGTAGCTTGTTAAGGAAATTTTGAAGGTGTGTCAATGAGTGGGAAGGGACCAGTGTAGGGATAAATGATACATAATTCAGTATAAGACCTAGCAGCAGTGACGTACGCAGGATTTCGAGGTGGCGGCAGATTTTGTATTCTCCCGAATGACTTCATTTGAAATTGAAACTGCGGAGAACGCCTTAACCCAAACCCCTTATCAGAGGTGTAGGAAGCGGTGGTTGAGGGAAGTTAGGGGAAAATGCACCCTAAGAGCAGGGGCGTAGTCAGAGGGGGCAGGGCATGCGTCCCCCCTTTGAGAAGCCCTTCCTCTATTGCCCCCAAATGAAATGATATAATATAGTGTCATTGTTCATTGCATCATTAATGTAACCCTGCCCCACTCTTGCCCCCAAATGCCAGTGCCTAGCTACGCCACTGCCTAATGGGATTATACCTTTTCAGAGGGGCTCGGAGGTATCAAATCTGGCAGCATCGTCCGAAAATTGAATACAATTTTCCGAAAGTTGAATACAATGTTCCAAAATTGAAAATAATTTTCCTAAAATTGAACAGTTGAAGAAAAATGAAAAAAATCCTGAAAATGAAGGAATTCCCGAAAATGAAGGAATTTCTCGAAAATGAAAGAGATTTCTCGAAAATTGAAGATTGATATGATCGATTCAGCGATAGCAGCAAGGTTTGACGGAAACGCAGTCGTAAATTAATCCGCTTGAAATGGGGAAATTGGGATCCCCTGGGGTACCCCCGCCCCGCCGCCACGATAGATGAACCCTTTCTACACCCAGCTGCCCAGTGCCTTTTGTCACGCTTCAAGGATCCGTCCTAGAACGCACCGGGGTACACTGGCCAAAGTTATTGGCGTATCCAAGTTGAGTGCAAACCACAAAATTAGTTTAGGAGAATAATAGTCGCTATAATACAGTCGCTATAATAGGGTGTTGCTGTGTACAGTCTCTCCCGGCCCCCTCCCCACCAACACTTCCATATTCAAAGTTTAGCCAAACGTCATTAAGGTGAAAAAGGGGTAACAAAAATAAGTTGATTCGTGCAGAAATTAGACAAAATTAGTTTAACTTCTTCAATCCAAAATCGATCAATCCAAAATCGAATATTTTTTTTTATCCCAAATCGAAGTTTGTTGTCCAAAATTTGAGAAATTTGTTCCAAAATTAAAGATTTTTAATCCAAAATTGAAGATTTTTAAAACAAAAGCGAGAACTTTTGATCAAATTTGTAGTTATTCGATCAAAATTCAAAGATTTAAAGATTTTTAAATATTATTTTAACTTCATTTTGTAATGCAGTACATACCAAGTTTACCAGTTTACCGAACCTTGCATGGCAGATATCATGCATGATGATATGGTAATGTGGGGACCATACTGCTAAATAATAAGGTGAATCAGCGCTTCCACAAATCCCTCAGTGATTTCCCGAAATGGACTCCTAATTTTCATGAATTTCACTGACTCTCTGCCGAAATGTTTAAAAAGCCCATTGACTTTACGCATTACTTTCGGGCCGAAATTCAGGTGAAAACATGAACATTTCCCGAATCTTGTAACTGGAAGCACTGAGGGGAGTACGATCTGAAACATGGAGCCACTCTTTGAATTTGTAGTTCTATATATTGTTGCACCTCCCTGTAACAAAACTCCTTTAATTGCAAAATAATTATCTCCAGACCCGAATAATTACGAAGACATTTAGCAGTTTAGGAAAGTTTGTTTACACAGTTTAATAAAGTTTTAAAAGAGTAAAAGGTCGAAAAACCACAACCGACCACTAATTTTTCTGTCTTGCATTCCTCAGAATGAGATATTTCCCCCCGCACGATCGTCAAAGTGGAGGAATCCCCCTCCCGTCCCCCTCCCCTTCTTTTGCGCACGGCACTGCCTATCGGAACCAAGGAAACTCGCAAGACTGAGTAACTACCCCTGGCTGCCTGGCGGAAATTTAAAATAAATCATAAAATCAAATGCATGGAAAGCGGATTGCAGGCACTATTGACCACGCTGCTGACGTGTCGTTTTACGCCAGCAAACCAAACATTAAGCAATTAAAGAAGCAAGACTTCTTCCTTTAGTTTAATTGATATAAACCGTTGGAATTAAATTAAAAGAAAACTGTGGTGGTGAATTTTTCACTATACTGTTTCTTACTAACTTTGTTAATGCTGTAATTCATAAACAAAGTTAATGTGACCTCGCGGACTCTTGCTATTATATTTATATTTCTTGCTTTTCAATATTTCTTTCCCACGAACGCCTCCCTAGATCTACTATACATACTAATTATGCACGGTACATCCCTTGTGTAACCCCCTCCGCCTATCCTCCTCCCACCTACTCTCCAGTTTAAAAAGAAATCGACATTTTTTTCGGACAGCAGCAACGTTTTTTGGGCAGAAGGGTGAATTGACAAAATATGAAGGGAAAAACAAAACAAAAAAGCTCAGTCTAATACTTTTTTGTTGTCCAAGGGAGTAAAATGAAGGATTTTTTACAAAATTTAAAGAAAATTTCACGAAAATTGAAGCACATTTCATGAAAGTAATGGCAATTTTACGAAAATTAAAGGACATTTTCCGAAACTTTAAGACAACTTCTCGAATATTGAAGCAAATTTTCCCGAAAATGAAGGAAATTGCACGAAAAGGAAAGATATACGTTGCAGTTGTCTGGTTGTATATAGTTCTTTCAAAGTAGTTCCAGTACTCATCCATTTGGTGTTCTATATTTTCAAAATTTCTTGATTTTATTCACTACATGATTATAGCATTTTGAATGAAATGAGTATATTATATCCGAAATGCTAATTATTGGTATTAATTTTTTCAACAAAATCCAACAATTGAGCAAATCACCCTCATCCCAAAATTCGGGCAATCCCTCCATTTTTCATATATAATATGCCCGAAATATGCCAGGGATCCCTGGGAAACTCCAGTGGTCTACTGGTTTTCCCATTATCTGGCACGTTATGCGTGTGACGAGCCATTTTATGGACCAAGAGGATCCCGTGATGGGCCAATTCTCTGGCACGTTACCTGTTTGAGGATCCGTGGGATACCCTAGGAGTTTGCCGGTGGACCATTTTCTGGTAGGTTACGTGTATACAGAAAACAAGGAATCCATGGGAGACCCAGGGGTTTGCTGGGCCCATTCTCTGGCACGTTGCACGTGTGATGATACAGAGAACAGGCTCAAGGGAAACCTCAGGTGTGTGCAGGTTGCCCATGCTCTGGTACACAATGAGTATGACAAACCAGAAAATGGCCCTAGCGGATCCCCGAGAGATCCCAGGGGTTGTTCAGGTGGCCCATTCTCTGGTTCGTAAGGTGTTTGACGAGCCAAGGAATGACCAAGTGGATCCCTGGGAGACCAGAGGCTGCCTGGTGGCCGGTACTCTGGTATGTTACGCGTGTGACGAGACAGAGAACGGGCACAAGGGATCCTTGGGAGACCCGATGGGTGTGCAGGTGGCCCATTTTCTGGTAAGATAGTTGTGTGACGAGCCAAAGAATGGCACCAGCGGATCACTGGTAGACCCCGTGGGTCTGCTGGGCCCATTATTTTGTATGTTACCCGTGTGACTAGCCAGAAAATGGACCCAGTGAGCCCCTGGGGGACCCAGGAGTTTGCTGGTGGCCCATTTCCTGATAAGTTACGTATGTGACGTAGACAGAGAACCGGCCCAATAGATCCCTAGGAGACTTCATGGGTGTGATGTATGGTACGATAGGTGTGTGGCGAGCCAGAGAATGACCCCAGCGGATCCCTGGGAAACTCCATGGGTCTGCTGGGCCCACTGATTCTCTAATACGTTACGTGTGTGACGATACAGAGAACAGGCCCAAGGGATCCCTGGGAAACCCAGGGGTGTGCAGGTGGCCCACTTGCTGGTACGTTAGGTGCGTGACGAGCCAGAGAATGGCCCTAGCAGATCCCTGGGATACTCCAGGGGTCTGTGGGCACATTTTCTGTTATATTACGTGTTTAAGGAGCCCAATAATGGCCCAATGGATCCATGAGAGATCCTAGAAGTTTGCCGGTCAACCATTTTCTGGTATATTACATGTGCGACGAGACGGTGAACGGGCCCAAGAGATTTCTGAGAGATCCAGGGGTGTGCATGTGGCCTATTTTCTGGTATGTTAGATGTGTGATGAACCAGAGAATGGCCCTAGCGGATTACTGGGTACCCCAGGGGTCTGCTGGGTCCATTATCTGGTATGTTACATGCAGTGTGACTAGCCAGAAAATGGACCCAGTGGGTCCCTATGGGACCCCAGGAGTTTGCTGGTGGCCCATTCCCTGGTATGTTACGTATGTGACAAGACAGAGAACGGGCTCAAAGGATCCTTGGGAGAGCCATGGGTGTGATGTAGTCCATGTTTTGGTACGATAGGTGTGTCTATAATGGCCCCAGCGGATCCAAGGGAGACCCCATGGATCTGCTGGGAGACCTGAAAGCATGAAAATTGAGTTTAAATGAAAACATCAACATTAATGCTTACCCTGGGAGAATTTTAAATGCCATTTTTGTGTTCTACATTTTTAAAAACAGCCTGGTTCCCAGTACCAGGCAAAAAGTTATGTACATTTTTGTAACCGATAAAAATTCAAAATGGCAGCCATTTCCAAGAACATTGATCCAAAATAAGCTAACTTATATCTCAAACACATGTGACAAGTTTCAAAGAAACCTTAAATGTTTGGTGCCATGGCCTTGTTGAATTGACATGGAATAACCCTTGAAATATAACTCTTGTCAACCATTTTGTTTTTTTCGCCATCTTGGATGACAGGAAATGTTCCAAAAAGGTCTCAGATATGAAATATGTATTAATATGCATGAAATTAAAGCAGAATTGTAATATCATAGTACCTAATCTAAATTGATTATTTATTTGCCTTTTTCGCAACTTGGCGGACATTTTGTCTTTTCCCGACATTTTGAATAGTGAGACCCAATATTTTTACTGTTACCAGTTGAAAACGTGTTCAGTGGATCCTAAGGTTTTTGAAAAAAATGGTTCGGAGAGTCGTGGGAGTGGTGCATCTGGTCCATGGCCTATTAACCATTTTCTGTCGTTGCCCTCAGGACGTGACCGTGACAGGTCTACGGTAAACTCCATGCTCAAAACCCGCCATAATTTTTAAATTATATAATTATTTCTAAATTTCAATTAATGAGGAAAATATGGATTTCAAATTAAGTGCTATTTATTGAAGATTGTATTTAAATGGTAACGACGCTACAATAAATTTCAGCATTGCTAATTCCAAAATTTATGGCGTTGTTTTTATTCGTAAAAATCATGTAAATTGGCAACGTTGAGGAATGCAGACGAAAAGTTCCGGTGCCAATCCGATATTTTAATAGCCACCTCCAAAACGTGATATGAAGAATGGTATCGTTTATATATTTTTTACTGTCTGACTGTTTCAGAAACATAATAGAAAATATCTATTACACCAAAATATTTTTGGAAGAGTCACAAAGAGATAGTGAAAGAGAATGATGATATTTGAAATTTGAAATGAACGAGGCTAGTCTAACCGGAAAGTTCATCAGCTAAGTTAAGAAATTGTTATCGTGGGTACGTTCGCCACTTTCTATCTGCTGAAGTAATCTTGCAACCTGAATCTGAATCTGAATAGGTTAAGGTGGAATAGGTTAACTTGGTGTAATGGAAACTTATAGTGTAGCGCCCTTACTGTATGAACATTCAATGGTGCTTTGCAAACTTACAGGCTAAGTCGGAAAAAATCCTTCTAGACATGAACGACAACCGAGCATAACAAGTATGAGCAAAAAACAATTAACAAGTTTAGTAGGCTAAGTTTAGCTTTGAAATAGTTTAGACTTGGTGAATGTATATCAATGTCTGGTGATAAAGCATTGTAATCTTTTAGTGTTTGAGCAGTTAGGGACTCAAAAGGAGTATTTACATTCGTTTTAAGCATAGGGAACGGAGATATTATGATTATTTCTTGTATTGATTATTACGTTTGGGATTAGGCTATCATTATCAATGGTGGTGATTGTTATTAATTTTACATAGCATATGGAAGCAGGTGTTCTTTCTTCTTGTTTTTAGCAGGGACCAATCTATTATCTATGACATATTTATTTATTGTATCTATTCCATTTTCTGATAAATTAATTAATACCTACATCACTTTGTTATCTTTCTTTGCTTTTCTGACTGAGGGCCGGTTTCATATTAGGGAGGACAGACTGACAGAGGCACGTATGAGTTAGAGGCCACCCCAGAAAATGGTTGTCCGGTTGCATGCATGCTTTATTTTGATGACAAATTGTGACATTATTAACATAAAATTGCAATTTTGTTGAAATTTTGTTCGATTTTGGCAACAGTTCCTTAAAATTTCTCCGAAATTTGACAGTGCTTTTTCTGACAATAAACAATTTTTCTGGAAATTGGAAGAAAAATTCCCGCCAAATTAAAAAAAAATTCACAAACATGTATTAAATTTCTCGGAAAAGGAAGGAGATTTCCCAAAAATTGACGGGGACTTCCTTAAAATTATTTAAAATTTCTCAGAAATTTAAGAAAATTTCCTGAAAATGAAGAAAATTTTCTGAAAATGAAGAAAAATTCGTCATTTTAAGGAGAATTTCCGAAAAATTCCCATAATTTTTCCCAAGTAGCGTGGGCTAAAAGATAAAGGCCCTTAAAAAAAGAATTGTATTGCTTTGAAAATTCATTATGGCTTACATGCGCGCTATGGCGTTGATAATAAGAACTTCACCTCCGTATCCAAAGGTTTTTGGTTCTATATTGTAGATTGTGGACCTTGAAAATTTTGGTCCTAGTTTGAAATTTTTGATAAAAGCCTGGAGCTTTTTATCCAAAAGTGCAGTTTTTTGGGTTAATATTAAAGATTTTGGGGCCAAAATGAAAGATGTTTGGTCAAAAATGGGAGGATCTTTGGTGCAAACTTAAAAGGTTTGGTCCAAAATTAACAATAGCTCAGTCGATACGATTACAAATAATGCCACACATGGTTCATTTGATATTTCAGTTAAATATATTTATGGCTTCTACAGAATTTTGGGAGGTGAGGGGGAGGCTAAGTCCCCAATAGCCCCGTTAGAAACGTCATTGCTTTCTTTATTACTATCAATACAAACAAATTAAATGTCGCGACAGCCCTTTTTTAAAGGGTGTTCTTTTTAACACTTTCGGCCATTTTAATGACGTCATAATGCGATGTACTGATTTCGCAAAACTTTTGATGTGTTGGGGTTAGGTTATTTTTTGTCATAATATGTGTCTACTACAGAATATTTCCCTGTTAAGAATCCATCATTATAGGCCCTATGCTTGGGAATATATCATTTAGCCCCAAATACGAAACATTTTAACACTTTTACAGCAAAACGCAATATAAATATTGTGGGGTCATAATTGTGGTACCCCGTGAGTTCAACTTGCATGCACTGCCATGCAGAAGCAGAAACTCACCATGATCAGTATATTAGTATACTTAATTCAATAATGACCGTAACCTTAACCATTGAGATTTGAGTTGTCATTACCTGTGTACGGTATCATTTTAAAAATGCCGCAAAATAATTACGCAATGGAATCAGAGCCAGAGATTGGGGAAATCCCTGATCTATTCACACTTTCATCCAATGACAAATCGACAAGTTGGCATGTTATGAATCTATTTTACAAACCTTCCAAATAAGTAATATCCATACTTGTCCCATGCAGCTAATGAATTATATATGAGAATTTATGATAAATGATAAAAGCAATTTTTTTTCATGGCAAATAAACCAAATTTTTGCTGACAAAGAAGCTTCTGATGACATGAATATTCAGACCACAAATGATTTTTACGGACTTTTGACATGACCTGACCCTGTCGTATATCTACCACATATGCAGTCATTGTAGTACTACCGTACGCATACTGCACACAAGAAGTTTGTAGTCTGGTCGTCTTATTCGAACTGAAAATGGATGCATTGGTGATATTTACTCTATTAACTTTAGCTGTTGTTTCAGCCTCAGCTCAAACACGTCGCTTTGAATATAAATACAGTTTTAAGGGCCCAGCATTGGTACAAAAAGACGGTTTGGTTCCATTCTGGCAGTACGGTGGCAGTGAGTATCGGATCAGTTATTTGTGAATGAAATGTGATAGGCCTAGGCTTTGCACGAGTACGTTAAAATCGTAACAGCTGTTGAAGCACAGCTCCCAGGTTCAATAAATTGAAGGAGAGAGCAAATATAACACTACTACTTACAGAGTAGGCCTATGTGGAATCGGCGTTTGCATTCCTTGGTTCTGGATTAGATGTGTGATTGATTTCAAACATGGTTTAAAATTGATGAAATTTGATGAATGAAGGCGGAAACATGAATGAACATGAACTGTGACTTAGTCTACAAATTTGAAAATATCTTTATCCCATTTACTGATACTATCTTTGGGGTTATTTGCTCAGCATTTATTGATAGACTTACAAGTTACAGTAAGTAAAATTAAAAGCACCAAGTTAGAAATCACTCCAGAATTTGTCAAATGAATGAATGAAGGTAGGCCCTAGTATCAAATTGGGGATGTGCCTTTCCGCTAGTTGTTAACAAATCCCTCAGTGCGGGTTGACATTGGGATTGCCGTATGAGGATTGTTAGAAAATAGGTACAATTCCTTTATTTTTTAAATTCACACTTTGTAGAAAATTGATGATTGAAAAATAACTTACTTTTTAGATATTCTTATAGGCTATAGACTTTTCCAAAATCTTTACCTATTTAGCACCACGGCGGGATGAAGTTATCAAAGATTTATATTTTAGGTGCCATTTTCTTAGTCACCACACGTTTGTGATTGATTATTTGATGTGCGCAAATAAGTTCAGAATATTCCACTAAATTGCAAATTGATTTTTTGCTGACAACATTTTTTTTGTTCATATAATTTTATCAAATAGATTTGGTAAAAAAAACTGTGTGCGAAAACAAATAAATAAAACATCAAGAAATGTTTAGATTATATAGTTGTACTTTATAAGTATTATTTTAATATTTTCCTCAAATAATCTAAAACATATTAACCCCGCTAATATGTTATAGCCCTGATGGCAGTGTTTTGAGCTTTGACCATACTTTAAAGAGCTCAGACAATTTTTATGGAAGAAAAAGTAGTCTAAAATACTTTGATTAAAGTATCTAAAGTCACCTTAAAAACAGATTTAATCATCATTGTGGGCGAAGAAAAAAGTAAAATGGTTTCATTTTCATAAGGGTCTTAAAACTGAGATTTTCCCATACTTTTAACACCTTGCTTAAAACTACAGAAGGGTATAGGATTTTGTAGTACCCTCAGACGGCCAGCCATCACCAATGGCAGCCATTCTTACATGGCTGACATCAGTCTGATGGTACTACCGGGAGGGAGTACTACCTTTCTGCCATAACAACCGTGTGTTTCCGCCATGTTGGAAACGGTGCAGTTTTGATGGCGGAAAAGTGATTTTTTGAAACTTTTTTTGGATTGAAATAAAACACATTTTTGCCCCCAAATTCCTAGATTGTTGACTAAAATTGATGTTTTAATATTTTTCAATCTTCTCTTTATAAGTCCTAAAAGTTTCAAGAAAAACAGTCACCTATAAGTATGAAAAAGTTGAAATTAATTCTTACATAGCGGTTTACCATTATACTAGGATTTTTCCCTTACATAGTCACAATCGTAGAGAGGACGTCATTATCACCCTCATACGTCTTGGTCACTCCTTTCTCACCCACTCCTACCTCCTATCAGGCTCTCCCAAACCTCTCTGCCTAGCTTGCAATACTGAACTTTCGATTAAGCATAAACTATTAACCTGTCCTTTATACTCCAACCTTAGATCTTCTCCCCCTTATTTTCTTTCCCCTTATTTGGAGGACAGCTATTGTCATCCCCGTCCTTAACCCGGGAAAGGACGGTACTGACCCCTCCAGCTACCGACCCATCGCCCTCACTTGCTGTCTCTGTAAAATTATGAAAAAAATCATTAATCAGAGACTAAACTGGATCCTCGAAACCAACAGAATCCTCTCTCCTCACCAAAGCGGCTTCCTTAAACGTCGCAGTACCCTAGACCAGTTAATTAGCTCGATACCGCTATCCGGGAATCCTTTGCAAAAAAGGAACACCTCATTGCCATTTTTTTTTTACCCCGAAAAAGCTTTCGACACTACTTGGAAATACGGCATTACCCGCAAACTTCACACCATCGGCCTCAGAGGCCACCTCCCCATCTTTATTCAAAACTTCACCATACCTAGGCAGTTCCAAGTTCGTATTGGCCACACCCTCTCCAACCCGTACCCCCAAGAAGAGGGCGTCCCCCAAGCCAGCATCCTCTCTCCCACTCTCTTCAACCTGAGCATTAATGACATCGGGAATAACCTTGGCCCCAGCATCAAACGTACCCTCTACGTGGATGATTTCACCATCTTCTACTCCTCCCCTACAGTAGCTTTCCTGTTGTTGAAAATACGCTCCAAATCAGCCTCAACCAGCTGCAAGTCTGGAGCAACAATAATGGTTTTAAATTCTTTAAAGACAAGACAGTCTGCATGCACTTTTGTCATTTCAACAACCTCCACCCCAACTCGAACTTTGTGCTTAATAGGAATCGCATCCCTAAAGTTGAACACACAAGGTTTCTGGGTCTAACTCTAAACCCCAAGCTCACTTACAAGCAACACATCACCAACCTGAAACTAAAATGCAACAGCTCCCTCAACATTCTCCGACTCCTCTCCAACACCACTTGGGGAGCGGACCGCTATGCTCTCCTGAAAATTTTCAGGCTTACCATTGGTGCCAAGCTTGACTATGGCAATATTGTCTACTGTGTCGCTCACAATTCATACCTCAACCACATCAACACTATCCAAAATGAAGCCCTCAGGCTTTGTCTAGGAGCCTACAGGACCTCCCCAATCACCAGCCTTCATGCTGAAGCCAACGAACTCTCCTTTCTACTTAGATGTAAAAAGCTTAGCATCTCCTATGCTTTTAGAGTCCTCACCAACACCCAGAACCCTGTTTACAACCTTATTAGGTACCTCAATTTCTCTTCCCTCTTTGATAGGACTAAAACCCTATCCCCTCCCTTCAGCTTACGCATTAGATCAGACCTCTTCCATCTCGGCATCAACCCCGCCACTCTCGGCACCTACTCCTGGCCCACTTTTCCTCCTTGGGCCACCCCCCTCCCTTCTGTCCACCTAAACCTCTCCACTTATCATAAAACTCAAACCCACCCTAGCCTCTTCATCAATCTCCACAACCAAATCAAAGACCAACTCTCAAATTACACCTCCATCTATACTGATGGCTCCAAGGAAGGCAACAAGACAGCTGCTGCTGCCATCTTCCAAGACATCACCCTCAGTAGCAGACTTCCTGACTACTCATCCATCTTTTCTGCTGAGGCTAAGGCCATTCTCCTCGCCCTCAACTTTATTGAGAACTCTCCTCTCAGCCACTTTGCCATTTTCTTCGACTCAAAGGCTGTTTTTACTTCATTACTCAATCTTAAATAGGATAACCTCACTTGCCACCTCCTCCTCCGGAAACTCTTTTCTCCCACCCTCTGCAGGAAAAGGGTTCTTTTCTACTGGATACCCAGCCATGTTGGCATCCCTGGCAATGACAGGGCTCATGCAGCCGCTAAGCTTGCTCTCAACCTCCTTTCTACCTCTTTTCCCAAAGCCCTCTCTGACATCGAACCGCTTATCGCTTCCCTTGTTCGTGACTGCTGGCAAACCTCATGGAACTCCCAAATTGATAACAAACTCTACGTCATCCAGCCCACAATCCCGATCAAATCCACCATTAACAACCTCTCTCGTATCGACAATGCTCATATTACCCATTTTAGATTTGGTCACACCGACCTCACTCACTCCCACCTCCTTAGTGGTTCCCCCCAACCCCTCTGTAACAATTGCCACTGCATCCTCACTATCCATCATGTTCTCCTTGCTTGCCCCCTGTACAACCTTCCCAGAGCTTCCCTCGCTCCCCACAATTCAACTCAATTGCTGCGTTCTTCCAGAAAAATCCTCCGGATAAAATTATCTCCTTCTTTCATCATGCTTCCCTCTACAACCATATTTAATTCTCCTCTTCCACCCCCTCACTATTTTGTTTTGTTTTACCCATGCGCCTCCTCTCTCGATCACAGCTTTCTGACTTTTGTTCTTGAATTTCTCTCATTCTCTCCCTGTTTTCTTTCCTTCCTATCTCTAAATAGATCTGACCTCTCAGGCACAATTTGACCCTCGTTGTCGTGGTGCCGTTAAGACCTCATCAAACAAACAAACAAACAATCAACAAACAAAGTTATGTGGGTTCTAAATTATGACCTTATTTGTCGAAAAATTATTTGACTCATAAAATGGCGACCAAAATTTGAATCTTGGATAACTTTATTCTCGTGGTGCTAAATAGGTAAAGATTTTGGAAAAGTTTGTTGGAAAAGTCTATATAAGAATATTTTAAAAGTAAGTTATTTTTCAATCCTTAATTTGTTATTATAAATATTCCTTTTTACTTAGTAGACTTTGTGTTGTTTTAAAGAGATAGTGACATCTAGAGGCATCTTAAGCTATATTGCTTATTGCAAATATAACAATGGACCACTAATACCTGAATACAGCAACAACAAAAACCATCAAAATTGGTTAAAAACTGATTTTGGAGCATAAATTATATAAGAATATTTTAAAAGTAAGTTATTTTTCAATCCTTAATTTGTTATTATAAATATTCCTTTTTACTTAGTAGACTTTGTGTTGTTTTAAAGAGATAGTGACATCTAGAGGCATCTTAAGCTATATTGCTTATTGCAAATATAACAATGGACCACTAATACCTGAATACAGCAACAACAAAAACCATCAAAATTGGTT
This sequence comes from Chiridota heheva, assembly GCA_020152595.1. NCBI lineage: Eukaryota > Metazoa > Echinodermata > Holothuroidea > Apodida > Chiridotidae > Chiridota > Chiridota heheva. Next base: position 1,246,964 of record JAIGNY010004247.1, on the reverse strand, counting down.
AAAAACTGATTTTGGAGCATAAATTTGCAATTATTGTGGCTTATTGTACAATAATTTGTGACATAGGCAGATGTAAATCTTTTGTTTTCAATCCTCTCTAAAAATATTTTAAAGGTCATCATCTGAATCCACTCAAGTATTTTGAAACTTTATATCTCTGTGCCAACAGGTAATTAGCAATGATGAAATGAAATTTGTAAATGGCCCAAATTGAAAAACACATTTTAAAGAATTACTTAAGAATTTTGAGCTGTGTTAATGTCATGACATCACAAAGTTTGCCTGGATTCTAAACTCTTGAAACTCAAAAACTACACCAACTTTTTCAAAGATTTTTTTCTTCAAACAAGCATATCTTCTTAACCTGTCCCATATACCTGAACTCCAGATCACACCTCTCCCCTTCCATCTCATTGTCCATTCTTTTCAAGAACAATCCTATATGTACCTCCAACTTAATTATCTTGCTCTGCAACAGCAATTTATTCCACCTGATCTAAACCTCCCTTTCCTTTCCTTAACTTCCTCACCTTCCTTTTATTACCTTCTTTCCCTTATTCACCTTCTCTCCCTCCTTTCCTCTATTCCACCTCTCTTTCCTCTTTGTCCTAACTCAAGCACCCTAGTTTTTGACACCCTCTTGGCACATTTGACTTTGACTGTCGCGGTGCCGTTAAACATCAACAAACCAAACCTTCAAAGATATAAAAGGACATTGTATTCAAAATGTAATGTTTTTTTCACATATAGTGTATGTAAAAACTGGTACATGTCATTAAACTTTTTATACATGTATTTCATACCATTCAGTTTTGATGGCAGAAACAACCATTTTTTTATGGCGGAAACATGCAATGGTGGAAGCGCACTATATTTGTATCAAACACATGAGGTGTCACAAGAAATACTAAAAGTAAACATTAACGTTACCAATTTGTCCTGGCAATTAGTCAAAATCGCCTCGACCAAATTAGAAATTGGTGCTTACAGTGTAAAATGCTATGCAGTAAGGAACATCTTGAAATGTGAATGTTCTCAGCATTAGCCCATGTGTATGTCAGTTTTGTTTAAAGTTTGTCACTTTTGAACATAGAGAATTTAGAAGTATGGTGTGCTTGGGGAAAGTGGTCAGTGATGTTGTTTTGATGGCACCACAAGTTTTTTATTGTGGATTTAAGTGTTATGAAGGAATTTTTACACTCTGTATGTAAGTTCTTCAAAAATAAAGAATTGCAATTACAATATCTTGTAAGTGATCCAAACAAGTTTGAAGAAGAATGGACCACCATTGATTTAGTTTAGTGAGAAAAATCATAGTATAGCAGTAAACACACAGCAAAGCATTTTGAAAAAATGTGGAAAAATTTCCCCGTTTTGTGCCAGTTGCACAGTTTTGGTCTAAGAGTGAAAGTAGTTAAATAATGGAAATTTATAGATTCTCATTGCGATTTACCACTATACTGTACTAGGATTTTACTGTTTAGTGTTGTTCTAATAAAAAACTGAGTTGAAGAAAGTGACATCTCATGTCGACATTATAATAATTACGCACTCCTCCATCAACCAAATTGCTACTGACTCAAATCAATTTTTTTGTATTGATTGACACAAACATATTTCTTGAAATATCCTGATATATTAAACATACAGTTCTGTATGCCTTGTTTGTAGTGAGCTGTATTACAGCAAGCATGAGTTGAATTTCCCACTGTTCCAAGAACAGCTTTTTATGCAAGAACAATGCATTTAAAAAAATCACTGTTCCATCACAACAGTATTCTACAAGCATGTGGCATCAGTGATCAATAAGTTGATTTTTGCTCCAAAAATGCATTTTGTTAAACAAGATTATCATAAAAATAACTGGATGCTACATTATGTAAATATTAATGACCAACATAATATTTGCTCATATTAACCAATAAAGATAGTTGTAAATTTGCCCATTATGAAGAAAGGAATTTGTCCTGTTATCAGCAAAAACGTTGGAACAGTGAAATCTGATCTAAAACAGTATTATTTGAGAAAGGACTGTTCCATGAAATAGTGCCGAAAATTTTAAACATTGACCCCTGACAAGCAAACGAGCTAGCAATATTTTCAAAGTATGTGGACAGACCATAATGTGTCTAGACAATATAAACCTTGGGCTAAGTGCATCATTTAAACATTCGTTAAAGCTGGTGTGATTTATGAAAAAATGTGATTATTTTTCGGGACAGCAGGACAAGTAATTTATTGAGTTCTGCAAGAAACATTTGAAACCATTATATTTTAAGATAATTGATGTTCTTGCATGAATATACTTTATAAACTACCATGTTTATTCGTTTTTTTTCTTTTCAATTTTTTGTCAGGTGCCCTTCCAAGTGAAGACAAAGTAAGAATTACTCCATCTTTAAGAAGCAGAAAAGGTTTGTAGCATTCATACTATTTACATGTATCCTGTATCTAGATGTCAAACAAATCATTTTGGTTGTTTCAGGTTTTTGCTTATCTCTTTTATATACTAAGACAATAATCTAAAAATTCACATATTTTGTAGTATTTATTTTATTTCTACTCAAAATTATGTTTACTTAACTTTCAGATGTACCATTGCACTCTGTGTAAACTTACACTAATTTCTTTCATCGTCCCATGTTTATCTATGCAGGGAATTTCTTATAGATCTATACCAATTCAGATTGTTCATGTGTGTATATTCACAAAAAGAACTGTTTTGGATATTAGCTTAACTGTTAAAGTTCATGCCTAATTTTAGTACAGGCCCAAAATGAAAGAGCTAACTTGTTGTAGATCTGTCATGGCGTGCAATGCCATCTGTTGACTTGTTTGACTTACGTTTCCCACAGCACTCTGTTCATGGCGTTCAATTTAATTGTTTGCATACTTCCACCCATGCTTGTCTTTACTCCATCAATCCATCATTTTTTTGGTCGCCGTTGTGCCCCTCATCTCGATCTTCCATGTATAGTTTCTCGTTATTGTCACCACCTCTTTTGCAAACTGTGTACAAAATAGTATAATTTGCAATGAGTTATGTCATTGAACAGACTGTTTGGGGTTTTCACTTGGTTCAGCACATATTTATTTGTTTTATGTTCCTGCCAGCTTATTTGTAACATCCTTCTCCAGATCCACATCTCGAAAGAGTTTTTTTTTTTTTTGCATGTCATCTTTTGTCATTCTTAAGTGACTGTACATAAAACTTACATTAAACCATTTTGAAATGTCACCTTTGCCATGTATCTTAAAACCACACAGACGTTCCTCTCTATAAGATTTCTGAAACAGAAATATGTGATTGCTTCGGTGATTTTTACATTGATTGACTCCCATCAAACTGACAGACAATTCAAAAATCAATGAATTCAGGCTACATATATATGACATTAAGGTGTGTTGTCAGATTTTTATGTCAAAATTTTGATTATTTAAATTCCTATGATCTAAGCAGCTATGCTTATATTATTATATGTTTGAGAATACTGTTTGGGAGAATTTTTAACTAAGTCAGGAAAAAAAGTAGTACAGTAAACTTAGTAACTGCTTGTGGTGAAATTTTGTCTACAATTGCTTATTAATGAATGAATTGCCTGCAGACTTATAGCAATAAGTGCTCTAAAATAGACAAGTACAGTAGTTCTGTGTTGATACGATATCTAGAATTGTTTGATTTACTCTCCATATGGATGAGTTTAACGTTTTCTATGTAAACACAAATTCTTTGTCATCTGTTCAGTTTCCCATTGCAAGCTCTCTTTGAAGAAATTTTAGGGGCAACTTTTCATACATATTTTTGTTTGAGAAATCTTATAGAGGACTGTCTGTGTAGTTTTTAGATACGTGGCAGTGGTTTTATTCTTAATCACTTCTCTATGTAATTTTTTCTGTAGTGTGTACAAGGTTGTTCTGATACCAATAACCAATATAAGTTACACTGTAAGTGAGTAGATGCATAAAATATATATATATATATATATATATATATATATATATATATATATATATATATATATATATATATATATATATATATATATATATATATATATATATATATATATATATATATATATATATATATATATATATATATATATTTATATATATGTATATATTCCTCAATATGTAATTACTATATATATAATTACTATATATAGGATTAATATATTTATATATATATATATATATATATATATATATATATATATATATATATATATATATAAAATATATATATATATATAATTACTATATATGTAATTATTATATATATATAATTACTATATATATATATATATATATATATTACTATATGTATATAATTACTATATATATAATTACCATATATATATATATATATATATATATATATATATATATATATATATATATATATATATATATATATATATATATATATATATATATATATATATTACTATATATATATAATAACTATATATAAATATATATAATTACTATATGTATGTATATATAATTACTATATATATATAATTACTGTATATATATATATTATTACTATATATATAAATATGATTACTATATATATATATATATATATATATATATATATATATATATATATATATATATATATATATATATATATATATATATATATATATATATATATATATATATATATATATATATATATATATATATATATATATATATATATATATATATATATATATATATATATATATATATATATATATATATATATATATATATATATATATATATATATATATATATATATATATATATATATATATATATATATATATATATATATATATAGATATATATAGATATATATATAGATATATATAGATATATATATAGATATAATATATAACATAACATAACAAGATTACGGACCAAGAAGGGTAATTCACCCCATAAAGGGTCCAAACTAAAACCGCCACCGCCACAAAAAAAAAAAGAAAGAAGATGCCTAGAGTTACTAAAGAACTTATCATTGTTGATATTTAATTACTATATATATATATATATATATATATATATATATATATATATATATATATATATATATATATATATATATATATATATATATATATATATATATATATATATATATATATATATATATATATATATATATATATATATATATATATATATATATATATATCTATATATATATATATATACACATATATATATATATATATATATATAATATATATAAATGTATATATATATATATATAACACCTCCCCAACAATGCCACCACCACCATATTCACCATCCTCAACCACATTTTCCTCAAACTCCTTTCCCCTTATCTGGAGGACAGCTATTGTCACCCCCGTCCCTAAACTGGGAAAAGAAAGACAGTACTAACCCATCCAGCTACCGCCCCATAGCCCTCACCTGCTGTCTGTGTAAAATTATGGAAAGTATCATTAATCACAGACTAAACTGGTTCCTTCAGACCAACAGAATCCTCTCCCCTCACCAAAGCGGCTTCGGGAGATGTCGCAATACCCTAGACCAATTAATTATGTTTGACACCATTATCCGGGAATCCTTTGCAAAAAAGGAACACCTCATTGCCATTTTTCTCGACCTCGATAAAGCTTTCGACACTACTTGGAAATATGGCATTATCCGCAAACCTTACCGTCGGCCTCAGAGGCCACCTCTCCAAGTTTGTTTTGGCCACACTCTCTCCAACCCCTACTCCCAAGAAGAGGGCATCCCTCAAGGCAGCATCCTCTCCCCCACTCTCTTCAACATTAGCATTAATGATATCGCTGACAACCTTGGCCCCAACATCAAACGTACCCTCTATGTGGAGGACTTCACTATCTTCTGCTCCTACCCTAGCTTTCTTGTCGAAAGTAGACTCCAACTCAGCCTCAACCAGCTGCAAGTCTGGTGCAACAATAACGGTTTTAAATTGTCCAAAGACAAGACAGTGATTTAGCATGAAATTCTGTCATTTCAACAACCTCCACCCCAACCCAAACCTCCTGCTCAATGGCAATATATCCCTAAAGTTGAACACACGAAGTTCCTGGGTTTAACTCTACACCCCAAGCTCTCCTACAAGCAACACATCACCAACCTGAAACAGAAAAGCAACAGCTCCTTCAACATTCTCCGCCTCCTCTCCAACACCACTTTGGGTGTAAACCGCCATGCTCTTCTCAAAATCTTTAGGCTCACCATTCGTGCTAAGCTTGACCACGGCAATATTGTCTACTGTGTCGCTCACAACTCCTACCTTAACCACATCAACACCATCCAAAATGAAGCCCTCAGGCTTTGTCTGGGTGCCTACAGGACCTCCCCAATCACCAGCCTTCATGTTGAAGCCAACGAACCTCCCTTTTTACTTAGATGTAAAAAGCTTAGCTTCTCCTATGCTTTTAGAATCCTCACCAACACCCAGAACTGTTTACAACCTCATTAGGTACCCCAATTTCTCCACCCTCTTTGATAGGACTAAAACCCTATCCCTTTCTTTAGCTTACGCTTTAAATCAGACCTCTTCCATCTCGGCATAAACCCTACCACTCTTGGCACCTTCTCCTGGCCCACTTTTCCTCCTTGGGCCACCCCCTCCCTTCTATCCACCTGGACCTCTCCACTCATCACAAAAGCCAAACCCACCCTAACCTATTCATCAATCTCCACAACCAAATCAAAGACCAGCTCTCAAACTACACCTCCATATATATTAATGGCTCCAAGGAAGGCAACAAGACAGCTGCTGCTGCCGTCATCCAAGACATCACCCTCAGTAGCAGACTTCCTGACTACTCGTCCATCTTTTCAGCCGAGGCAAAGGCCATCCTCCTCGCCTTCAACTTGATTGAGTACTCTCCGCTCAGCCACTTTGCCATCTTCTCTGACTCCAAGGCTTTTCTTACTTCTTTACACAATCTTAAATGGGATAACTTCACATCCCACCTCCTCTGAAGGAAACTCCTTTTGCCCACCCTCTGCAGGAAAAGTATTCTTTTCTTTTGGATACCCAGCCATGGTGGCATCCCTGGTAATGACTGGGCTGATGCAGCCGCTAAGCTTGCCCTCAACCTTCCCCTACCCCATTTCTCAAAACCCTTTCTGATATCAAACCGCTTATCGCTTCCCTTGTTCGTGACTGCTGGCAAACCTCATGGGACTCCCAAATTGATAACAAACTCCACGTCATTCATCCCACCATTCCAATCAAATCCCATCAACAACCTTTCTCGTGTCGACAACGTTCATATTTCCCGTCTTAGAATAGGTCACACCCACCTCACTCACTCTCACCTCCTTATTGGCTCCCCCAATTCCTCTGCAACAATTGCCATTGCACCCTCACAGTCCATCACATTCTCCTTGCTTGTCCCCTGTACAACCTTCCCAGAGCTTCTCTTGCTCCCCACAACTCAAATTGTGAAACTAGTCACAGTAATCAGACTACATAATTTACTCACTATAGATCAGCCAAAACTACAAAGGATTTGGTACAATTTTATAATCTACCTCCACCAACTTTAGGAACTAATCCATGCTACTTTTTATTAGAATCACACAGTGATTCAACTCAAGAAATATGGTACTTAGGAGTAAATAAGGAGGAATAGATTTATGAAAACCAATGAAAAGATGTGAAAAAAAGTCCATGAAAGTTTGTACAGTCAAACCCCTAGCTTGAACCAGAAAGGGGCAGAATGGCAAGGATGAAAAAGAGGGCATTTACAAGGTAGCAAGGACCATGAAGCATGAATTTGGAGACATTTCAAAAATAAATCACATAGAAATTAATCAAATAAGTTGGTGTATCTGCATTTGTCTGTGTTGGGGAACTGTAAACAGCATGAAAAGAAGGTAAAGTATTTTTCAAAGTAAAATTTTCTTTAAAACATGCAGATGATTTGTCACAAAGGGACAAGGTAGAGGAAAATAGGTGCAGGGTGGAAGGCAGTAGGGGTAGCAGGGTGGATCTCTCCCCTGAAAAAGCCTAACTACAGGCCTGGTATTTTTGGGATATCATTTAGTTCAGCTTACTGTTCAACAAATTCAAATTTCAAACATCAAAATTTTCAGTGATTCAACCACTACTTCTACCACTTCAACCACCACTCCTACCATGTCAACCACCACTCCTACTACTTCAACCACCACTCCTACCACTTCAACCACCACTTCAACCACCGCTGCAGACATGTTATTATTGAAATAAAATGTGAACCAGCGTCCGTTGAAATGTGGTGTTTTATGTCCATACTCATTTCTTTTATTTGTAAGTACTGTAGTGCATGATTATACAATTACAATACATTTGCTGTGCTCTTGGTTCTTCTTGCCTGCAGATCATGATTGCAGCTGAACATGAACAATCATTGAGGGCAAGATGACTTTTTATGAAACTTTTTAAATTTGCAAGGACAATGCCCTAACTTGTCAGTCATGTTTTTTTTCTGAAGTTATTCAGTTTGAGCCAATTTTCATATTTACTGAAGTCATTAGAAGATAAAAAGAGGAGATACAGTTGTCTAGATATGTGAAGGCACCTTTCAGCATCATCAAAGCTACTTGCATCTGTTGTTTGTTACAATGTGCGAGGTTGTAGGCTGTGATTCGTTTGTTTAGAGGTTAAATGTTCAGAATCAATTTGTTCTGTGCTGTAACATTAATCATAAGGGTTTTGGATAAAAGCATAGAAGTATCATAAAATGGCAGGTAGGCAGGTCAATTTATGAGGCAAAAAACACCTAACCCCCAACAAATTCTTACCAAAGGTTTTAATTTTACAATACATTTTGTCTCCACTTAGTGGTTTTCAAGTCATTGCTGCCAATAGAATTACGACCTGACGATTCAAACCAAACAGGTTAATCAAAGATGGCGGTCAATATGGCTGCAAGTATCTTCAAAAATGTGGAGACATCTGTACGGTACCAATAACTCCCATACCTTTTGACACAGGCAGATAATTAGGCCACAGTATTTGCTTCTTATGAATAGTGTCAAGAGCCAAGGAATGCAATGATAACACATTTCTTTATTTGTTAATAATGAGCAGGATTGATGAGAGATAATTGGCAACAACTCTGAACAGTTTCGGCTTGAAACTTGAATTAAATGTTTCATAATATTACATTCCAAGATTTTACTGAAAGATTTAATGAAAAATCTTGTTACATAATAAGTGTAAGTATACACAAACTCGTCAAATAACATTTTCAACCCATTTTTAAACTGGTAACATTCGGTCAAAACAGATGTTTGGGATGTCCTTTGGGTGTGTCCAAATAGCATCAAACAGCTGGATTTGTTAACCTCCTCCTTCCATGAGAGCCCCTGGTGACCACTGCTGTGGACAACCTTGGGATTAATAGATAAAAGTTTGTCTGATGCTTGAGAGCTCCAAATCACCTGCATAAGGCAAGGAGAAAGGTTTTGGATCCAAGTCCAATGCTTTTTAACAGCATCATCATTCCCCCACTGCCCTGAACAACCATGTGGCCCAATATTCAGTAGAAAACAACGCCATGTTGCTGCTTATGCAGGTGTTCAGCGTCTTGAATCTGCAAAGATGAATAGAATCGAATATGGAAGTTACAAACTATGTAGCTGAGGGCAAGCAAGATGACCCAATTCAGCTGTGAACAGGTGAGGGTGGGATTCCATCAGTCTCAGAAGGTTGGTGAAATGTCCCCAGATCTGAACTTGTTCAAGAAGAAATCTAGGCTGCTCTCACCCTCGTTGAACTGGGAACGCCCCAATAAGAGAGAAGGTCTGAAAGATAATCATGCAAGGGGCTCCCTGGTCAGGAGAGCTTGACCACAATACCAGAGACCATGAAAACAATAAAAGCATGGTTGACAAATCCAGCTGTTCAATATTATTTGGACACACCTCAAGGACACCCAGCACATCTGTTTTGCCTAACATTAACATGTGTAAATGGATTAATGATGTTATTTGACAAGTCTGTGTGGTTACACTTACTATGCATCAGTCTACTCTTTGCATTCATTGTATTGAACCATGTGAATAAAGTATACTCTTAAAGAAACTATTCAGCCGGGGTAGCCATCTTGGATTTGACCCAGTTTTAATTCACTTCAGGGGGTCAGGTTATAATTCTTTGTACAGAAATGATCTGCTTAACCCTTAAAACCATAGAGTAGAACCAAAAATCATTGTTCTATCACAAATAATAAAGTCGTTTATCTAATTTTCAGGGTCCTGGTCCAGCGTCTGCAGCAGCCATTTTGGATTTGACACGGTTTTAACCTACTTTTGGGGGTCAACTTTTAATTCTTTTTGCGGCAATGAGTTTCTTGACTCTATAAGCCATGGAGTAGAGCCAAACTCATTGTTCTATCTCAAATTTTAAAGAAGTTCAGTCGTTTACCCTATTTTCAGGGTTTGGCGGCGACAGCCGTATTGGATTGACCCAGTTTTAATCCACTTTCATTGGTCAGGTCATAATTCTTTCTGCAGTGTGAGTTGCATGACTTAAAAACCATGGAATAGAACAAAAATATTGTTCTATCCTAACTAATAAGGAAGTTACAGCCATTTACCCTATTTTCAGGGTCGTGGGCCGCTGCAGCCATCTTGGATTTGACCCAGTTTTAACTCACCTCAGGGGTCAGGTCACAATTCTTTTTGCAACAATGAGTTGATTGACCCTTAAAACCATAGAGAAGAAACAAAACTCATTGTTCTATCTCAAATATTAAGGAAGTTACAGTCGTTACCCTATTTTCAGGGTCCTGGGCCGCATCAGTCATCTTGGATTTGATTTAGCTATAACCTACTTCCGGGGGTCAAGTCACAATTTTTTCTGCTACAATGAGTTGCTTGACCCTTTAAACCTTGGGAGTAGAACCAAAGATTATTCATTGATCTATCACAAATAATAAGGAAGTTACAGCCATTTTTTTCATTTTGACTGTCCTGAGACAGCATCCATGGCAGCCATCTTGGGTTTGACCCAGTTTTAGCCCACTTTTGGGGGTCAGTTTATATGTCTTTCTACAGAAATGAATTGCTTTACCCTTAAAACCATAGAATAGAACCTAAAAACATTGTTTTAACCTAAATATTAAGGAAGTTCTGTGCAGTTTACCCTATTTTCAGGGTCCTGGGCCACGTCAGTCATCTTGGAGTTGATCCAGTTTTAATCCACTTCCAGGGATCACGATTTATTTCAAAAATTGGGTCTCAAAAGGCTATAGCTCATGAAATTTTGCCCAAATTTTGCCAAAAAAAGATAATGATGATAGGGGCAGTCAAATTTTGACCAGAATTGGATACATTGATGTCTTTGACAGTTTATTACTGGTTTTCAGGCAAAAGCAAGGTCTGGAAGTATTGCAAATAATGTTTATGAAAATTGACTTTTTACCCATTTTCCAGCGAGTTTTAATAAAAAATTCTGAATATAACTTTCATCAAAAATGTTAATTTATTGAAAGAACTGTAATAGCTCTTTCAAATGATATCAGGATCGCTTCTGTGGGCCTATTTGATGTAGCAATACAATTTTATGAGAAAGTGTATGTCCACACGGTGTCCGACTGCGTCACGACAGCCTAATTGCTTAAGGCTTAAAACCAAGTAGTATAACCAAAGCTCATTTTTCTATCCCAAATATTAAGGAAGTTACAGCCTTTTATCATATTTTTTGAGGTTCCTGGGTCAGTGTCTGTGGCAGCCATCTTGGATATGATGCAGTTTTAACCTACTTCTGGGGGTCAGGTTATAATTTTTTCTACAGATATGTGCTGCTTGACCCCTAAAAAATCATAGAGTAGAACTGAAAATCATTGTTGTATAACAAATGATAAGGATTTTACAGTCATTTTTCAGATTCTGTGGCAGCCATTTTGGATGTGACCCAGTTTTAACCCACTAAAAATAATATTTTAACCCTTTGAAAAAAGAAAGAAAAAAGTTTTAACCCTAATTTAATAGACCCCAAAACCATTGACAGACCTTTTGTTAGAAATTGTTGAGGGTCTGATATTATATTGACCCGCCTGAGGGCTGCTTTGAGTGACAAAATATTCATTTTGAATTAGTTTAATAAATATGGGTTTCATGGCTACTTACCTTCAGCTAATGTAAATTTCATTACAATATCTGTATTTTATCATTAGGAAAATTCAGTTTGAAATACACAGGCTGCATTTTTTGGTATAAATTCATAATAACTTCTTTCAATTAATTGTAGTTGAAGGTGATGAATTTTACCCACCTGGCCACATTTTTTGATCTTTTATTGATGCTATGTGACGTTTCACGAAGCGGGCTTGAAATAAGTAGTGACATAAAATCAAAGTAATTTTGTGTAAAAGATTAGTTCAGTGGTCAAAGTAAGTTTATCGTATATAAAAGAAGATTTCAAAAGAAATAAAATAGTGAAGAAACCATTCAAGAATCTTATGCCATTTAGAAGATATTCAAGTTTACAGTTCTGCATCATTTGTGTAAAAGCGACTATAATCAAGACTACAGTAGTTATGACACGACATTCTTAGGTTCCTCAAAGTCTTCACGTATTCTATCATATTTTGGTTCTTAAAAACCATTTGACTTGTCAGGAATGTAGTAAAACAGAATCTAGTAAAGGTAATTATAATTTGCCTCCTGAAGAAAGTTCCTGGAAAAATATTTCAAATTGTAAAAAGAATTAATTAATTTTCTTAAATTACATGAACAATTATTAAGAATGTGAGGATGAGGGTGCCAACCTTCCATAGTAGACTTACTACACCAGTCATTTCTTCACAGATGGAGAGGTGGGGACATGTTTTTGCCTCTATTTGTCTGTCTGTTTGTCTGTCTGTCATCAAGATATCTTAAGAACTGATGATTTGGATTAGATTTGCTGTGTGGTTTTGTTACTGCTTAAGGAAGAAGTGATTACAATTTGAGACATATTGGAGTAGGGGAAAGGCAAAAAGGGAAGGGTGGGAATGTTTTAGGGTGAGTTTGTTTGTCATCATCATATCTTAAGCTGTAGTCACTGGATTTTGATTAAATTTGGTTTGTGGTTTTGTTCCTGCTTAAGGAAGAAGTGATTAAAATTTGAGACATATTGGAACAGGGGAAGAGTGCAAATGGGGGTGGGGACATTTTGTCTTGTCAACAAAATATCTCAAGAACTGATGACTGGATTTGGATCAAATTTGATGTGTGGTTTTGTTGCTGCTTTAGTACGAAGTGACCAAAGATTGGGACATATTGGAGTAGGGGAAGGGCAAACATGGAGGGGTGGTGATATTTTAGGGCAAGATTTATCAACACATCTTTGAAACTTTCCAATGGAATGTGCTGAACAATGAATTCATGCCATAAAAGAAAAGCCATACAGTGCAATGAATTTTTCTGGACTTGAAGAATATCAAGTAAAGTGGTTTTTGGTATCAATGAAATCAAAACAATTGGTTTTTGCCATGAATTTAAATGATGGAATGAATCTATCCTGTATAGAGCTCAAACAATGAATGCTTAACCTGAATTGAACTGAAAACAATGATCACAAGTGATGATCCTCAAGTGTTTAGAATGTAAATGGCAATACAGATCAGCAGTGAGAAAGAGATTGTTATAACTTGTGGGTCAGAGTCTCTGAGGTAGATTGCATTCCTGTGGGAATGAACAGAAGCAGAGGTGTGCGCTCTGCAGAATGCTATAATTCTAGTTTTTCTTGTTTTTGTATGCTTGTTTGGTTGGAATCTGCACAAGATACAACTGGTTTGTGTTTATTATTATCATTATCAACAGAGCTCTTTCAATCTGGGCTGATATTTTAGAGCAGTGCAGTAGCACTTTTTCCCAGGATTTTCATTCAATCCTAATGGGCATTATGTAACTTTGATGTCAATTATCTATTTGTAGGCTACATGTGGAACAAACAACAAACAGACTTTGAACATTGGGAGGTTGAGGTGATCTTTAAGGTCACTGGTAGAGGCAGAGTTGGAGCTGATGGTTTGGTAAGTAAACAGCATGTAAAGGGACAAAGTTTAAAAAAAAAAAAACATACTGTAGTGAAACATTTAAATGTAAAGTTTGATTTTGTATTATTGTTAGCATTTTATTATTAATTAACTTTGTTAGTCTTTACTAAAGCAACTTAATTGTTGGTTGATTGCTAAGGTACATAGTTTAATTTTGAATCAATTCAGTGGGGAGATATAAGTGCTTATATTTTGTCACTTAGAACACTAAGGTATAAGCCTCCTATCATTTAGTTTTTTCATGACTGCTTATATTTTGTCACTTAAAACACTAAGGTATAAGCCTCCTATCATTTAGTTTTTTGACTGCTCATGACTGGTATAAGCCTCATCATTTTGTTTTTTCATGACTACTTAAAACACTAAAACACTATAAAGCCTCCTATCATTTAGTTTTTTCATAACTGCTTATATTTTGTCACTAGAACACTTATATTTTGTCACTGACTAAAAAAACACTAAGGTATAAGCCTCCTATCATTTAGTTTTTTCATAACTGCTTATATTTTGTCACTTAGAACAATAAGGTATAAGCCTCCTATCATTTAGTTTTTTCATGACTGCTTATATTTTGTCACTTAAAACAATAAGGTATAAGCCTCTTATCATTTAGTTTTTTCATGACTGCTAATATTTTGTCACTTAAAACACTAAGGTATAAGCCTCCTATCATTTAGTTTTTTCATAACTGCTTATATTTTGTCACTTAGAACAATAAGGTATAAGCCTCCTATCATTTAGTTTTTTCATGACTGCTTATATTTTGTCACTTAAAACAATAAGGTATAAGCCTCTTATCATTTAGTTTTTTCATGACTGCTAATATTTTGTCACTTAGAACACTAAGGTATAAGTCTCCTATCATTTAGTTTATTTTATGAAAAGTAACAGCTTGTTCTTGAGAAACTAATTATTTATCCAAAATTTGAAGTGCCTTGTAGAGTTGTGCAATGAATGTAAATGCCATCTACAAGTGTTTATATTCAAATATAATGTAATGATGACAAAGAAAAATCTGTGTGACATTTATCAATTGTTTTTGTGAACTGTGTGGGGATTGTAGTGTGCAGTGCTTTTCATACAATTGTAGTGTGTTACACTGTGGAAGCCTATATCTTTCTGCAGTACTAAAATTTCTGCTTTGATTCCAAAAATGCACTTTCCAGAACGATATGATTTCAGCTATTTGGATGTAATGTCACTACAATACAAACTAGTTAAAATGATTCAGAAAAAATATATAAAAATTGTATTTACATGTGCTAGCTACACTACTGTATATATAGGTAGCTTTGCTTTCCGGGCAGAAAACCTAAAAAAACTGTAATATGTTAAGCATAGTAGGGAGCTGTTATACTATATGATTCTGCATTACCTGAGGTTTTAGTATCATACAAAAAATGTGTCAATTCAGTGCATGGAAAAGAAATGTGACTTCTGATTATCATCAGCAGGAGGTAATTGCTTCAATGTGTTCTACTAAACAAAATGTAAAAACTGTTATAAGAAATGGTCACTGACCATAATTTTTAGGATTTTGTGTTAGCATCATAGGCTTGGAGAATTATCCGTTAGAGTTGTCTTTTGCATTTTACCATTTGTTTTATTGTACCACCACTCAAAAGTCTCAGATCTGAATAGTATAAATGCTTACTGCTGTATTAGAAATTATTTAAGAGTATTGTGCTAGATTTTAATACTCAGGTTTAGTTCATTTTTAGTACTCGGTTTTAGTAATATCCAGAAATACACATTTTGAGAGTAATCAAGATAGTTGGACGAGTCAATGGTACTGTTTTACATTATTAAATTTTTGTTTTAAGACTTATGGTAGTTTGACGTCTTGACTTACAGTAGTTTGACGTCTTGACTTACAGTAGTGTGGCTTCTTGACTTACAGTAGTTTGACATCTTGACTTACAGTAGTTTGACGTCTTGACTTACAGTAGTTTGACTTCTTGACTTACAGTAGTTTGACTTCTTGACTTACAGTAGTTTGACTTATTGACTTACAGTAGTTTGACATCTTGACTTACAGTAGTTTGACATCTTGACTTACAGTAGTTTGACTTATTGACTTACAGTAGTGTGGCTTCTTGACTTACAGTAGTTTGACATCTTGACTTACAGTAGTTTGACGTCTTGACTTACAGTAGTTTGACGTCTTGACTTACAGTAGTTTGACTTCTTGACTTACAGTAGTTTGATTTCTTGACTTGGAGTAGTTTGACTTCTTGACTTACAGTAGTTTGACATCTTGACTTACAGTAGTTTGACTTGTTAACTTACCGTAATTTGATTTCTTGACTTGGAGTAGTTTGACTTCTTGACTTACAGTAGTTTGACATTTTGACTTACAGTAGTTTGATTTCTTGACTTGGAGTAGTTTGACTTCTTGACTTACAGTAGTTTGACATCTTGACTTACAGTAGTTTGACTTCTTAACTTACCGTAATTTGATTTCTTGACTTGGAGTAGTTTGACTTCTTGACTTACAGTAGTTTGACATCTTGACTTACAGTAGTTTGATTTTTTGACTTCTAGTAGTTTCACTTCTTGACTTACAGTAGTTTGACTTACAGTAGTTTGACATCTTTACTTACAGTGTAATATGTTATAATTCTTACAACTATCTCATTATTAGGATGTATTATTCTTTAACTAATAGTCATTGTAATCTTAACTTTGAGGCTCATGTTATGATATTCCTTCAATTTGACATTCAAACTTTTTTGTTAATATTTTTACCTTCTGAGTTTGCCGTTTGTATTTTGACACACTTTTGGCTGTGTTATATTTTTACACTCTTTTATTTTCTATCCCCAGGCCATATGGTTCACTGAGCAACAGGGCAAAGAAGGACCGGTGTATGGTAGCACTGATGAGTGGGTCGGTCTGGGACTCTTTTTTGACTCCTTTGATAACGACAACCAGAGGAACAATCCCTATATTTTAGCTGTAGTTAATGATGGAACCAAAAAGTATGAACACCATAATGACGGCCTCATGCAGCAGTTGGGTGGATGCATGAGAGATTTCAGGAATAAACCATACCCAATCAAAGCAAAGATTGAATACTACAAAAATACCCTCACAGTGAGTATTTGATATGATGATGCTTATTATTTGCTATTGATTAGAATAATTATGTTGCTTTCCTTGACATTCTGCTGCACCAGTATTATGGTGTTTCAGCTGAAGTCACGAGGTCACGTGACTTTGTTTACATCGCCATTTTGTCGGTCAAAACCACTGTCCTCTGCTGTACACTTAATTAGACTTATACACCTAATTAGACTTACATACGTTTGCATGTAAGATTATTTTTGTAAGATAATTATGCTGGAAACTTGCTGTGCCTTTGGTTGCACTGATAGATGTGTGCGGGGGAATAAAAAGACACTTTTTTGATTTTCATCTGATCCTGATCGTTGTTCGAAATGGGTTTCTGCTGTACGATGCAGCTGCTTTTAACCTACGGTAAGCCTTACACTAGGATATGCAGCAAGCACTTTATATCAGGTATGTAGGCTTTGTCGGAGTATAACGAACAATCAGATGGCGTTATTGTTAAAGTTACTCTTCGTATACCCAGTGAAAATATAACTTAAGGAAAATATGAAGAAAAATTGGAAGCGAGCAAAAACTGCTTTCAGTAAAATTCACTTAACTGGCACTGGTAGGTTAGCATGTAGTATGTTTGTTGTACATGTGATGTGACTGAGCTGTGTGAAAACGCGTGAAACGCAAAGACACCGCTGCCCTGCAAAATGGAGTCCAGTTAACTTCAGAGTCACATGATGAAGTTCCTCTATTGTATATTCTTCTTCTGTATTATTGAATCATAGCTTAGCCACTTTTGATAAGTTTTGTTCAAGACTCATACCAAGAAAATTAAAATTGTATGTTTCTAGATAATAGCAATATTGATATCAATAAAACTCCAACTCTAAAATCTTATCAGCACAAGGCATGGCACAAACTGCATACAAGGATGGGAAACTGACTAATAAAAATGACATGTCAAAGTAAAATTTGACCTAGGTACATTAGTCTCTTTTTTTATATTTTATTATTCAATGGTTTGATCGTCAAAACTATACAGGTATATTTTCAGGAGATGTGCTAAATTGTTACTGCAGGAAATTACAATTTAATATTTCAAGTATCTGTTGTTTTTTGCAGTATATTATGTATGTTGTTAAGGTAAAGAAGTTTATTGAATAAACTAAGTTTTCATGACGTAATGCAAGCTTTCAGATGCATATGCCATTTGTGTCGCTCTTTAGCTCTTTACCTCCTCCTCCAGAAACTCCTTTCACCCACCCTCTGCAGGAAAAGTATTCTTTTTTTCTGGATACCCAGCCATGTTGGCATCCCTGGCAATGACAGGGCTGATGCAGCTACTATGCTTGCCCTCAACCTCCCCCTACCCCGTTTCCCAAACCCTTTCTGTCATCAAACTGCTTATTGCTTCCCTTGTTCGTGACTGCTAGCAAACCTCATGGGACTCCCAAATTAATAACAAACTCAATGTCATCCAGCCCACCATTCCAATCAAACCCACCATCAACAACTTCTCTCATGTCGACAAGGTTCAAATTACCGGTCTTAGAATAGGTCACTCTCACCTCACTCACTCCCACCTCCTTGTTGGTTCCCCCAATGAACAATTGCCATTGCACCCTCACAGTCAAACACGTTCGCCTTGCTTGCCCCCTAAACAACCTTCTCAGAACTTCCCTTGCTCCCCACAACTCAATTGCTGAGTTCTTCCAAAAAAAAACCTCCGGATAAGATTATCTCCTTCCTTCATCACGTTTCCCTCTACAACCATATTTATTCCTCCTCTCCCACCCCCCTCTCTCTACTTTTTTTTTTCTTCTCCCATGCACCTCCTCTCTCAATCCCAGCTTTCTGACTTATAGTCCTACCTCTAGAATGATCTAACCCCTCGGGTACAATTTGACCCTCATTGTGGTGGTGCCGTTAAGCTCTCATCAAACAAACAAAAACTCTTTAGATTGCAAAGCATTTTGAAGCATTCATACATTTCATATGTTTTCTTTAGGTGTACATCCATGGAGGCATGAGCACAATGGACCATTCATATGAGCTCTGCCTGCGGGCTGAAAATGTCCATCTTCCTAAGAAGGGTTTCTATGGTGTGTCTGCAGCAACAGGCGGATTAGCAGGTGAAGTATTATTTATTTATCTTCTGTCTTCCTTGTGTAATGTGGTTGTCTGAGGGTTGAATATGAATTATAAATAATGATAAAGCTTTAACACAAGGATGGCAATTGGTTTTAACTTTATATATTTACTTGTCTAATTTTTGCTTCCAACTGCTCTGATTCTCAATTAAGACTTCTTGCCAACTTTAAAAACACTTGGCTTATATAATTAAAGTTACTTAGGAAGTCACTGACAGGGAAACAAAAGAGAAAGTATCTCTCTTGCACCCTCCCTATTTCTTGGAAATGACTGAACAGTCACAAAGAGGTAGGCAGATAACCTTGATCTTCTCAATGGATTGGTAATGCTGATGTCAGAGCACTGACTTGTATTCAACCTTTGAATTATTCCCATGAAATAGGGCAATGGATAACTAAATGAATGCCATGTATTTTAATGGAACATTATCAATATCAACTATGCTACACTTGTATCAGGTGGTATAAGAAAAGGTGAAAGGTAACCTGGTAAGGGAGGGACTCAAGGTTGAATGCCTTTCTAGTTTATGAAGTGACCTGGAAAAGCTCCTGTCTGTTCCATCCTGTAGAAAAGGGCTGTTTGGTGTCAGGAGAATTAGCAGGTGAAATAATAATCATTTGTTTTATTTCCTGGTGAGAGTGGAGTAGAGAATGCTGATTGCCGTCATACATTGGCTTGAAATATGGTTGGCGAGAGGGCGGTAATGGGGTGGTGGGGGGGCATTGGGGTTGCATCTCTTATTTTATTTTATGAAGTGGAACAAGGCTTTTTCTGCAAATTTTGGAATGAAATTTTTGATAATTACTTTGAAATCATTAGAAGCCTCATTCCTGTTTATTCACCAAGTGTAGTTTCTTAAAGATCCATGTAAAGTATGTGGGGATTTGTGTCATTTAGGAGATTGATAAATACTTTGTTTTTTAAGGGGGAAGTCATGATACATTGACAATCTGATCCTGCCCCTGTTGTTGTACTTTTTTAAAAACCATTCTTCAAATTTATTTTTGGCTGTAAGGAACAAAACAAGATGATTCCTCAGTAATGAATGTAATTGCAAAGTATGTTGCTGTGGCAATCTGATGCTGCCCTTGTGACACTTTTCTGGTAATAAATCTTCAAAACTGTTCTTGGCTTTTAGGAACAAAACAAGATGACACCAATAATTGATTGCACAGTATGTTTGATATAAACAAAATCCATGATTTTTGAAAATTTGATTCTTTCACAGATGATCATGATGTGCTGAAATTCTTGACTCACAGTTTGGATTCCAATTTAGAACAGGTAACTTTTTACCCCTTACTCTAAAATTCTAGAAATTGTTACGTTTAACTATATACAGTTTGAAATCTCTACAGATCTCTACAGAGTCAGTTCACTTTTTGTACAATCATTCATACTTTTGTACAGTCATTTAAAACAGGTAACTTTTAATCCCTTTAGAATTCTATAAATTGTTACGTTGAACTATATATCACTTTTTGTGCAATCATTCATACTTTTGTGCAATCATTCATACTTTTGTGCAGTCATTTAAACTGTTTACAGAATTCACATGTGACTTGCAATATGAGTTTGGTTTGTAATTCTATATGTAGATGAGAATTTATCTGAAGAACTTGTAGTGCTTGCACTTACTTTTAAAGAAATATTCCTATGTTTTTTGATAACCTTCCATAAGAAAGAGAAAAAAAA
This sequence comes from Chiridota heheva, assembly GCA_020152595.1. NCBI lineage: Eukaryota > Metazoa > Echinodermata > Holothuroidea > Apodida > Chiridotidae > Chiridota > Chiridota heheva. The sequence continues at coordinate 1,226,010 of JAIGNY010004247.1, read as the reverse complement.
TTAAAAACTATTTAGTACAAAAATCATGTTGATATGTTATTCCTACCAGGAGATATTTAAATTTCAAGGTTTACAAAAATGCCGATAAACAAATAGGAAAAGGTTCAGTATTACATCACAGCAACACATTCTCCCGCAAAGTTGATGTATTTCATTAAAATCTATCATCTTTTTTATTAGTAAAACCTGCTAGAAAAATTAATTGTTGAAAATTAGGTATTTATATACATTGCCAGATACACCCTGCTTCAGCAACTTTTAGAAAATTGTTTCTAATCATACAGAAACAACCTATTAACGTTCAAAGAAATACATAAACATTTGCATGGAATTGCCTCTATGACATCATCAAACACGAATTCATCATACTGTACAAAAACTTTAAAATGCAATTAGGAAATCTTTAAAAATCCATATCTCCAGAACGGAATATGATATCAACCTGATTTTTGTACCAAATTGGCTCTAAAAGTATGCTCTTTCAAATAAAATTTTACCAAAACCCATGGGAATGTTCCTTTCAAGTTTGTGTTGCATTGATTTTTTCCATGATATATTTGGGTGTGGGTGCACAGTAGTTGATAGTTGATATTTTTCTTACCCATCTTCTTGTTTCACAATAGTATGTCTAATAGATAGACATTGATGCAAGTACCATACTTGTGAATAGACTATCACTTGCACAGAGCAAAGTTGTTTGAATTTTTGAAGTTCTGTTATATTGTTTTTGAATTTAGTCTTGTAAGATATTGGTACAATGTAGTGCATGCATATCTTATGAAGTGTCTCCAGTAGTGAAGTTTGCCACAATATTCTTACAGTATGAACTAGGTAAATTTTGAGAATTGTTAACCTCACCTTTGCAACTTTACATTGAAGGAAACTTCTTCATTTTAAATACAATAGATGATAGAACAATACATAGTTGAAGGCCTTTTCAGCAATGTGTGTAATAATTGTTTTCAAATGCAAACTTTGCAAACATTCTGAAGGATATTTTTTTGGAAAAACTTCAGTTATCTTAAAATAGCCAATAGTTGGCTGTGTTGCAAATTTTGCTTAAGCCAAGCTTAAAACAATTGTTTGTTTGGAGTAAAAAAAAATGTTCTGAAAAAGTGAATTGGTAGGAATGCAAAAAATGTAACTTTCTGCCAAATTTAAGCTTCTTCCTACCTTTTATACACTCAGATAAGATATTAAAAAATCATCCGAGTAGGTAGCAATTTCATTGGGTAGGTAGGGTTAATCCAAACAAACAACTTTTTAATCCATTTCAAAGCATTGAAGGGTAAATAAATACCACACATCCTTAGATCTTTAAGAGCTATTTTAAAATTGTGTATTCTCGTTAAAGAAATTGTCAGGGCTAGAAAGAAACACTGAATTAACACAATCCTTATTTTGATACATTTTAAGGGGAAGGATGGCCACATCACCAAAGAGGAGGCCGAGAAGTTCAACGCAGAATTTGATCAATATTACGACAAATTACAAAAGGAAAAACAAGCGTAAGCCTTTCTCTGTTGAATGTGTGATGCTAAACTCAAAACACTTGCATTGTTATTGAAGCAGCTTGACATTACCCATTTTACTGGTGTCATGTATTGATTGTTTTAAGTTAGTTAATTTTAATGCCACATTAGGACTGGCATTAATTTGAAAGAATCGGGAACAAAATGCTTTTAATGTGTTTTGTTCAGTTTATATGACTTGATAAGAATTGTAAGGCTTGTTGTTTCATTAATCACCTCAAAAAAAACCATCCTTTTGCAACATATCAACTAGTACAACAAAATCTGACCCCCCCCTTCCCCCCTCCCTTACTACCACGTCTCACTCTATTCCCCACTGCTGATTAAACTTGACCTCTCTGTCACATTTTCACCATCGCTGTCATGGCACTGTTTAACCTCACTAACCAACTTTAATCACCATTTTATTCTGTTTTGCATAAAACAAAATGCCTAATGTAAAAACAGAAGGATGATCTCTTTGGGTAGTGTGAGGTGGTACAAAGCAATGATGAAATGTTTCGGCCCTTCCTTCCAATGTATTGGCTTGTCAACCACCCATGCTAGTGATGTCAATGTGATCATATTGTTGGATAATGATTTTTGTTTAAATAATATTTATGATAGATTGATATTCAGTCCAACGCTTATGATTGAAGATTTAAAATTGAATTCAAGTGATCTATGTGTCCATTGGTACCATGGTTGTTTTGGCAGTTATTGTATGTGCAGTTAGTTTATTCTTTGCCTGGCGTGTACTGAATATTGTCATTGTATAAAATTATCTTCAAAGAAATTGTCATTTTCGAATGATGCTATATTCGAATTGTAGATAATGGAGGAATTTACAATTAATGCTAATTCTTTCTTTTCTTTTTTTGCTAAAGTTATCGTGAAAAACACCCAGACAAAGTGAGAGAATCGGATTATGATGACGACGAATTCGTAAGTATCCACTTTTTTTGTTGACACAAATCTATTGCAATTTCGTATTCAAATCAGGTGATCTTAGTGAGAGAATTGGATTATGATGACAACGATTTTGTAAGTGTCCACTTTTTGTGTTGACACAAATCTATAACAATTTCGTATTCAAATCAGGTAATCTTAGTGTAATGGAATCACTCTAGTGAAATTACCTCTTAAAATATGAATTGATTTGTCTTATTTTAATGACATCAATGTAATTTGGATATTTGCAGTGAATATTTTTGAAGGTTTATTATGATTTGTTATGTCTTTTCTTTCTTTATTAACAGTTTGAAGATGATTACTCAAGAGATTTGAAACACATATACCAAGGACAAAATTTTATTTCAGAAAATATCAGGTAAGTAACCTTTTACACTCTTTTCCCTTTTGACATTTTTCTAGTATTTTAAAACGATAATGTAAAATAATGGAATAAAAGTAGCAAATATGTAGAAGTCCCAAAACTCTAAACGGCTTGAATGATACTTTTACAGGTCAGTCAGTATTGTTAATCCTAATGACAAAGAACAGTAAAGGAAGGGTGAAGGAAGCATTCACAAATTCCTTCCTAAAAAGGAGATATTTAAGTTCTTTGAAGTGACATGATATCGGAAATTTACTATAATAAGATTGGTGCATTTGATATGCATACTATAATGTCTTTATTAATGTTATTGAAAAATCTTCAAAATTTAATTGAAATAATGTTGCACCCACATGTAGCAGAATAATGAAATATAAAAGTTTTGTAAATGTGGTCATCTGAAAAATTCACTTGTTTTGTTTGAAAATTAAACAAACAGAAAAATGATCAAATTTTATTAGCAATATTAGTCCATGATGTTACTCCCTAGTATCAGGACAAAGTGTGTTTACAGTCATTTGTGAAAAGTATGTTTAAACTAAAATTGACTTTTCCTAAGTGGAACATGGTATGTGTGTCCTTAATCGCACTTCTGTGCCTCTTATTTTCCACTCTATATATATATATATACAAATGGTTGACCATGAAACTTGAGCTCTGCAGCTGTAAGGCCTGTTTTGGGTCAGTGGTGAAAGTCCATTTTACGACCCATGTCCATTTGGATGGGGTCATAGCAGAGACAGTCAAACTGGTACATTTTGCTTTCTAGCTTAACGCTCAGCATTAAGAAGATATTACAGGGCAGTAATGTGGACTTTAAGTTGAAAAATTAAATTAACATTCTAACAAAATTTTAAAATCAAGAGGAGAAGGTAATAGGTCTTTTAGATATGCCTTTCTAAGTTCTAATTATTTAGAACTTCCTGTTATAAAATTTCTATGGAGTATTTACATTGTCATGACCTATGCATTAAATCCCCAAAATGCACCACCATGAGTATTTGGTTTAGTCTATTTTTACAACAGGTGAATTTCTTAATAGAGCGAAAAATGTATGTAAACTTTTCTCGTTTTTCATTCTTTTCTGGGTTTTTTTATGCATCTTAAACAATCTAACACGGAAAATGTATAAAAAGTTTTGGCATCATGGTTATATGCGTATTAAATTAACGGGTCAAAGAACTTTACACTTGTGAATAATCTTCCTAAAGTCATGTTATTCCATTGGGGCCAAAGTCCTTTGCCCCATGCATTAAATACACATATAAATACTCCGCCTCAACATTTATCTTTAATCATAACCTGACATTTTTGGGTGCATATGGAATGATAATGTCAGATGCTCTTCGAACAATATGCATCCTCAAATTGCTTTTCAAACTCTTTTTCTACAGAAATTTGAACAGAAAATTGGATGAAATGATTGGTCGCCAAGAAAACACTCTATCAGCAATTGCTTCCAAAGCTGGATTTGCATCAGGTGGAGCTCCAACTTCTCCGGGAGATTTAAAGAGACATGAAATTGATTCTATATTAAATACTAATACTGAAGTAACTAGAAAGATTAAAGAAATGCAGTGAGTATTACATTTAATATTTTTTTGTCTTCTTTTTTGTCCCAGTTGGTTTGTAATTCTTAAAAGTTGAATTTAGAATTAGTATTTACATTCATTCTTGATTGTCAAAATAATGAGATTATGATCACTTACTCAGTGGTACTAAAGTTAGTAATTACTTTTTTCTAGAGCTTGAGAACAGGTTTTAGAATATGAGATCATCATGTAACATAACATAACATAACAAGATGACAGGCTAAGAAGGGTGAATCACCTCATAAAAAGTCCAAACTAAGACCACCACCACAAAAAGAATAATTAAAAATCAAAGATTCCCAGAGTTATTAAAGAACTTATCAATGTTGACTTTAAATTGTGAACAGAATTGGAGCTAACTACCCACTCAGGCAAATTATTCCACTTATTAACAACTCTTTGCAAAAAGCTAAAATGCGAAATATCTGTCCTTGAGAATTCTTTGGTCAACTTCATACTCTTACCACATGTCACATGAGGATTAGCTGAAATATGCAAGAAATTACAGGAATTAATTCCTGTATGACTATATTTGTTGGTTTTGTAGGTGTCACTCGTGATTTGCACCTTGATTTATAATCTCAGTACATTTCAACTGACATGAGTACATTTCAGTACTGACATAAGTACATTTCAGGACTGACATTTCACAAGACACCTGAAATGTATAATGGGTTTAATATTTATTTCTATGCTGGTAACTATAAAAAAAATTCACATATCAATAAAAACGTGAGTGTTATGTATATTCACTGCAAAATGTGAATATCTTTTTTTAAATTTAGATTCTCCTTAAACTCGTTCATGATTGAGTATTAATAAGTTAAAAGTAGAAAGTAATGTAGGAAGTATGATTATAATTTCTTTTTGTGGTTAATCTTTACCATGATATTTTATTTAAATCTGTTGCTACCACATCTTAAAAAAATTGTTTGATAAATTTGACTGATATTTGCATCATAGAGAGTTTTAGTTTACTAGACCATCATTGGAGGAGAAAGTATTATTGGGATGGAGCAAGGGATGAAGGTTGAAAGTTGGACCATAACAAGAAAATAGATTAAATTCAAAATATTGTTTGTTGCTGTTGTACAACTTTCAAAAAATATCAAGTCAGTTGTGATAATTTTGTATGCCTTTTAGACACTAAAATTGTGGCATCTAAGACAAAATATAAAATGTATTTGCAGAGGTAAGAATTCTATCGGGTGCATAGCATTTAAGGGTCAGCATTTGTGCTTCTGGCAGAAAGGCTGGTAAGAACACTCTATAGTCTGTTGATTAAAATATATTATAACTGTGTGACTAAATGATTTCCTTGTGCAAAGGTTGTTTTGTATTTGATTGACTGCTTTCCATCTTTCAGAGCACTACTATCAGATGTGCAGCAGAAAACTGCTGTGCTGTACAGCAAGAAAGATGCACCCGCTGGGGGTGCCGCAGCTCAACTTGGAGCTCATGAAATAACAGATGGTGTTAGAGAAATTAGAGATACAATATCCAAAATGTCAAAACAAACAGGGGTAAGACTTTTATATCAACTTTATAGGCAATAGTTGTGATAGCCACAGATCTTTGCTTTAATATTGCTGGCTAACTCTGATATTGTTATTGTTTATAAACAAGTAAATTAAAGATTAATGTGGAGGCGGAATGTTTATATGCATATTTATTGCACGGTTCAAAGGATTTTGTCCCGAGTGAATGACCCGACTTGAGGAGGGTCATTAGCGAGTGCAAAATCCTATGAATTGTGCATTAGATATGCATATAAACACGATGCCAAAATCATTAATCGTTTTTATCAGATTTTCATGTTAGATTGTTTAAAATGTATAAAAAGCAACAGAAAAGAATGAAAAACGAGAAAAGTTTACATACATTTTTTCCTTTGTTAAGAAATTCACCTGTTTTAAAAATGGATTAAGCCAAAACTGAACATCATGCATTACGGGAATTTAATGCACGGGTCATGACAATGCTAATACTCCATATAAATTTTATATTTAATAATAACACGTTTAAAAACATCTAAATACAGAAAAGATTATCTGCTCAAGGCGCTGATTCCATTTTAAAACCATATTTATGTCATAATGTTGATAAACTATAATAGTAGATAACAAACAGTTATTAGAAAGGAACAGGAGTAGAACAGTGATGCAGTATTTTTGTTTGGAGTTTACTGCTTTGTGTACACATTGATTTGCAGATTCAAACACAGTGCTAAGCGGTACAAATATTCTTACTGTGTCCATTTGTTATATTTGATAAATACTTACAAGGGATTATACCATAATGCTAACAATCGTATTATAAGATACATTTCCACAAAACAACATGAGCTTAAAACTCAATCATATCTGTTGGAATCAATTTGGGGATCAGCAAAACACTTATTTGGTTGCCCGGGACAACCAAAAAATCATATCCAGGCAAACATAATTTCTGCTGATTCAGCCAATCAGACAACCAAACTTTTAGCACAGTTTACATTAGATATATTCAAATAAAATACTCAGGGCAACTTGATTTTCTTTCTGGACAACAATTAGTGCAGAGTTTAATGCCCGTTGGACATGTTTGTCTTCATGTTGATTTGTCAAACCCTGAATTAATTTGAACATGAAAAATCCTCTCTTCGTGTGCATATGGAAGATGGTGGTGTAATGGTTGTTTGATTATTTCTTGCAGAATGCTCCTATGGTGTGTCCGCAGGTTTCCTGTCTATCACCGATGACTTTCATAGTTTTTACCGGATTGCAGATGGCACTTCTTATAGCATACGTTGTATACAGGTAAGTGTGTTGCCTCGTTTGTCCAATTTACTGTTGTAATCTTTTACTTTTAACCATTTCTGGTTAGAATTTCTGTTTTAGTGATTTGTAACCATTAGATGCAAAATACGTTTATTTCACATGCAAAATGATCATGATTAGGATATAATGACTGTATCGCTGTCTTAGACTATTTTTCTTATTCTGTTAACCTTAAGTTTGTTATTTATAATCTGAATCTTATGTACTGCCTTTCTTATTTAGTAATTAATTTCCTTGGGAGTGTGGAGAGTAAAAAGATGACCTCTTGCAAACAGAGTTCAGGTTAATTATTCATTCATAGTTGTATTAATGCCCTTTATGAGTGTTCTCTTAATGAAGGTTACTGTGACTGAAGAATACTTTTCCTGTGATGTTCTTGCTTGTGTGATTTCAGCAATGGTTAGAGACACATTTAGTGACAAAACACTTTTGAAAACAAACTCTGGTTGCATGCCGAAAAGTTTCTCTTAAAGCCTACCCATACCCGACACCTGAATTAATCCTGAAAACTAAGTTATGACAATTACCAATGTGACTTCCTGTTCAGTGTATTGTGTTTCCACTCCAAACAATGATTGTATAACTGCCATTCTCATGCATACCAGCACCAAGTAGCCTATGGTTATTTGTGTGTATAAGATTACAGAAAGCCAGTGCTGAGTAATCAGGGTAATTTTGTGATTGAAATCACTAAACCGTGTTAAGTGGGTCTTAGTGGAAGAAATTTGTTTGCAAACTGGCGATAAAAATGGTTGTGTATTATATGCTGGAGGTGATGTGTGCATTAACTGTGAATAATTGAGGGACCATTTCTCCTAAGGAAGATATTGCTTTATGTGCACTTTTTACACAAAAGCTCCATGTATACAGTAGGATAAGTTGATAAGTGGTCAAGTCACTTAATACTGTGGCTTTGTGTATGACCTGTCACTGTAGCAATTGTGGTTTTGTGTTACTGATTTAGGAAAAGGTTATCGTATCCAGTGCTGAATACACAAGGCACTTTTGTGATTGAAATTGCTCATTTGTGTTAGGTGTCTTAGTGGGAGAAATTTGTTTTCAAACTGCTGATAAAAATAGCTGTGTATCATATGCCCAGGTGATTTGTGCATTAACTTTGAATGATTGACAGACCATTTCTTCTAAGAAAAGATATTGCTTCATGTGCTTGTTTTGATCTAAACATTTATTTATAGTATTTGGATACAGGCTGTGCAGTCAGATTTGCAAGATACTGTCCATTGCCAGCATTTTTGATATGAATCAGTTATGCTTTGTGTCATTGATATTTAGGAGAACGAATCTTATCAGCAGTTCTACGTCAGGATCTGATAATTTAACCATTACCAAAAAGCTGAACTTTTACTTTCAAAAGCTCAAGTTTGTGAAGAATCTGCAAATGTCTGAAGTAATTTATAGGACTTTGCTTGCATAAGCTAATACACACTAGTTAAGCTCACTGTAACCACACCTGAAATGAGAACCACACTTCCTGTGTCTTCATATGTATATTAGTGTATTCTGTATGTCATGCTCATCTTGTCCTGTATAGAAGTTTGTCATTTGTGTGTTAAACTTTGTTCTGTTTTTGGGTTCCATTTACCATTTGGTGCACTATGTAATTTTTATTTTTATTTTAGGAAATAAGAAAGGTGATTTTTGGCTTGAATTAAATACAGTATGAAAATGGTTTTGGTTGTAATTTCTTAAAAAGTACCATATTTATTGTAACTGACTGTACTTTACCAACAATCAAATCCAAAATTGCAGTAAAGCAAAACCACTAATTATTACCTTACCAAAGAAAGTCATTACTTTACCAAGAAAGGAAAACACCCTCTTATTACATGAATTATTTTGTAAGAGCGCATGTCATGATAGACTGGGCTCTTTTTGAACCTTTTGTCATGAGCAAAACTGAAATAAACCCTCATCTCAATAAACTCAGTAGTTTTTATCTATTTTGTTTTTTACAGGGAGAAAATAAAATGGAGCTTCAGTCATTATGGGAAAAATGTTTAAGAAGATAAAAGTCTGTTATTTTCTCAGCATTGTGGTTTCTATGGTTACTGTTGACTCGCAAATTTGCATGTTGAGCATATATCTTTCAAGATGTGGTTTTCTGTGTACATATAAGGCTTTCACAATCATGAAAAAGGGAAGTTAAGCACAACTTCAAATTTATCCACACTAATCACCCTGATAATTTGTATGTCTTTTAGTTGGTGAGCGGCGGCTTGTCCGGTGTTGATTGTTCTATTGACACCTAATATCTTTCATTCAGTGAGACTTAATTTATGCAAAAGTTTTGATGTGTAAAAAGCACTGCAATATCAATGTCTAAATTTCTTTCCTAAATTTTACACATGAAAATGATATGATTGTCTGTACCAGCTTAAGTTAAAGGTTGATTTGGAGTATGCTAAAGATTTAGGGATTAACCTACTGTATAGCCTCATCATGTGTTGTCACAGATTAACCATGATCCGCTGACACATTCTGACCAATCAAATTTTAATATTCTTAATACGCTCATAAAAAAAAATTAAAAGCTCTTCATCAGAATAAGCTGCACTCATTCAAAGTAAGTAATGTCAGAGTGGACTCAAAAGCATATTCATATGAGGATAAAGAAAGGTGTTCATTATCAGGCTTTAAATTTTTTCTTTAATAATTGTAAAATGACAAATATTTCTACAAGATTGGTAGAACACTTTACCTTTTTGGTTTTTGATCAATTTTAAAAGATTTAACATATGTTTTCGCTTTATGTCCATAATGCATGAAGATTGTACTTTTAAACACGTTATAGAAAACTGCCATCCCTTGCCTGTTAAGCCTAACATTTTGCCAAGGAGGGGAAGCTCTTTATGACAGATGTAACTTTATTAGTTTTATCAGAACATGTTAAGAAAATAAACCCTAATTAATAGAGTGCTTTGTTTTTTAATGTTTGTGTATCACACAAAAGAATACTAGAAATTTCTTATTCAACTTTGTATTAAGAAATGGGGAATTCCATGGGAAGTTTTGTTTGTGAAACATTATTTATAATACTTTCTGTTCTAATCGTGCAAGCTTGATATGTCTAATATGTTTGCATGAATTAGTGTTCTGTACTTAATCCAAAATTCGTACTCACACTGCATGATGTTCGTCGTGAATATTGTTGTCATTTAAGATTTATTTTTTCATTTGAATATCAATCAAAATGGCAGCTTTTGAAATACTACATTATTGTAAAATATGCATTTGTCATCGGTATTGATATGAACAAAACCAGAACTTAACCATGAATGATTTAATATAGATACACCATAGCACCAGAAACAGGATGTGTGCAAAAAATACAAGTTATGCTTTAAAATCGGAGCTCTGACGAATGAACTCTTTTGAAAACTTACTTTGATATGGGCTATTCGAGAGGAATTATGTTGTTGTAGTTGTCCTGTATTCTGTACTGCTGTGTTTTCTATGTACATCTTACAATTGATTAATAATTTCAATTCAATATCGACTTCATAAACTGAAGTTTTATTGAACAGAGAATTGAAAAAATGTTCTCCCATTTCTTCTGAAAAAACAAAATTTCTCCTTTTTTTTGTTGAATTCAGCTATGTTAAGTAGACAATAGAAAAAAGGGATCCTCAGTGGATTTTCGAAAAATGTCTTTATATGGCTAAATGAGGTAAACTCTCAGACCCAGAGCAAACCCCACTCCTACATAGATGAAGACCCCCCTCACCTCTGATCTGAATAGCAAAAATGAGGTTATCATCACATACATGCCTCAGTTTACCTCCATCAAACTGTCATTTTTGCCAAGCATTTCTTTTCACTGGTTACAAGCCTTTTAAGCAAGCTGGTACACCTTTTTCTTTTAACCATTATGACTGCTAAACCAAAACAGTCGAGCAACCAACTGAATGGCTAGGCTACCCCTTTGGCTAATACTGCCATTGTGTGCCTTGTTTGATTCTTAAGCATTTACTAATATGGGTGGGGTTGTGCTTTGAATACTTTTTATTGGAGCATTCAGGATAAAACATCAGTCAAGATTGAACATCATTTGTTGTCAGCCCTAAATCTGTACTTGCTTTAAGGACTGACCTCATCTGAAAACAGCGTAATTAGTTAGAATGTTTCCACATTTATTTAAATTAGTAAAATTAACAGGAAATTCCATCAAAATCACTTGAGCATTTTACAGCCTGTTGCATTTTTAGACCTTAATTATTTAAGAGTACTCTGAATTTGTAGTGTGACCAGTTGAGTAGTTCTCCTTTCTCAAATGTAAAACCATTGTTTATTATTCATTATACGTAATAGTGCAGCAGTCTGTTTTTTAACTTGGTCATACCCTTAACATTTTGATACAAAAGGTGATATAGATGTCATAGTGATTTGATTTTGAAGGACAAACTTGATTGAATTTCATGAATCGTTTGATTCTGTTCTACTCAGAATGTAATGCTCTTGTCTTACAATTATAAAACAAATATTTGTTCAATGTTTAAAGCTTCACATAAAATGGATCAGTTTCATGTTTTAGAGAATGTAGTCTTTTAAAATTATTTTCCAATGTTTTAAACCAAATTATGGTTATGACTCAAGTTCAAGTCTCCAGATTTAAAACTCTATGAAAGTAAGCCAACATTTTAGAAGTCTGTTCTGAGATATTTCTTTTCACTGCCTCATGTCTCGAAGATGTAGTTTTGTTGATCATGAAATTCTTTCCCAATATGAATGGAACAATTGCCATTTATTTACATGTCGTAAGAATGATAGAATTTGTTTGGTCGAAAGGTGTCAGCTGACCATGGTTAACCAGATGCACCACACAGCAACAGCAGCAAACTACATCAGCGTCATCTCTACATCATGTACGGTATGGGATACGCACAGTATCTCTGGTTAGGGAATAGTAAACAAAGGCATTGTTGAGAAATACACACATTACCCATCGTGCGAAAACAATGGAAAACTTAGACACACTGCCAAAACATTAATTTCATTTGTTGAAGAAAGTAATCCTGTAATAATTGTTCAAACAAGAAAATAAATTAGTCAATAAACCCTGCAATTTCCATACTTGGTGAGTTTTAATTATTTATAATAGAAATATATAAATGAACAGGGTTAACCCATAAATATGGTTAATCATTATCACAGATTGAATTATAGAATCTAGGTCAACAATATCAGAGGATGAACTAGACTTTGCCTTGTACATCCCTCAATCTGGTGCTGCAGCTTCTATGCTCAATCCGTGACAACACACCATGAATTATGAGTTAACCCTTAATTGTTTTCCTTGGTACCTTTTGATATGATATTGTCATTAAGTGATGTTATCAACCGTTTTATTTCACTTTCATCTGCAGGAGTAAACAAGATGCAGCTGCCAAGAAGTTTTATTAACTTTACCTCAATTTCTAGTGTTGGTGTGGACCTTTCATCTATCACTGATACTGGGACTCTTCGATCATTTGAAGGAGGCCATCCTGATCCTTCAAGTGAGCGAAACTGATGGAATGCCTTGTCGGGGACCCTCCATCAAATAATAACGTCAGTGGCATTGCCATCTTGCCCTTTAAATTTTTGGCCATGTAAAATATATCAATGATAAGAAAATTTATTGTACTAAGGATGCATTTTTTCATTTCCTATCATGTACGTATTTCAAATGCTATACCAATTGTCAAGTCTTCACTTTTACAACAGGCACCTATAAGTGGGAATATAAAATTCGTAATATTTTGATATGCTTTTCATCATTTTGAGTGTGATATAGTTGGTAAGTTATCAAGTTTTGAGTGGAAAAGTATAAATTGTCAGGTTGGAAATTATAAACTATTAGGGTAGAAAATATAAAGTGTCGAATTGATAACTATCAAATATCAGGGAGGAAAGCATAAAGTGTCAGGCGGAAAAGTATAAAATGTCAGACGGAAAATATAAAATGTCAGGTTGAAAAGTGTTGTAGGTTGTGAAAAATGTTGGAAAATGTATGAATAGCATTTGGGAAAGTGTAAAATGTTTTAAGGTGGGAAAATATCAGGGACACTTAAGACACAATTTCAGGGAGAAAGTTTAAAGTGCATGCCACTGTGGAAAGTATATGATTTCGGGTGGAAACAGCTGAATAACTGTTTTTCTATTATGCACTAATTATCCTGTATTTATTGGGCAGTCCCAGTAATGCAGTCATGGGTAAGAGGAAATAATTATTGGATACAAAATCATGGATATGAGCAGGAATTTAGGGATAGATTAGGTACTCCGCAAAGCAGAAGTGAAAGATCTTCTAAAATCATGGCCTTAAGATAGAAAAGTTTGCGTGTAAGTTGTTACAGCCCTTTTGTAACTATTGGCTGAAAAGTTTTTATCATTTGAAATGATTATTGCAGCCTGTGATGAATATTGATTATAAATGCAAGTGCATGAATTTGATATAAAAAAAAATTAAAAAGGCATGCAGGGTTAAAATTGTAATCATAGATCTCAGTGTTAGGTAGGTCATTTGGGTTTTTGTCCATCACAGATTTTGCATTTATTGATATTGTGTCCTTATTTTATTGTAATGTACCCTGAAAATGCTTGATAGTATTGTAAACTGATGAAATGGCCATATTGCTGGTTTATTGAAATTCGTAAAAAATTTCATTTGAGTCTCATTCATGAAAAATTCCAATTGTGTTTTTTACTATCTCATCAAGTGAATATTTATGTTTTGCTAAATTTAGGATTTTTTGTTTTTTTCTTAAAATCAATATGCTTTATTGCCTTCCTTTTAGATATAACATCAGCCACAAATGGCAAATTCAAGTTATTAGATAAATCTTTTAATGCGACTAATTTATTCATTAGGTTTTGATGTTTTGTTTAGTTATAGCCAGAAAGTCTCTTTCTTGTAGAAGAAAGTGCACTTTTGAAGATTACTGCTTGAAATATTAAAGTATTTAGAATTGTTTATTGATCATGTTTGTCCATTCAGATGGAATTTGATCATGATTGTCCATTCAGTTGGCATTTGATCATGTTTGTCCATACAGTTGGCATTTGATCATGTTTGTCCATTCAGTTGGCATTTGATCATGTTTGTCCATTCAGTTGGCATTTGATCATGTTTGTCCATTCAGTTGGCATTTGATCATGTTTGTCCATACAGTTGGCATTTGATCATGTTTGTCCATACAGTTGGCATTTGATCATGTTTGTCCATACAGTTGGCATTTGATCATGTTTGTCCATTCAGTTGGCATTTGATCATGTTTGTCCATACAGTTGGCATTTGATCATGTTTGTCCATTCAGTTGGCATTTGATCATGTTTGTCCATACAGTTGGCATTTGATCATGTTTGTCCATTCAGTTGGCATTTGATCATGTTTGTCCATACAGTTGGCATTTGATCATGTTTGTCCATTCAGTTGGCATTTGATCATGTTTGTCCATTCAGTTGGCATTTGATCATGTTTGTCCATACAGTTGGCATTTGATCATGTTTGTCCATTCAGTTGGCATTTGATCATGTTTGTCCATTCAGTTGGCATTTGATTATGTTTGTCCATACAGTTGGCATTTGATCATGTTTGTCCATTCAGTTGGCATTTGATCATGTTTGTCGATTCAGTTGGCATTTGATCATGTTTGTCCGTTCAGTTGGCATTTGATCATGTTTGTCCATTCAGTTGGCATTTGATCATGTTTGTCCATTCAGTTGGCATTTGATCATGTTTGTCCATTCAGTTGGCATTTGATTATGTTTGTCCATACAGTTGGCATTTGATCATGTTTGTCCATACAGTTGGCATTTGATCATGTTTGTCCATTCAGTTGGCATTTGATTATGTTTGTCCATACAGTTGGCATTTGATCATGTTTGTCCATTCAGTTGGCATTTGATCATGTTTGTCGATTCAGTTGGCATTTGATCATGTTTGTCCGTTCAGTTGGCATTTGATCATGTTTGTCCATTCAGTTGGCATTTGATCATGTTTGTCCATTCAGTTGGCATTTGATCATGTTTGTCCATTCAGATGGCATTTGATCATGTTTGTCCATACAGTTGGCATTTGATCATGTTTGTCCATCAGTTGGCATTTGATCATGTTTGTCCATTCAGTTGGCATTTGATCATGTTTGTCTATTCAGTTGGCATTTGATCATGTTTGTCCATTCAGTTGGCATTTGATCATGTTTGTCCATTCAGTTGGCATTTGATCATGTTTGTCCATTCAGTTGGCATTTGATCATGTTTGTCCATTCAGTTGGCATTTGATTATGTTTGTCGATTCAGTTGGCATTTGATCATGTTTGTCGATTCAGTTGGCATTTGGAGTTCGGAAGGTGCCATGGTACATTCCTTGTTTTACCAAACTTGTATTATTACTGGTAATATTGTTTAAAAAAAGTTGTTTAGAAGTCAAACTGATATTTCCTCTTGATGGTCAGTATTATGCAGGACACATAAACTGCATGTCTGAAATAGCTTGTGTATCGCTGGAATATGAAAATGATAATAATAATAATAATAATGTGTAAAATGTAGATTTTCAGATGGTAGAGTTAAGTGTATTTACTAGTGAGCATTAGAGTGGTAGGGTAGACATAACCATTAGCTAGCCATTTTGTAGTTGATGAATTATTTTGTCCCAGAAAAAAACCCTGTTCTGTAGAGAAGAAATTGTGGGGCATTTGTCGAAGCTTGAAGAACTGTGTTGTGCTACTTTCACATTGCCTTGTAGGCATTCTAGTAATTAATTTGCTCAATTCATGCTATGTGGGATTTTGGTTTTCATTAAGAGAGGAGAAAACAAATCTGAATTTGATGATGTTGATCAATTTATTCCAAATTTGAATTTTGATCCTATTTCTTAATGAAAATAAGCATATTTGTGATGTCCAACCATATTCCAGGCCATGAGCTGTAATGCATTAAATCTGTCTGTGGATTATGAATTGATGCTATTTGAATAGTAACATGAAATTTACAAAATGGAGGCAGATATTCATGTTGTGTCATAATAATCTTATATTGGTATAAGAAATAAAAAAATGACAAGTCAAAGTTGATTGCTGGGGGAACAACAATTCCTTTTTAGGGCACATTGATAATAGTAACCTACAAAAGTTTTGACATTTAACCATTCCATCATATGTGTTGTTATTGTGTGTGAATTACTCACAGGGGTGACCAAGTCTAATCATGATTTTTAAGCCATTATGCAATTAATGAATAGTATGCAAGATTCCATTGCTTTCAGGTGACAATTGCAAGCATTGTAATCAGTAATTTAGTGTTTTCATTGTAGTAGTGTGTACATGTACCTGGTTAAACTCCTAGCCTTTAAAAACGTGCTGTTAATTTTGTTTTATACTTTCGGCCTTTAGTGCAGTTCTGCTTGACTCAGTGTACATTCCATGTATCCTTTTAATCAAGCTCCCATGTAAAAGCTTTTATGATAATCCTGTCTTATATGGTCAGGCAAGTCAATTCCTGTTACCTCTCAAAAATATGTAGGCATTTTGTACGAATGCATTTCATAACAATAAGAAGACATGCTAAGAATGCAGTCCATATTTTTCAAGTTTTGATATCAAGTGCAGATTTTGATTATAAATGAAATATTTGGAGAAAAAAAAAATTCATAAGTTTTTTATAATATTGTTCTTTTTCAAATTTCAACTATCAAAGGATATTTTGAGAAGAATGAAATGCCTTGTATCCACTAATATAGTTTGATTTGAGAAATTGTTTATATTGATAGATTTACCTAAAGTGGAACAAAAATAAAATATTTATTCTAATTTAATTAATAGGCTTTGTGTGTAGCATTAATGGGAGTGATTATTGTGACAGTGAAAATAGGTGTCATTTTGTATCATCAGCAAATTATTGCTCTTTCTCAGATTATCTCCTTGAATGATAAGATTAACATGTTACATCTTGTAATGACTAAATCCAATTCTCAATTATCTGTCATAAATTTTGCATTTTTTTGGATGGAATTTTCCTTTGTGCTAGATTGGCTGTAGTACCTTTGTGACATCACAAACTTCATGCAACAAATGCCAGTCTCATTCCTGTTTTTTTAGTGGATTTCAAATCAACAGATCTATTTCCTGTACCTGTCCATATACCTTTAAGTAGGGAATATATATATATATATATTTATTTAATCTTGTAGAGCCATTTTTTATGAATAAAGATCTTCCACTCCACTCTTTTTGTTAGTTAGACTGTCGTTGAAACTCCTCAGGCGCTATTCACCCGAGTCATCAACGTGCCACAAGATGACATGTTCCTCTCCAAGCTAAGAATAAGTTAATGTATAGTTAATGTTAGGTGTCAAAATAGTGTTGTAAACATGCTTCATGATTATCTCTGTTGAAACTTGGTAGTCAAAAAATGATGTACCATTTTGTAAACATTCCTTAATTTAGTAACGTTTTTCAAGCGATGCTGAAACAATACAAACCATTCTTAAGGTTTAGATGTATGAAATTTAAGATGATGCTGAGTTGGAAATAAGATAGATATTACTATTCCTGTTCGAAGCTTTTTCAAAGCGTATTTTATTTATTGTGAAATATAGATCAAATTCCATTTGGTATGCTTGACTTTTAAACGTCAGCATTAATAAACTTTTAAGTGGTCCTTCCTCCTTTTTGTTAACGAGGCCTTGTTTAGTATTATAAAACATATCCGCTATTACTTCACACATTTTTTGTAGTTTTGGTGAATGGTTTCTAAAAACTTTGTTAAGCAAACTTTGTTCTAAGCTTCTTTTTCTGTAAACGTTGTAAGACATTGTTTTAGTGTACTGTATTATATATTTATATATTGAATGTTAAAATTGTGATCATCATAACCTGCACAGAATCTTTGTAAACTTCTATGTGCCTGTTTGTGATACACCATTTGTTTCATTTCTATGTTAAGATATGGTTTTAATTTTCTCTTAGTTAGCTTTAAACTTAAGGGAATCTGAAAGAGACTTTCTTTTCAACATCATTTAAATATTGTTTTTGAGCTTAAAGTTTCAGTTAAGTTAAAACTGCATCTTGGAGTAGATTTGATCAATGATCTTTTTAGGAATCCCTGTTCGAGTAGATAGGTTGATCTGAGGTTAAGGGTCATAATAAAGGGTCTTAATGAAGTATCATAATAGAGGGTCATAATGAAATGTCATAATGAAGGGTCATAATTAAATGTCATAATGAAGGGTCATTTTGAAGAGGTTTTAGTAGATCAAGTTTTAGAAATGGTCATCCTCTTTTTGAATTTTAACCTGGGAAAAGATGGGTCTTATTTATGACAAAAAAAATAGCAATCTCTTTGTGAGAAGAAAAAAAGAAGATTAACTTTATGACAACAAAATAGTAATCTCTTTGTGAGAAGAAAAAAAAAAAATAATTTTTCTTTTATCAATCCATGACATTTGCAGAGATACTTACAACCTGTAGCAGTGTGTATTTGTTTTATGTCTTTTTTGTATATTTTACTGCTGGTCTCTTTGTGCTAGAAAACGTGTACAACTCTGGTGACTATCAACATGTTACTTTCTTTGAAAGATGGTGCCAAATATGAATTTAGTTAATGAGTGTCACTGTTTCATCTTTACTCTTGTATTCGAAACATCTTAAATGTTCTCTAAACAGTTATCATGCAGTTGATTATAAATATAAGTTATGCTTCGTAAAATAAGTGGTCCAAATTTAATAGATGGTGCTAGCCAACACTAGTGGTGAGATTGAAAATCAAGTTATTATTTAATGGGGGCCTAATTCTTAGCAGGTGGTGGGGGGACACTAATTAAACATGATGGCAACTAAATGAGGTCTCAATATTTTGTAACAATAGTTAAACAGAAAATCTACATAATTGGTATATATATTAAAAGATTACTGGTCGTGTTTTTTGGGACAGGACAATTAAACAAAGCTGATGAAATTATTCAAAAATGTTAATCCAATAGAAAGATATATCAGTTGTAAATTTGTATTAAAATGACTTAAGTTTTAGACCAGATGTTACATCATAGGCTTGCCAAAGCTCATTTGATTGAATTATGGAAATTTGAGGGCTATTAAAAATGTTTCCAATCAGTAAAAGCAGTTAAATTAAAAATTATTGAATAAGAAATCAATGCAGTAAACCAATTTTTGACAAGTTTAAACAAGTTTCAAACCTGTTAAGAATAAGAGTTTTTAATAACAGAATAAGAGTTTTTAGTCATCTATGTTCCTGTATCATACAAAATATCTGGTACATAATCCTTTGGCACAATTTGCACCAATATGCAGTGTTGATTCAAATGATTACATGTGTATCACTTGTGTCACTGTTTTTGCACAGGTACCATAGTTGCATTTTCATAAAAGTAATTCGGGCACTGGTATTTTCAAAGTAAGAGTTACCATTGTATTTTCAAGTTATGTATTTGAACTGGATTCAAAGAAATACACAAGAGGACATTTTTTAAATGAAACTTTATTAAAGTTTTGAATTACAACAAAAAAACATGGCAAATGGAAGAAACTTTATGACATTCTAACAGCTTGTAGAGTGAGGATATTATTGGTTTGTTAAACTTTCATCATAACTTGACATCAAATGGAAGGTTAACTTAATGCATGTTAATGGTTGGGCTTATTGCTGTGCATCTGACAGGGAGATAAAGTCTTCATACTCTTTACAGATAATCAATAAACATGTGGTGCTTTCTAATGTGGGTGCTTTATTTGATGATGGTGGAATATTATTTGATGTTAAAAACAGTCCAGTTGTTTACTTGGAACAGCAGCTGTAATTAGCATTGTATTTCCCACTGAAATTAGTTTGTTTGTTTGTTTGATGAGGGCCACAGCACCATGACAACAAGGGTAAAATTATGCCTGAGAGGTTAGATCATTCTAGAGGTAGTACGGTGTTTAGCAGAAACTTTTGGAGCTATTCTCTTTCCTGTGTTTACCTGTTCAAATTGCATAGTAAGAAAATGCTTGATGCAACAAAGCATCATTACATATTAGGCCATTTCTTTTCAAAATCCTTTTCATCCATTTCTTATAGTGTAACACCTATTCACTTGGTCGGTGCCACCTCATTTCCGGGAGATGACATTTGCTGGAGTGAAAACAAACCTTTACACATGGGCAAGTCCATATGCGTTCAGTGTGCGGTTACGTATGGCATGTAAACAAACACAGCTGATCGCTTTGTTTTCACTCTAATGCGGGGTGAATGCGCGTGGTTGCTATGCGGTCTGATGACCTCGGGTCACATTTCCGACCAAGTGAATTTGGATCAATTTCAGTAATGTCATACATCATCATGCAATTTATTAAGTGCTTCTTTGTTTTAGCATATATGTTTGGTGTCTTAATAAAAAAAATCATATTTGAATGTATATGTTAACCTCCAAATGAATCAAAATGTCTTACCTGATCTAACATTGGACATTTTGCCAAACTAAGATTATTTTTAAAGTATGTTTATGTTCGAGAGGGAAATATATATTTTGAAACTAGTGAATAATAGTGTGTTAGGTGTTTTCTTTTTGTATTGCCGCCTTGGCATTTTAATAGCTTTGCATCCTTTTTTGTATCTGATGATTTCTTTAGAAGAATCAAATCCTTCCCTGAATACTAATACAGTTTCTTAATACCTTTCAGTGCAAAGGGCATCCCCATTAATTTGAACAAACATGCTGAAAAGATAGTTTTTTGGTCTGAAAAGAAGGAAAAAGGAATGTTTTTTTTTTTCCAGCTTAAAATATGTGGTCAAAGTTGGGTTTGCTTTTATATTTTGATGGATGAGAGCCATATGCATTCTAGATATGGCCAATTGGAAAGGGACTTTTATGTTTGTTTGTATTTAATGGTGCTTTAAGTCAGTCATATGTGCCAAAAGAGGTTCAAAGGGTGGTCACTTGTTGGTGCACAGACTATATGCAACGAGATGTACCAGTCCTGCAGCAGGGCTATGAGGTCATTCTTGTCCTGACCACACTCTATTCACTTCCTGAAACCCTTAAAACCGATTGTTCCCAAATAAGAAAGACAAAATTCACTTTTTGAAATTTAATTTACTTGGTATATTACAATATCTGACATTAAATGGAAACTTAATTAATATGAAAATAATTTTCGTTTTATCTTCTGCACAAACCTAAAATGT
Source organism: Chiridota heheva (assembly GCA_020152595.1). Lineage (NCBI taxonomy): Eukaryota > Metazoa > Echinodermata > Holothuroidea > Apodida > Chiridotidae > Chiridota > Chiridota heheva. Next base: position 1,204,568 of record JAIGNY010004247.1, on the reverse strand, counting down.
TACTCTTTACTTTTGTGCAAAACATGTCCTTGAGAATCTTAGCACACAAGTTTTGGAACTTTCCTTCACAATTGATCTTATATTCGATGATATGTTTGCCTCATTCAGTTTAAAAATTGTCCATGAATGGTAAGACATAAAAACTTTTTTATATTTCTGGCGTTTACAGGTAGATCTGGCATCAAGAATAGTTTTAGTGCATAATGGTTACCTTTTCAAAATTTCTTACCAGAAAATAATCATCATAATGATTTTAGAAACTTATTTTATGCAAACAAAAATTAATATACAAAACCTACTTAATAGTAATTGCATCCTTTCAGTACAAACAAGCTTTTCAGACTTATTTTTAACAACCAGCTGCTAATTTTCTTGAAATAGGGTATCTTACGATGTGAGAAACATTTCCTCAGTAAACCATAAAAATCAATTTCATCATATCAAATATCATTCTCCTTAAAGGATTAGTTCAGTGGTCAAGCATGTTAATATTATATGAAAGAGGACTTCAAAAACAAAATGGTAAAGAAAGCATGCAAAAATCTTATTCTGTTAAAGGAGAAATTTAGGTTAGAATTTTGGTATCATTTCTGTAGAAACGACTGAAATCAGACTAGATGTGATGTCACAACCTCAGATTCCTCAGTCTTTATGTATTTTAAAGAAAGTTTATTTAATTTTTTGTACTATTTAAATTATTTATCCTTAAACTTTCTTCAGGTGGTATATTATAAATACCCTTCATAGATTCAGTTTTACTACTTTTTGACATATCCCATAGTTTTTAAGCCACAGAATCGCAGAACAAAATATGACAGGATACAAACTTTTGACAAATCTGAGGCTATGACATAACAACTAGTCTGATTTCAGTCATTTCTACACAAATGATACCAAACTTTAAACTACAATACCTCATTAAACGGAATAAGATTTTTGAATGCTTTCTTCACCATTTTGTTTCTTTTGAAGTCCTCTTTCATTTAAGATAGACATGCTTGACCACTGAACTAATCCTTTAACCAAGAGAATGCAAGGATTACATAATAAGCCAAGTTTTACAATTATTTGTAGCCTGGATTAGGGTATTCATGTAACCAAAGTTTGTTAAAAAAATTTTTTAAAACCCACTTGTAACCAACGAGAAGTGAGACCAACAACGAAGAACTGAGCTCATGCATTATGCAAAATATTTTTCATGCAAATATTTCTTTCATGCAAATATATTGATATAAATGTGTATGAAATGGATTTCAAACAAATCATTTTAACCAAATCATACCATGTGGACAAAGGCAGGGCTTGGAAGGGAGGTGATCATGTCTCTCTGTGTTTTGCTAGCATGGCGTACCTTACATGTTAGCATTTTCAATACAGTGAAATTGTTGAGGTATTCAGATGCATTTGATATATGAGGATGTGTTACAGCTGTACAGGATTCCGACAGCAAAAAGTCCTCGCATCACTGTTCAACAAACTTGCTTGATTTTAAATCTCAGGTACCATCCAGAATAGCGAGTACTGATTTTAATGTTTGCAAACCTGCATCTTTAAGTTATATAATAGTCTACCCCCTCAAGTTCACTCCCACCATCACCACCCCCCTCCCTTCCCATTACATATTCAATAGACAGCTTGCCATAGACATTGACAATGACATTTACCAAAAAGTGAGAGCACTGTTGAACAGCCCTAACTTAGTACAAAAGAAAGCAAAATGGAAGAATTGAAAAGTTCCTTGTGTAAAAATTGGATGACCTTAATTCTTTTACATAATCTGATTCTGAGAACACATTATTTACATAAAAAAAGAACAATATTAAAAACCTTTTTAACCTTTCAGAAATTCTGAAGGTGCATATAAACAAATATCCCCTTTCACTTGACGGTCTCCTTTCAACACAGGACAAACACAACATCTAATTCTAACTATCAACTATAAACTCAACACACAAAGTAGTTAAAATAACCTTCATGAATCTCTTACAAAAACAACTTTACAAGCAGCATCAAAAACAATTCTTATTTACTGGACGCATGTACAGAATTAGTAGAAGTCACAATACTTAGGCCGATCTGGACCATTACACGATTCAAATACTAGGCCGATCTGGACCATTCCATGATACATGGACAAATACATACAAACATGTTGAACCATACTTCACAATTATATGATAATTATTTCCTTGCTTTGTCAGAATCCTCCCCTTCACCCATATCTTCCTTTACCAACATCTTACATGTAAAAGCTAACCATTAGTTCGTTCAACATCACCAAATATAGCAATGATGTCATTATTGTCAATAACCCTCATTAAATATTTCATCACCCATATTTCTGATCTTCATCATCATGATGGTCACTTAAAGGATTAGTTCAGTGGTCAAGCAAACAGATCTTATTCGAAACAGGATTTTAAAAGACAAAATGGTGAAGGAAGCATTCAAAATGCTTCTTCCGTTAAGGAGTTATCATTTTAAAACCGTCATATCTCTGTTGAAATGACTGGTGTACAGCAAACAGATCTTATTCGAAACAGGATTTTAAAAGACAAAATGGTGAAGGAAGCATTCAAAATGCTTCTTCCGTTAAGGAGTTATCATTTTAAAACCGTCTTATCTCTGTTGAAATGACTGGTGTACTATGTAAGGTTGGTGCCTTCATCCTTACATTCTTAACAATTGTTAATGTATTTTGAAGAAGATTAATTTAACTTTTTTACTATTTGTTAATTGCGCCTTGAACATTCTTTGAATGGTATGTACACAATACAAGTCTTATCATTATCATTATTTGAATTATTTTCCCACAAACTTTCATCAGGCGGTAAATTATAATTACCCTTACTAGATTCTGCTTTACTACTTTCTTCACCCTTTTGTTTTTTGTCCTTTTTCATATGAGATGGGCCTTGCCTGACCCCTGAACAAATCCTTTAAGTTTAAAAAATGATACAAAAGTTCTGCCATCTACCGCCTGCAACAAATTTCATTGGTTAAAATCTGTCCCACCCAATCATTCCATACAGTTGCCATACCATTATTAGTATTTTAAGCAAAGCATCCTTCACCGACATTCATTGACATTTTGAGTTATCTTAACCCTTACTCTACCAACACTTTTTTGAAAACGTGCTTGGGAGGAGGGGTGATTAATGGGGCCCCCAAAATGGCGATAATATCGCCACGTGGTAGAGTAAGGATTAAGCACAGGCTGATTATTGAAGGGTCCTCTGTCTTCCGAGCAGCAGTCGGGCTCGTTCCACTTCAGTTACCCTGTGGACCGCACACCCGGACCATGCTGCATATATCTTCAAATTGGCACACTTGTCGCGAGTTGATTAACCCTTATTCTACCAGCACTTTTTTGAAAACACACTTGGGAGGCAGCGTCAAAGATGGGGCACCCAAAACGGCAATAATATCGCCGCATGGTAGAGTAAGAGGTTAATCAAGTAGAAGACATGAACCTTTAAATATTTTGGTGCAATGTTGAATGCATGAATTATGTGTTGTTGCAATGAAGACACAGGTCCATTATAATTAATACTCACACAAGTCAAGTTTTTTGATAAGATAAGCAAGCATGTAGCCGGGGCATGGGCATTAGCTAATATTCTCATTTTATGTATAAGAAAGCTTCATGGAAGCTCCAATGAATACATCTTACAAGATTATTTTTAATAGACAAAACTTAAATTGTTCTTGAAAAGAAGTTCTGATGAACATAGATACCTGATGCAATTCTGCTGATACTCCATAGTAGGGCCAACTTAAAGAGCGACTGCACTTTATTATCTGAAGACCACCCAGAGATTACAAGCTAACTCACTGATTCAGATTTGGAAGTTTAATCACAAAGCTTTCTTGACGGTGTCATTTTCAGACTCTTGTCTTCGAGCACTGGGACTAACTCAAGAGCAAAACCAGCTGACCATTAGGTCCCCCAGGGAGCATCAAGTCTTATGTAAGCTTCCTTCTAACTATGAGGTCTCCCTAAAAAATCACTGGAATGTCACTTTCATCTTTAACTGGACAAATACAAAACTGCAAACTAGCTCATCTACACACAAACCATCAATTGTTTAACACAAGTCACGATCTTAATGCCAAATCTGCCATAAACATTCATGGATGTAAACATTACAGGTAAATCCACACCCAAATAAAATCTAGGAACAATCTCAAACACCAAAACCTTGCTCTCAACAACACTGGAGATACCTGGAATTTTACAACAAAATGTTGTATATAAGGGAATCGATAAACAAACTTATAAAAGATAAACATTGATGATTATTTGCTATGTACTTCGTATTTTCGGTGGGTATCCAAGCAGGAAGAAACATCATGGCAGTGTTTGCTAAGGGTTATTACAAATATCTCAGATGCTTTGAAAGTAATTTCACTTTTATTCTATAAACTTATTCCTCAAGATCTTTGTGATGGTTATATAACCTACAGACCCTTAAAAGATGTTGAACAATTAAAGACTTATGTTGAGGTAAGTGTTTATATGCGTATTTAATGCACAGCACAAAGGACTTTGACACGAGTAGAATGGCTCAAATTTACGAGGGCCATTCTCAAGTGCAAAGTCCTTTTACCCGTACATTAAATACGCCTATTCATGATGCCAAAACAATAATCTTTTGATAAAATTTCTGTGTTACGATTGTTTCAAATGCATAACCAGAGGGAGAAATCCCACAAAGTTCTGATGCTAACTTTGAATTAGAAGCAATTTTTTTTATCGTATATTTTTAAATCTTGTGTTCTTACTCGTTTAATTGATTTACTTTGTACTTTGTGTATATTTTGTTGCTTGTTTAAGTGTTAAGGTTTTTGCCTCAAGCTATTAGCCACAATCACAACAACCAATACAAAACTGTATTTGGCTCCACCTGACATGAATAATGATGAAGTCAACAACTCAACATTCTATAGGATCATGTATCATCTTGCTCTTATCAACAGCATCATACCAAGTTTCATTTAAATCTGACATGGGTTTGTGGAAATATGAGCATAAGCAGAATTTCACATTTAGTCCTCCTACCTTCTCTTTAATATTTATGACATCAGCATACCAAGTACGGCAAAAATCCACCTTAATGATTTTGAGATATTGTGTTTACAAGCTTGTTAACAGAATTTTACATTTAGTCCCACCTACTAATCAATATTCATGAAATCAGCACCAAAAACAATAGGGACCTCTACAAACCACAACACATCTATATATCAAGTATGACATAAATCCACCTGTGTTCTTAAGATATCGTGCTAACAAACTTGTTAACAGAATTTTACATTTAGCCGCACCTACTAATATTCATTACATCAAGACAAAATCATTAGGGCACATCTACAAACGACAGCACATCCATATACCACATATGGCATAAATCCACCACACAGTTCTTGAAATATCATGTTTACAAGCTTGTTAACAGAATTTTACATTTAGCCCTGCCTAATAATTAATATTCATGGCATCAGCACCAAAAACAATAGGGATCATTTACAGACCACAACACATCCATATACCAAGTATGACATACATCCACCATGCGCTTCTTGAGATATCATGTTTACAAGCTTCTGTCAGACACACATATATACATACACACATACATCCATACACACACACATACATACACACGCCAGCATGACTACATAGGTTCCTTATGCTATTGCATTGGAACCAAAAAACAATGAAAAACATTAAAAAAACGAGAAGAATTTACATACATTTTTCATTTTGTTCAAAAATTCACCTGTTGTAAAAATGGATTAGACCCAATACCCCAAAGTCGTGCATTATGGGCATTTAATGCACGGGTCATGACAAAGCAAATACTCCATGGAAATTTTAAAATGTAACTTATAAATTCTTAGTAAAATGTTCTCAGATTCAAATGGTTGACATCAAATTATCCATGCCATGCATAATTTAAAATTTCCTTAATTTACACAAGCCCTAAATGGTATTTAAGAAAGACAAATGGAAAACATTCTCACAAATCAAACATAAATGTCACACCTAAGATGATTGATCGATACAAAGCCAGGTCAAATTGGTCAATCATCCAGATCAAATCACTTCAAAATCAATATGTACCCCTCGAGAGAACAAGGTATGTTCACTTCTAAGGTTAAGTTGATCACCCACCATTTGGTAGCAAGCTGTAACGATTTCCATCCCCATTAAAGATAACCGACATTTATCACAATGATGCACCGAGCGAAATGAGCAAAAGAACATATTTTTCATCTATGGATAACATAAAGCATTATCATCTAGTAAGCATGTCAAACAGGTCTACATTGTGGTGCTTACACTGCATCATCGGCACATCATACGTTTAATATCTATGGACACGCTCAAATTTCACTTGTTACAAATTTCAGTCAATGGAAGTTTTTACCAGTTCAATGTTGATTGGAGGTATGGTCAACATTCAGAAATTATCAGCTGCTCTGCTTCAAAGTATTGTGGCGGAGGATGAGATAAAAATATATTCATGTAAGAAACTAGAGAGATCTGCCCATCAAAGTTTTGCATATAAAAATCAATTTTCATGTTTAAATTAAATTTGATCAGTCTTTCTGATACCCCCATGGCTTTTAATATAATTCAACCTGTTTTACTTGATATTGCCTCTAAATGATCATAAACCATCTTAAAAGCTACAAAAATACCTTTAACTTCTATTAGTAAAGAAAGTTGGTATATAAGTGTGGAATACTGACAAAGAGGACTACCAAGTTTCCACAACTTAAACATTCACATGTGCGTAGATATTCAAAGGCAGTGCTAAGGATCTCATCAAAATGATGAATTTGTTACTTAAGAAAGAACTGAAATGTTTATTAAATGGTGGTATATAATATGCTACAAGGAATAAAGGTGAACATGTGACATCATAAGCAGCCAAATCACACGATGCACTTGTTGATATCACTAAAGAGGCAAAGCTCGTCCCAAGGAAATTTGCTTGAAATGTCACCAGTAAATCTCATGCATTCTGGTGATACACTTGGACTTGCTTGTAAGCATTTATGCACAACCTTTTGAGTTGTACATTTACCTGCAAGTTAATACAGTAACCAGCCTTCTGGAACTCATGCAGACCTGCAGTTTTGATGAAGTTGAGATGTTTAACGTTTTGGTACTTCATGTCATATCTATCGTTAATAGCATGTCTGTTTCAAAATGGATCTTTAAATGTAATTTATTAACTGGCCTCCTCTAATCTACAAGAACCTTTTAAAAGTGTACCTTTGTTTAATTTCTTTTACTACTCTCACTTTTGAATTGCTTGAAGTTTAATTCAAAAGCTAGTGACAAATACTTCCAAAGTATTTGTTTTTCTTTATACTAATTGTGGTTGTTGTGTTTATCATATGTGATGGCAAAACTTGAAGGAAGGATGACGGTTTTGATATCTCATTCAGGATATCATATTTCAATTGGGTGTAACAGACCGACAACTAGATAAGCAGATATCCCCCATTGTCAAGGTGGTACTGCATGGCATGTCCATGACACAGGGTATCAACTTTATCCTTCAGATAGCAAGTAAAGTAAGTTGATAGAAAGCATAGGAATTGTGCTCATACATTTCAAAATTTGCCTTAAACTTTCAAAAATTACATGGCATCAGCTTTAGAGAATACTGCAAATAATTTTCACAAACGTGCAAAAATTACATGGCATCAGCTTTAGAGAATACTGCAAATAATTTTCACAAACGTGCAGAAATGTGTTTTTCCCCAATATTTTTGGAAACAAATCTGCAAAATACAATGCATTCACCTATATTTCAGTGAAATCTGACAAATGACTCTACCTAGCAGCTGACCCCAAGTAATTTCTTTGATTTGGTTTACAGCTTTAAAAGCTCAATCAATTGGTCTTGGCTCCATTAATGGCATGGTGTGCAATACTTCGTCCAATAACTGCAATGCTCTGTGAAGGTGAATCTCGATCCAACATGGGGTCTCTTTGATACTGTGTCTGGGGTAGTCTGGCCCCCATCCTTTGACGAAGCTCATACGGAGAATGCATAGCCTTCTCAGGTCATCTACCCCAATACCAGCAGCTGCAGAGTAGCCTATCAAAACAAGGGAAATTCATTTCTCAAAAAACAAAGCAAGAATATAAACAGCTGCATTCAATCACTTGTAAAGGACATTTACCCCATCCTTAGGTTGTTTATATTCATTGAAACCAATTCCTGCATTACGTTGTAGGGAAAGTCCTGGCGAAAACAGAATGACTATTTAATCATCTTAGATTAATATCTACGCTGCATATTTCATATGCATTTCTACAGTTTATACTCGTCATCCCTTTGATTGTTTAGATATCTTCACACTTGCGATTCGGGAAACTCTCAGTTCCGCATCACATGCATTGTAAATAATACCACGCAATATGCTCCATCCAGGTTCACTGACTTCAAACTACGCTCTACATCATGAATTTCCCTCTAACATCTGACACTACACTGTACAAAGGGAAACTTCACTGACCACAGTAATATATTCACTTTAAAAAAGGCATACATCCTTGATTAACAGTTTCTCTTTTGGGGTTTAAGTTCTTTCCTGCATACTTGACGGTTCTAAACTAACTAAGAGGAATTTCCCTAATTGTGTCTTCTATTCATAGCAATACAATCACCTAATTTTATTTTCATGGATTCCATACAATGTTTATGAAACAATGTTTCTGCAGCATTGTAACATTTGTCACATGAAAGTTTGAGATCTTTCGGATTTCCCTAAGAAACTTTCCAATGTTCTGGTAAATCCGTGACAATTCAAAACCAGGATAAAATGATTCATTTCACTTGTGTCATTTTTCTATACATGCCAGGACTTTCTGTATCTTATCAAATACTGTTTAGTATCCTCATCACATCAAAATGTCAACATAATTCTTAAAATGAGACCAAAGAATGACTGCGCAAGTCACTTTCACTCATATCTTACTCACTACATCATCAAGGAGACATGGTTAAAATATAAACGTAAAATACCCATACTCCATGCTAATTCATTTGATACTTTATTACTTTCATAAATCAATCAATCAATCAGTAATACTTTCCTTATAGCACCTAGAATTATGTCTTTACATCTCTTAATGAAAAAACACTGTTGCCTCTCAAACACATGATGTAAGTTGCTGTACCAAAAATGTATATTACAAAGATAATCATCATTTTACATTATTGTGAGTGTTTGTTTATGGTGTCCTCCTTGTAAAATTGTACCTGTTCAATTTATTTCAGAATCAGAATCAGAATATTTTCAAATCAGTTTAGCAAAAATTGTAGACACTATTCCAGTCCTAATTTCTATTGCATCTATATTAGATTCATCCTTGACTTATAAACATAACACATCGAATATGTATTTAAAGCATACTATTTTTTGATCACTAAACTGAATAAAAAATATGTATTTAACATTATTACAAGCTAGTAGCTAGTGATGTCAATCAATCTTTTGAAAATCACCAGTGAGAGGATAATATAATGAAATGTTGTTTTTACTTACGGACAGCAGGAGCAATGCCACCCACTGACGACGGTCCTGGCACCTGACCTGCTACAGCAGCAGCTTGAGCAGCTGCGGCAGCTTGAGCTGTGGCTGCCTGCGATCGCATCTGAGCATGACACTGCCTAAGATCAAACACCTGCAGTATGCAACAGAAAAACTTATTTTATCAATCTGATATATGGATCACATCAATTGTGTGCATAATGTTGTTTAGCATTCCCTTAGAAGAAAACAGTTTTATTAAATCTATGCTATGTTATACTATAATTGGCAATTTCTCTTCCTACAAGAACAAGTTTAATGATAGAATGAACAATTTCCAGATAAGTATGACAGTACAAAACGTTTGTACTAAGTTAAAAAGCAGACTGGCATTAAGAAACTAATCAATAGGAAATGAATTACCTATTTCCTTTGTAAAAGTATGCACTGAAAATTAACAGCATTGCTTTAAAAAGTGGATTGTTTGAAGTTTTCTCCCAAATACAATCACATTATCTTACTTTGATACTATGGTCAGTGATTTGATCACATATTTACAAGCTGTAAGATCCAACATGTTTGAATTTCAAAGAAATGCACAAAGATCTTTGCAGAGCATGAGACTTAAATGCTACTTCCTATCGATTAAGTTTTTTGGTAAATCTTTCTCAAAGGGTACAGTAGGTGAGTTTGCTGCAACAGAATTGGAAGGGATGTAAGACCATGCTTGTGGATAATTGACGGTCCGTTAAAACAATCTTAAAGGTGAATATAGATTCATCAACTTTCATATGATGATTGGCAGGAAAAGGGAGGGGGTTAGTAACTATTTTGCATGAAGTGAACAAGCAATAAATTTTGATTATTTCTCTAGGTTGTACAGCAAAAGCAAGAAGAGTATAAAAACATAAGTACTTGTCTTGCTTTAACTAATTTAAGTCTTAAATCTGAGGTAAGGATAATTTATTCGTTGGCACAGGCTTCATGTAATTTAGACCTATAAACATCTGAAAATGTAAGTTGAGACATTTTTGAAATACTGGTGGAGAAATTATAAGGGCAAGTGAGTCAATTCCCAACAAGATTACTACTAAAAAAGGAAATATAACACTTCCTGTTTAACATAACTTGTTATTAACTTTATAAGCTCATGGCTGTTTCTACTGAGTCACACACACAAGACATCAATCATGTTATAGCTCAACCCATAGCAGTGCAAAAACCAATAGACTGGTTTTATTTCTAAAACAATTTTATTTGTCATATTTGATCTGTTCAAATGCAATTTAAAGATTTACTTTAAGTCTACTCATTTTGGGGGCAATTATTCATTATGTTAAAATTCCAAGAGTTTCAAGCTTTTTATGTGTTTTGTAATGGCCTTGTTAGAGTACAATAATCCCAATTGTGGGTGATGGTGGCCTTGATGGTATGTTTGCTGATATGCTGGATACCATGTTGAGTCTTATAAGAGATAAATTTAGCTGATTTTATGACATTGCAAACAGATAACGCTGAAATTGAGGGTAGCAGTATATTGTTTTTGTCACTTCTATCAACGAGTCCCTTTCCGAGAAGTGGACAATTCTGGATGTTGGTCAATCTATGGATGTGTGATCTTAACTGTTGGAGGTTAATGTTTGCCTCATTGATTGAGCGCTGTATGATTAGAGGTGTTTAAAAATGTGTTCATTCACTTGTTGGCTTAGAGTTGATTTACTAGGATGATAGTGAAACCAAGTTAATTTTGTTTGTTTGATGAGGGTCAACGGCACCACGACAATTGTGGCTGAGAGGTTAGATCATTCTAGAGGTAGGAAGGAAAGAAAACAGGGGGAGATTGAGAGAAAAAGAAGAACTAAAAGTCAGAAAGCTGGGATCGAGAGAGGAGGTGCATTTGTTTGATGTGTGTTATTAAAGTACCAACCAAACTAAAATTTGTTGAAAGAAAGTTATTGAATAGCCCCATTGTTCAGCCATCTCACTTGTTGGTTTCTAGAAAGTAAATACCTTCTAACCAAAAATCCCCTTTGTTGCACTTATCACTGTCTTTGTGAAATAAGATTTCTTCCAATGCATGCAATTCACTATTGAATCTATCACAAAGCATTAACCTTAGCTGCAAACTTCTTCATAAAAATATAACTTATACCTGTTTACCTCCAAGTTGTTGATGATCGTTTCCATGACAACCAGATTTGGCCAAATTTTGGTCAATTTTGAAAAAACAAGCATTTTCAAAGCATAATAAATGTTTGGACATGTCACTTTACCACTGCTATCAAGTATTTTCTTGTTCTATACAATATTCTCTTTCAAATTAAAAAAATAAATGATTGAAAATATGACATCATTAAAAATTTAATGACATAGTTAACGTGTAAAAAAACCATAACATACATTAAATTGTGAAAAGTGGGACAAATGCGTTTTAATGTAAAATTTGCTGAATTTGATTTGAATGCAGTTTTGAAACTAAATAAGCTATGTCTTTAGCAAATGGTTTAGCCATGTATAAAATTAGCATTTAAGGACATAATAAACAAAGGGAAAGTCTAATTAATGACCTGAATGATTAATCAACATTGACAAAAAGTGAAACATTTCACTGATTGGGTCAAAGTGTGCAAATCTGAAATTATTTCAGTGTGCTTCAAATAAATAATTAAGCTGACAGTTGTAAAATTTAGCTAAAATGTGTTTAAATAACAAGACAAACAAACACATAATTAAAAAATAATTAATAATCATGTGAAATTAATTCATCACATTTTGGGTTATTTACTATGACGTTTAAAACTAGATACATTCAATTTGATTCAAACCAATTTGAATGAACTTGTAATATTCCATTAAAATATTGAAATAATATAAACATTTAGCTACTGATTAAGTATTAATTAATTAATTAATCATGAATATTAATCAAATGTTTTTTTTTTAAAGTATGAGCATAAAATGCATGAATTTTTATGAAAATGTGATGAAATAACAAATATTCATATTTAATCAACAGTTAAGTTTCTCTCAGCAATATTATCACTTAACAAATTATACACAGATCAAGACAACTCATGATGGTACACACACAATACAGAGTACTCACAATTTTCGATAGATCAATAAATAAAAACTCTGGCACTTGCATGAAAAAATAAATAAATAACAGGCCATAGTCCAAGTCATTGTAATGAAAGTTTAAAGTTACAAAAAATCACAGTAGCAGCCTACCCGCAATATGTTCTTCAGTTTATCAAGAAATGTTTTAAACTCGCCTAAAAAGATAGCTGCATGGTGATTGTTTAAAAATATGAAAAATAAAGTTTATTTAATCAAAACCTAATTTTCTATCAGCAATGATAGTATTGAACAAATCATACGCATAGATCAAGAAAATTCATGATGGTACATACAGCGTACCTGCCATTCTTAATTGGTCGAGAAATGTTAACTCTCCACCCCCGCCCCCTTTCCCCCCCCACCTTACAAAAAAAAAAAAACAGGCCCTTGGCAAAGGTTAAACAACATCAAGAGATTGTGCTTTTTTTATTACAAAAAAATCTTGATCTAAGTAAAAGTCAATTTCCTTTCAGCAATATTTAAGAATTTGAATTCAAGATGGTCCCTACACAATAACTTAACATTAATAGTGACTTAATCACAGCCTACACTAAAAATTGCAGTTGAAAATGGCTGCTACTGCAGTGCTACTACACACAGTGTATTCATGTATGTACACTACAGTAGATACGTTACAAAGGTACCCGACAGTACTGCATCATGTATGCTGAAATCCCAGCCAACCTCGGCTTAAAATTACTCTAAAACCCACTGATAAATCATTTAATTAAGCTTTCCTAAATACAAGTAAGTTATACTTAACATTACTTACGATTAGAAAAGGCAAATCAATACAAATTGCCTTAGAAATACAGGAATTCCAGCTACAGTACAGGGTTGTTTACAACTAAAACTTACAAGTTACAAGTAACTTCGATGTGATTGCGAAATAATAATGGGTCAATCAAAAAACAAGTCGCTTGCCGTGTAAATGGGGCATTGTGAAGAATTATATCTCATTTTAAAGATACAAAAATTATATTTTAAACATTTTAATAAGCATGATTAAAAATGAAAATAAAAATGGTTTTCAACTTTATTCTGTGAAAAAAATCATAGAAAACTTAAAACTCAAGTCACATTAGAAAGCTTGAGATATTCTTTTATTTCTGGCCACATATTAGATTCGACTGCAACTACCAACGATTGCTTCTTGCATGCCCACAACACAAAGTCACGTCCCAAAAATTTTAAACGGCTTCAAGTCCCTGATATAGCATTTTTTATCATGCTGTAATTCACTCAAATTCTCATCAAATCGCATAATTTTGGTCTTTTATGAAAGGTAATATTACACAAATTAATAATATTATACCAGCTTTTAGATATGTTTAATAAAAGTAGTAAATATCGCAAGTTAAAAAGAAGTGCTGATAGTAAAACATGTACTGAATGTATGAGGAGCTAGCCATGTATACGGTATTGTACGTAGAGCATAATGTCTACAGCTAAAAGAGGTATATTTAGCACCATCACATATGAAATCTGATACTTTAGTAAAATCTTTCCGGAGCTTTAATAAAAACATACATAGAATATCTCTTAGCAAAATACAAATTATATAAAGCATATAAAAATCTGGTTTGAGCCAGAATTTCAAGAGCAAAATTCTTAAAACCTAGGAGGAGATGCATTTTAAAGCAAACCATTGCACAGGCACATATGGGAGCTCACGTATGATTTGATAAGCTCCACTCATTACACTCTGTGTAATAGATGGGGATAAAATTACCAAACTTTGTTTGCAAAAAGAAGATTTATAAGTTAGTTTCTAACCTTTATAAATGCCCCAGGGTATATCTTATGAACAGCATCCCCTGGAGCTCTGCCAGCCTCTCGGTCCAAGTAATAGCTCTGAACAAACACTGCATGATCACTCAGGCACCGCACCCACACATCCCCTTCACCTTCTATTTCAAGCTGCACTCCTTTGCCAATATGAAGTCTGGAAATCAAATTGAATTATGAAGTGAATTTTCCATAAAATAGATATTTCTTTTGTGAAATTGAAAAGCTAGAGAATGCTCAGGCCAAAAAATATTAAAACAATGTATGACCATCTATGCCAGATATCAGTGAAAGATTTAACTAGATTAATTATTAGATTTAATTATTTGTGATTTTTCCCTTTTCAATAAAATGAAAAAAGCTCCTATAAAGGGTCAGGGAATGGGACATTTCCATAGTAATATCATCAAAGTGTGTTATCATCAAAGTATGTACCACTAAAATGATGTCTTATATCAAAAATAAACAAAATGACAACAAAATAAAGCACTTGTTCGGAAAACAAAAATCAGCCTGAGGACCAAATCAACCTGAGGGTACAAAATGCAACCAACATTTGAAAGGAATGAAATGTAATGGTTTGCTATGAAACATAGATTATGACCATCCCCTACTGCAACTATGCCATGACTGGATTGTGATAGAACTAATAAGAGCACGATTAAGCACTTCTGAAACATACAGCACATAGACATACAAAAATAGCTAACTTAAACTTACTAGAAATTATATGAAAGGATCAAATGGAACAATAATTCTCACCTTGCTCTTTCACTGGCCTCTACTCGATGTACATTTGATAGTTGACCCAGACAGAATCTGTCCATTCCTGATGGGTCCACATACCCATCCACTGTGACCGAATGGCACTGGGAGGGTACCTTGAAGATTTCCCCCACTTGTGTGTCCAGTTCAAAGTAAGCGATGGAGCACCAAAAGTCAGGAGCTATGGGGGTACAACAATTCCAAAATCTTGCATTTTCCACAATGGGATGTTTCTCAGAATGCAATGATGAGCAAAAATGCAAACTTATGCAATCAATTATTAGTCATTTGGAAAGTAAGGTTAGTAGCTTTTTCAACATGAGATGTTAAATATAGACTTCAAACCCTACATTTAATCATTACTACTTTACACAGAAAGCTGAAGTATTTCTGCAATTTATAATGATTGATAGAAAATCTTACATTTTTACTTTATGTGATTCTGAGGATTAACAGCTTTTAAAAAATGTGATGCTTTCTTCCAACCCCAACATCCATCCCATCCCCCAAATTTTCTAAGATATCTTCTGTATGTAACACACCACCTGTCATCAAAAACTATGACAACACAATCTGAGAGTACCTTTAACCAATGCTGCTTTTTGAAGAGGTAAAAGGGATGTAACTAGACAGTTTTATGTTCAATAACATGATGCCACAGTGATAGGCATACAGCTCAAAATCTTTGTTTTATCTTTTATCTAATTTCCCTTCCTTTTTGTGTGTTGAGGAGTGCTAAAGATCCAACAACTCTTCCTCAGAATCAGCTACTATCTTTCAAAACTTGTGACAGATAAATTTGTGTATCAAGAGCTGAAAATAAAAAAGGACATATTTATTTTTGATATTTGCATAGTAACTAAAATCAGACATCGCAAACAATACACATCCCCTTTGCTGCTACTAACATGCTTTCCAGCCTCTGACACACCTGCCATCCCACCCTGTTCCACATATCATACCATGCTACTTACCTCCCTACAGGAAATCCTACATGAAATCCAGATACCATTCCACAATATGACCTGTATGCCATCACACTTGCAATCAAGATGACATCTCACCATATGCCTTGCCACCCTGCCATGCCTCCCTGTCCCATATACCATGCCACCCTGTCCCACATGGCATCCCTCCCTGTCCCATATACCATGCCACCTTGTCCCACATCCCATCCCTCCCTGTCCCACATACCATCCTTCCATATACCACATGCCATACCACCCTGTCCTAGAGGCCATTCCATCCAATCCTACATGCTATCCTACCCTGTCCCATATGCCATCCCACCTGAAATTCAGACGACATGCCATCCTGTCTCACATGTCATTACACTCAAGATACACAAGATACTTTATACTCGTAACTCCACGGAATGCTTTTTGACACTTACGTGGTTGATTAGACAGAGGAGCACTACTGAACGCTGTCGCTGGTCATCTGGTTTGCATGCCAAAATGAAGACTGTGTGGTGGCGCTCTGGCTGCCCCCACTGGACATGTCTTGACCATAGGACATGGTGCTAGTGCCTGTCCACCTTGCATTGCTTGCTAAAATGAAACAGAGTGAGACTTGTTAACACAGAACTTTTTAACTAAGACTAGGTGCAAAATATAAAATAATGCAACACGGCAAACCTTTCTTAAATGTCCGCAATACATGAATGATCTGACAGTTACACAGACTCTCTTGATTTAAAGATTAAAATCTAAAGTAGCAATTTGCACTTCTTAGAATTAGATGTTGGTAGCCTAGCAAAATAGTCTTAGATACTTTCAATGGATCACTATGTCTTAGTTTATTCTCAACATTATTGATCTTTTGACCAACACCTTTATTTCATTAACCTGCAATTGATGAAAAACTGATTTCCTAATTGGATTTTATTTATTGATGAAGAAGTAAGTTAGCAGAGTTATTGCTGTGGTGGTGCTGTATGGGGAATATGCATCAAGGTAGAAATTAGTTGGTTAATTCACAACATTCCACACAAAGTAAAATTACTTCTGAAAAAGAAGATACTATGTTCTTTGTGAATTAAATGGAACACACATATTGTTTTAAATACTATAAAGTATCTCCTACCTGAAGGGTTTCTGTCAAAATTTCAAATCTAAGAATCTATATCTGGTTTCCAAGGACTTCCTTCATGAGAAAACATTCTCAATCACATTATTTATCAGCCCAAAATTAAAACAATAGTTCCCAACTATCACAAAATGAGGTACAGAATTGTTTTTGATGTTCTCTAGATGCAATCTAACAAGGATAATCTCTATTATAAACACTCATCACTGCAGAAGAATGCCAACCGAAAAATACTGAGAGAACAGAATCACATAAGCAAAAAAATTAATTCCAAATTAAAAGACCAACTTGCCTTTTACCTTTGTCAGAAGAAAAAAAAGCTAACTTATATAACTGACTCTTTGTCACAACTAGAATCTAATTACTTCCTCCTTAATTCATCACTCACTGAACAATTTTCTATGCTACCAGTGAAAGCAGTTGAACACGTTAAGTTAAAAATACCAAACATAACATTAGTATGCATGAATATCAATATAAAGCCAAAAGAATATAACTATTTAATAATAATTGAATTATGATCAGCAGCAAAAAAAGAATTATCTATTAATGAAGAAAGAATGAAATACAATGTAATGGAACTTTCATTTTCCCCGATGGAACAGGAAGAGCATATAAAGTGCATATTGAAGTAAATCTTTCTGAATCAGAATTTTTAAAATATTGCAAATGATTTAAAACTTAATGGAATACTTGACACAATTCTGATTGTTTTAAGCTTTCCGTTATTAAGTATTAAGCTTATAAATAAAATTTAAATTTGCATACTGAAAACACGTAGTTTTGGAGAGAGATTCTAAATTAGAAATCTGTGATATCATGATATATGTGATATATCATGACATTTTGTCTATGATATTCAAAATCTTATTTGCCCATACATGTCATGACAGCCTTATACAGCCCACGTGTTATTTAAACCAAATAGATGGGAAATCTTAAAAGCAGATCATGATGAAATGCATATGAGAATATTTGTAGACCTTAGGTGAGAAATGTATAAATGACACATGTGATTATTTAATTAAGAGCTTACAATTACTCTAAAAGGTATTTTCTTTTTTCAATAAAAACAACTTTTCAGACATACTGTAGTGCATGAAAACATATGAAAGCATTCTTCATAACTCAATCACCTCCTTTATTTCTATCTATTGAACCACACAGAAAGAAGAGGCCTTGACTTACCTATGTCAAGGAAAGATTAAAATATTACAAAGCATCCTTGTGGCACAATGCAATTATGCTTTTACTCATTTACTTACAAGACTACCCTATTTTCATCTAAAACCATTTTGAAAGAGCATAAACTTTTGTCTGTTAAGTTTTCAATATATAATTCATCCCCAACCCTCTCCCCAACCCCTACCCTCCCCAAATCCAACCCTACCCTCCCAACCCTAATTCTCCCTCCCTAACCCCTCCCTTCCCAATCCCTACCCTCCTCATATTCCCAGGCCTTCATCCTGGTTTGTGATATAGTTTCCAATTTAAGAAAACAAGTCGTAAGCAGTATTCTAAATTTCTTTCTCAATCACTTATTGTTATATTTCTTTTCATACCAAAGACACTTAATTTTGAATTCTTTTGAGGCGAGGAGCTATTTTGTTAGAATTTTCTTTCATACGAGAAAAATACTTTAATTGCTTTTTATGCCAGGAATGTCATTATCGTTGCAAACAAACTCCTCCATGAAATTTAATTTTTGAATTCTTTTGGGGCAAGGAGCTCTATTATTAGAATATTTTTTATGCAAAAAAAATATTTTAACTGCTATTCATATCAGGAATGTCATTTTCATAAGAAACAAACTACTCCAAAAACACCAAACGCTTCAACCAAACAAAGAAACTCTTCTAAATACTTTAGCCGACACCGACGCCAGGGGTAGTAGAATAATGCACTATTCTATAGTCAAGCTAAAAATGCAATAGCTAAGCTACTTAAGAATAATTCAAAACAGAAATTTCACATGCAAGCTGAAATGATTCTACTTTGTTACTACAAAAGCACTCACAACGAGCTAACGCCCCATTGTTAACATTCGGAGAGCTGTCAGGGGAGGCGGGATCTTGTGATTGGGGTGTTCTCTGATGAGCTGGTGGTGGTTGCTGTGTCTGACCTAGATGTGAATAAAAGAGATACTTTTACAATACTGCACTACTTATTAAATGAGATGAATATAGTGAGTGAATGTGACTTAATCCAATATGACCTCAAGCTCACATGGGGGAAACAGTTGACTGACTATATTAAAAAAAAACATATTGGATATCTTACATACGGTCTGAAAATTGATCAGAATCTCTTAAATATTGGCACTTGTACAGCTCTTTGAACTTTACATCCCACTTAGCATAAAGAACAATACCAACTATTTCACAAAACAAGATCAAGTATATTCATCTTATATATAGAGGGTGTTGCTCATTTCCTAAATAGAAGGTAATGCTCATTTCCTAAATAGAAGGTAATGCTCATTTCATAAATAGAAGGTAAGGCTCATCTCATAAATAGAAGGTAATGCTCATTTCATAAATAGAAGGTAAGACTCATCTCATAAATAGAAGGTAATGCTCATTTCATAATTAGTAAGGTAATGCTCATTTCATAAATAGAAGGTAATGCTCATTTCATAAATAGAAGGTAATGCTAATTTCATAAATAGAAGGTAATGCTCAATGCTCATTTCATAAATAGAAGGAACAGCTTATTTCATAAATAGAAGGTAATGCTCATCTCATAAATAGAAGGTAATGCTCATTTCATAAATGGAAATGCTCATTACATAAATAGAAGGTAATGCTCATTTTATAACTATTGATTAATTGATTCAAACATTTATTCAAGCACACTTTAATACAGAGTACAGATATATACAGGTATACAAAATGATACATACAATGAAACAAAGATATTGATATTTACATTCATTAATTACAAAAGTGGCTTAGGAGCGCCACACAGGAAGTTAGAGTAAGTTATAAACGTGTGGCCTCCAGAACACAAAACACATAAACGAACACTCCCCCACCCCCCTTACACACACACACAAATAATTATAACAATGATTGTGTAACACTAGTCGTATTTAGATAGATTATGGCAAAAAATGTGATCAAATAAAGAGAGATACTACAAAATGGGAAACTGCTGCATGAAAAGACAAATTTGAAAGAAAAAAAAAACACGCAAACCAGTCAGGATAAAATTGATCCAAAAACATTTAAAGGCAGAGCGTTATTTACAATGTAAAATAAGAACGCTTTTAAATAATTTTTAAACAAAGATTTTGAAGCTAACGCATTTATATAGGAAGGGAGAGATTTCTAGAGTTTGGGACCAATAAAACGAATGGAATGTTGAGAAGAGGTAAGCCTATTGAGTGGAAGATTAGGTTGATAAGAGTTTTTTGTTGAATATGGATGAATACTATTACAGCCACAGAAAAAAGTACTGAAAAGAAAGGGGAGCTTAGATTGATGCCATTGATGCATAAAGATACCAACTTGATAAGAGTTAATATCATATATAGATAGAATGTTATGTTTAGCAAACAAAGGTAAAGCATGGTGAAAATAGTTTATGTCATTAATCAAACAGACTACCCTTTTTTGGAGAACAAAAAGTTTGTTTAGACGTGAATGATATGTACAGCCACAAACAATATTACAATACGAAAGATAGGGTAAAATAAGAGTGTTGTATAGAGACACTAGTGTGCGAGTGGGCAACAGATGTTTGAGACGATAGATAATACCAAAACATTTATAAATTTTACTACATAGTAAGTCAATATGATTCTGCCACTAGAAGGTAACGCTCGTTTCATAAATAGAAGGTAATGCTTATTTCATAAATAGAAGGTAATGCTCATTCTATAAATAGAAGGTAATGCTCATTTTATAAACAGAAGTTAATGCTCATTTCATAAATACAAAGTAATGCGCATTTCATAAATAGAAAGTAATGCTTATTTTATAAATAGAAGGTAATGCTCATTTCATAAATAGAAGGTAATGTTCATTTAATAAATACAAAGTAATGCGATTTCATAAATAAAAAGTACTGCTCATTTCATAAATGGAAAGTAATGCTCATATCATGAATAGAAATGCTCATTTCATGAATAGAAAGTAATGCCCATTTCATAAATAGAAAGTAATGCTCATTTTATAAATAGAAGGTAAAGCAAGGTAATGCTAATCTCATAAATAGAAGGTACTGCTCATCTCATAAATAGAAGGTAATGTTCATCTTATAAATAAAAGGTAAAGCTCATCTTATAAATAGTAAGGTAATGCTTAATTTATAGATAGAAGGTAATGCTCATTTCATAAATAGAAGGTAATGCTCATCTCATAAATAGAAGGTAATGCTTATTTTATAAATGGAAGGTAATGCTCATCTCATAAATAGAAGGTAAGGCTCATCTCATAAATAGTAAGGTAATGCTCATTTCATAAATAGAAGGTAAGGCTCATTTCATAAATAGAAGGTAATGCTCATCTCATAAATAGTAAATAAAAGGTAATGCTCATTTCATAAATAGAAGGTAATGCTTATTTTATAAATAGTAAGGTAATGCTCATCTCATAAATAGAAGGTAAGGCTCATCTCATAAATAGAAGGTAATGCTTATTTTATAAATGGAAGGTAATGCTCATTTCATAAATAGAAGGTAATGCTTATTTTATAAATAGTAAGGTAATGCTCATCTCATAAATAGTAAGGTAATGCTCATCTCATAAATAGTAAGGTAATGCTCATCTCATAAATAGTAAGGTAATGCTCATCTCATAAATAGTAAGGTAATGCTCATTTCATAAATAGAAGGTAATGCTTATTTTATAGATAGAAGGTAATGCTCATTTCATAAATAGAAGGTAATGCTTATTTTATAAATGGAAGGTAATGCTCATCTCATAAATAGAAGGTAAGGCTCATCTCATAAATAAAAGGTAATGCTCATTTGATAAATAAAAGTTAATGCTCATTTTATAAATAGAAGGTAATGCTCATGCTTGGTAATGCTTGGTTTCAACATGAAAGTTGGTGATTGGGGAAGTCCTGTAGGCACCTAGACAAAGCCTGAGGGCTTCATTTTGGATGGTGTTGATGTGGTTGAGGTATGAGTTGTGAGCGATACAGTAGACAATATTGCTGTAGTCAAGCTTGGCACGAATGGTGAGCCTGAAGATTTTGAGGAGAGCATGGCGGTTTGCACCCCAAGTGGTGTTGAAGAGGAGGCGGAGAATGTTGAGGAAGCTGTTGCATTTTAGTTTCAGGTTGGTGATGTGTTGCTTGTAGGAGAGCTTGGGGTCTAGAGTTAAACCCAGGAACTTCGTGTGTTCAACTTTAGGGATGTGATTGCCATTGAGCATGATGTTGGGGTGGAGGTTGTTGAAATGACAGAAGTGCATGCAGACTGTTTTGTCTTTGGAGAATTTAAAACCGTTATTGTTGCACCAGACTTGCAGCTGGTTGAGGCTGAATTGGAGTATATTTTCGACAAGGAGAAAGCTAAGAGAGGAGTAGAAGATGGTGAAGTTGTCCACGTAAAGGGTACTTTTGATGTTGGGGCCAAGGTTGTCTGCGATGTCATTAATGCTCGGTTGAAGAGAGGATGCTGCCTTGGGGGGTGCCTTCTTCTTGGGGGTAGGGGTTGGAGAGGGTATGGCCAATACGAACTTGGAACTGCCTGGGTGAGAGGAAGCTTTGAATAAAGATGGGGAGATGGCCTCTGAGGCTGTTGGTGTGAAGCTTGCGGATAATGCAGTATTTCCAAATAGTGTCCAAAGCTTTCTCGAGGTCGAAAAAAATGGCAATGAGGTGTTCCTTTTTTGCAAAGGATTCCCGAATAGTGGTGTCGAGCGTAATTAAGTGGTCTATGGTATTGCGACATTTTCGGAAGCCGCTTTGGTGAGGGGAGAGGAGTTTGTTGGTCTCAAGGTACCTCTTAAGTCTGTGATTAATGATCCTTTCCAAAAATGTACAGAGACAGTGAGGGTTATGGGGTGGTAGCTGGAGGGGTCGGTACTGTCCTTCCCCGGTTTAAGGACAGGGGTGACAATAGCTGTCCTCCAGATAGGGGGAAAGGAGTGTGAGGACCAAATGTGGTTGAGGATGGTGAGTAGGGTAGTGGTGGCCTTGTTGGGGAGCTGTTTCAGGAACTGGTAGGGGATGTTATCTCAGCCCTTGGATGTGCAGCCAGCATAGTGGATGGCTTGGTTTAATTCAGAAAGGGTGAGAGGGGTGTTGTAGCTCTCAGAGATGTAGGAGGGAAAGGTGATACCCTGGGCTTCGGCGCGAGCTTTTTGGTTTTGAAAGCATTGGAGTAGTTGGCCGAGGATGAGATGTTGCTGAAAGAGGTGGCGAAAAGGTAATGCTCATTTTATAAATAGGAGGTAATGCTCATTTTATAAACAGAAGAGAATACTTATTTTATAAATAGAAAGTAATCTCATTTCATAAATAGAAGGTAATGCTCATTTCATAAATACAGAGTAATGCGCATTTCATAAATAGAAAGTAATGCTCATTTCATAAATAGAAAGTAATGCTCATTTAATGAATAGAGAATAATGCCCATTTCATAAATAGAAAGTTATGCTCATTTCATAAATAGAAGATAAAGCAAGGTAATGCTCATTTCATAAATAGTAAGGTAATGCTTATCTCATAAATAGAAGGTAATGCTCATCTTATAAATAGAAGGTTAAGCTTATTTCATAAATAAAAAGTAATGATCATTTCATGAATAAAGGTAATGCTCAAGGTAATGCTCATTTCATAAATAGAAGGTAATGCTCATTTCATAAATAGAAGATAATGCTCATCTCATAAATAGAAGGTAATGCTAATCTCATAAATAGAAGGTAATGCTCATTTCATAAATAGAAGGTAATGCTCATTTCATAAATAGAAGGTAATGCTCATTTCATAAATAGAAGGTAATGCTCATTTCATAAATAGAAGGTAATGCTAACTTCATAAATAGAAGGTGATGCCAGAAAGCGTGACGTCATTCGGCCTATATTTCATATAGGCCCAAGGCCGAGAGTCGAAACTTCTATACCTGCAGTGTTACAAAATCGTGATACTTTTTTTTAAGTCACCCACCCATGTTGGGGAAATACCAAAGAAATGTGTAAATTAAATATTCTATGGAAATCGTTGATTTGAGTTTGTTTTACGACCAATTTATTTTGATCGTTACATTTTGTGCACTTATAGATCAATAAACCAATAATTGTATAAGTCATTAATATAACAACTTTGATTTTGACGTCATCCATGGATCAAATGCGAAAAAAAATTGACAAACCATGCACATAGTGCATATACTTTTCGCGATACCCGGTACAGTACGATGTCAATATGTTTATTATTCATTGTTTTACGTCTGAATATGACAGATTAAAAGGTTAAAGCATTTTAAAGGAATTAATGCCTAACCTTATCAAAGCCATTATGCATTACACCTAGGCCATAGCCTAGTTGGTGAAGGTCGGCCAACACCGTAGAGCTATTTAACTAATAACGTTAGCGATGGGCCGGCCCTAGCCACCTGTACACCCCCACTTCCGTAGTAATTGCAGTCTGCCTGTTTTTGTTTTATAAAAGCTAGGCGTATGCAGTCAGACATCTGTGATCCTAGAGATTTACAATGTAATATTAATTAAGGTAGATCTAGGTCTAGTTATTGAAGCCTTGTTTAGGCTTGGTAGTATTGGATAGTATGAAAAATGCTGAAGGATTCAAGTTGCCAACTTAACCTATTCAAAATCAGACCTAGCCATTAGGCCTACAAAAAGGCTACAATCTTGTTAGTTATGGATTTGAATCATTTACCATCGTTTGGCCGTAATTTCTTTCACTTTAACCCGTTCTTATATGCTGACATTGTAGGATTGATGTTGTCTACTGGTCTGCGGCCTCACGAACGCCACCAGTAATGTCAAAAGGTATATTGTGGGATATGACTAATACTATAGGTACATTCTTGCAAGACTACATGCAAGTTTGAAGTTGACTAACATTAACAAGAATTTAGGCTATAATTTGCTTCAAATTAGCTGCCCAAACATACTTATTTCACGTGGTGATTTGTTGTGTATACTGCTTGAATTTAATCAAAACTTGGCAAAAAATTCATGGATACTGGAAATGAAATAACCCATATTAATAAAGGAACATTATTTATACCAAACATAAGGTAAATGGAAAACTCACACACTAACTCTATAACACATGCAATTATTGTTACAATTGGGCTCATTTTGTCAGGTAAAGCTATAAACTCTTATTATCAGTTGATGTGGTTTAACCCAATGAATTGGTAGTTTGCCATGCCCATCTCAAACCTATTAATTTTCTGGTGTTGATAGGAACACATTAAACAATTAAATAATTCAAATGTGTGTAGGGTAAAAAAGAATAATTTGTAAATAATACAGGAAATATACATCAATTGACTTATATAACTGGAACAGATTACATGAAATGGTGTGTAAATTCAGGTTTTTAAAAACAGATCAACACATATTATTCTGCCATTAACTTCTAAAAATCATTCCTATGAATTTGTATGTACATTTATAATAGAGGAATTGGGACTTCATTGTGGATGTAACGAATTTACAAGTTCTTGACATCACAATTTTGATTTTCTGCAATAATAACCTGTATAAATTTAACTTTAACAACTGGTAAACAACTTTACAAACATTCCTGACAGTTTCCTTATGAGACATCTTCTGTGGATGAACACACTGCCATAAGTCCTCCACTTAACACTACAGCTTTAGCTGAAATCAGTAAACTTTATGAAGTGATGTTGATGTAGGTATAGATATACCACAGTATGTTATTATTTCACAATAATGAGTTTTTAAGAGAGAAACAGAAATCAACAAAATCTGAGGTTCTTCCTATGTAGTCTAACAACTATAGATCCCCATGGTTGTAAAGTGTGGCCTATATTCAACTGAGTTAAGCCTAGTAAAAGACAGTGTGGTTTTTCATGTCTGTTTACTGCAAATAAAAGCCTTGGCTGCTGGTTTTGATGTTGAATTATTACTTGGGATTTGTGTCTTTTTTGGTTAGGCAGACAAAAGTTTATGTATAAAAAGGGTACACTAAAATTACCATGTCATATCCTCATAACCTGATAATAGTGCAGTCCACTGCCAAGAAAAATCATTATACATGTGCCTGAGGTCAGAAAACATTTGGGCAAGGTATTGTGTACTACAAAATGATATACAGGTATTCAGCTCACTGATATCTGGTACAAAATTAATTTACATTGCAAAAACATTCGTACTCTGAAGTAAAGTCAATGATTTTAAACAATCATACAACATAAAAGCTGGAATACTATTGCACTGTAATAATTTGTTCATTGGATACTAAAGCAAAGACAAATGAGAGCAGAACTAAAGATTGCCTATCAATGAGAAGAGAAATTGCATGAAGCAAAATTTTCAAGTGGAGCTTTTTTATCTTCCTAAATTGAGAGCTTGAGAAACTTTTGCAAACAAATTGAAAGCAACTTTATTAAGTAATACACATATAATAAAAAATGCAGGCTGCAATACAACATATAGGCTTATTTCAAAGAGTTTGATGATTATTTTTGAAGTTAAACTTTATGTAGTTAGGGCTTGCAATTGTTGGTTAATGATGTAAAACAGAAAAATGTGAATGAAACTGAAAACTTTATAGTTTATTAAAATAGAAATAAAAGTAATAAGTGAACAATTTGATCTACTGTATCTCTACCTATCTAAACAAGTTGGCACTTCACTTACTTTGTTTTATACACATCTATCAGCCAGTTGGTCAGTCTGTTTAGACTTTGCTTGATGGGTGTTTTGTTGATAACAGACTATAAAATTAATTAAACCTGTATTGGTCTCATATCCACCCCATCCTAGCTAACAATTGTAATGCTGCGTTTCAAGCATGGCCTTTTTATCATAACAGACATTTACAAGTCAATACCATGGTAATGTACATAGCCCTAACGTTATGCTACCAAATTGCAAGTGGTTTCACACAATGTGGTCCTAAGTTACACTGGCTAGGCAACACAATGACCCATGATTACCCAGCGATGCTTTTTGTAAGCAACCAATCGCTACATACATGTCTGCATAAAATATGATTTGATAAGCAACTTATTCTTGTTCCTAAATCAAACTAAAATTATTGCCCATATTTTTCACGTTTATGTCAGTCAGTTAAGGTTTAACTTAAACTAGTGCGGCACATATGTTAGCTAGCTTCAGACTGTTCAACAACAACTGGCACAATTAGAATAGCACATCATTTTAGGTTTACCGAAATTGTTTGAGACATCTACTAGTTTTAATCATTTATTCCTTATCAGAAAAGTTGTTCGCGTAGTATTTTTCTTAAAATATACTTATCAGTTAGGCCTAAGTTTGTGCGATACATGCCTGTCTACAATGTAACGCTGCGTTAAAGTTTTGTTGTTTTGCATGTACTGTGAAAAGAAAAAGTTGTTTTTGTGTTCTTACTAGAAATAAAATGAACGTTAATCTTGGCTAGAAAGACAAGTTATGATTAAAACTAATATAAATATAATTAATTAATGTTATTAAGAATTTCAATTTTTATTCTTAGGTTAAATTTACAGTTTGCCTATTTTTTATTGACTCCAATTTTCAATGTATCGACATATCTACTGCCCTCACTTGGAACCAATATTGGTGGAAGAGAACTAAAAAGTATCACGCACTCAGGTATAGGAGTTTCGACTCTCTGCCTTCTGCCTATACGTAGTATAGGGCGAATGACGTCACGCTCTCTGGTAATGCCCATTTCATAAATAGAAGGTAATGCTCATTTTATAAATAAAAGGTAATGCTCATCTCATAAATAGTAAGGTAATGCTCATTTCATAAATAAATAGAAGGTAATGCTCATCTTATAAATAGAAAGTAATGCTCATTTCATAAATAGAAGGTAATGCTCATTTCATAAATAGAAGGTAATGTTTATTTCATAAATAGAAAGTAATGCTCATTTCATAAATAGTAAGGTAATGCTCATTTCATAAATAGAAAGTAATGCTCATTTCATAAATAGTAAGGTAATGCTCATTTCATAAATAGTAAGGTAATGCTTATTTCATAAGTAAAAAGTAATGATCATTTCATAAATAAAAGGTAAGGCTTATCTCATAACTAGAAGGTAATGCTCATCTCCTAAATAGAAGGTAGTGCTCATTTCATGAATAGAAGGTAATGCTCATTTCATTAATAGAAGGTAATGCTCATTTCATAAATAGAGGGTAACGCTCATTTCATAAATAGAAGGTAATGCTCATTTTATAATTAGAAGGTGATTAATGCTCATTTCAAAAATAGAGGGTAATTAATGCTCATTTCAAAATTAGAAGGTAATGCTCATTTCATAAATAGAAATAAAAGCAACAAACGGAAAAGAAAGAATTAAAGAATCTTCTTCAATGTAAAAATATCAAGTGAACTGATTTGAATAGAACACATCACAGGCTTGCATCCCTCTAAAGCCTATAACTATACTGAATAATTTATGAAATGTTGTGCTTTGAAATCACCAAGCAAGAACGCAAATGAGTAGAACCTAATGAAGTTATTGTGATTATCTGAAGACATGTTCAAAAACTCTTTTCAATCAGAAATAACAGTTAAACTAATATTCAATATAATGCATCAACAACTTTAAAGACAACTATGAATTGCCATCACTCATGTATAGCAGATGTTTTCTGATACAGAAGATTAAAACAATTCTTTACATTTAAAGTGTCTCTCAAAATGAACAACTAGGATCACTACACTTATACTATAAAAAAGGTTATTTCTGTTTGCAATGGAACCCATCTTTCAACTGTCTTGTCAGCACAATCAGTCCATTTAATCATCTTTTCTCTGATTGTTTGTGCCAAAATACCATATAAAAGATTGCAAGAAACATATCAATATTACAGGTTATGATTTAGTGAAAATGTGAGATGTCAAATTCAATTTCCTACCTGCTTATTTTGTTTAAAATAGCTAGAGCTTTAAAATCATATACCTCCTTTGTATAATACTGTAAGTATTTTGGGAGTACTTTCCTTCT
The DNA here is from genome assembly GCA_020152595.1 of Chiridota heheva. Lineage (NCBI taxonomy): Eukaryota > Metazoa > Echinodermata > Holothuroidea > Apodida > Chiridotidae > Chiridota > Chiridota heheva. Next base: position 1,175,108 of record JAIGNY010004247.1, on the reverse strand, counting down.
GACTTTTGTGATCTTAATCTCCATCATGTTATATGGATATGGTGACTAGAAAACTAGTCCTTATGAAAAAAGGATTTTGTTGTCATATTCAAAGAGAATGACTAACCTGGAGGAGGTGGTACCTTGCTGACAGCACCTGGTGCTACGGGCACAGGTGCTGATGATGGAGAGTTAGGTGATCTGACAATCCCAGCTGACCCCATGCCCCCAAGAGCAGGCTGACTAGCAAATGTTTGTTGTGGCTGAGGACTGGACATGTGTTCAAAATGTTGTGGTGTTGCTCCCATTGAATGAGGTGGCATAGCACCTCTTCCACCTAATGGTCAAAAAAGTATTACGGTCACACTATGTCCAAAACAATAATCTACACTTTTCGACATAAACAACAACAACTACTATCAGTGCTAATTAGAATATTCAAATGATTCTTGTTAACTGCAATCATACTCAATACTTCAATTTAGAATTACAATGACATTCATTCAAAACGTCAAATCAGCTTCGCTCGTCAACAAAATGTCTTCTGGCTGCCAGTCATCATCCGAACACCAAATTCTATGGTGAGAGGGCCTTCATCTCCGCTACACATTCTCTCTGGAACAATCTACCGTAATCTTCAATTCGCAATGTACCATCTGTTAATTCTTGCAAACGTCTTCTAAAAACTCATTTATTCATCAATTAAACTTTTTTAATTATGCTTTATTGTTGTAATCTTGGTCAAGCGCTTTGAGGCCTTAGCAAAAAGCACTACATAAATCAATGCTCATTATTAACATTTGCAACCAATGAAACAAATCAGCCATCATCATTCCTCATACCATGATAGATACCTTCAAAACACCTCTTAATTTCACTAATGTTATCAAGATGATACAACAATCTCAATTCTCAATCTAATGCCATCCATGGTTATCAGGATTACTCTATAAAAAATCATTTTAGCAGTTGAAAATTTAAAAACATAATCTTAATATCATGTCAGAAATCGTGAGAATAAATACTGTAGCAGCAATATGTAATAAGCCTGCGTTGAAACTCAAATATCCTGTGTGAAAGGATAATGATATCAAAGGATTAGCTAATAGCAGTCAAGCATGTTCATCTTATACGAATCTTATAGAAAGGAGGCTCTAAAAGATACAAAATGGTAAAGAAAGCGTTCAAAATTTCAATTCCCTTAAGAAGATATTTAAGTTTAATTTAAAGTTGTCTCATTTGTGAAGAAATGACTGGTGTGGAAAGTCTACTATACATGGCTGGTATTTTCATTTTCACTTTCTTAATATTCATTTAAAAGAAAATTTATTTTCAGACCCTGGTGGGTTTGCAACCAGTAAGTTCACAACTGGAGGTTATCAAAAGCAGTGGCTGTCTTAATATAATACCCAGCACTGGATTCTTTTGGGACATTAAACCTTGCTATGCTATGCTATGCTTATTCTTTTAACTTTTTTTTTTTTTTTTTAAACTTTATCCAGGTGGTAAATTATAATTTCCTTACTAGATCTTGTTTTACTACTTCCTGATATGTTTAATGGTGTTTAAGCAACAAAATCTCAGAAACAAATATGATAGAAGACATGCAGACTTTGAGGTATGTGAGAATGTGACGTCTTAACTAGTCTGCTTTCAGCCGCTTCTACATAAATGAGACTTTACAGTCACTTGAATATCTCCTTAATGGAATAAGATTTTTGAGTGCTTTCTTAACCATATTGTATTTTTTTAAAGGATTACTTCAGTGGTCAAGCAAGTCTCTTTGATTTGAAGGAGGATTTAAAAAAACAGAATAGTGACAAAAGCATTCAAAAATCTTATTCCGTTAAGTTTGTTTGTTTGTTTGATGAGAGTTTAACGACACCACAACAGCAAGGGTCAAATTAAGAGGTTAGATCATTTCAGAGGTAGGAAGGAGAGTAAACAGGGGGAGATTGAGAGAAACACGAGAACTAGAAGCCAGAAAGCTGGGATCGAGAGAGGTGGTGTATGGGTGGAAAAATAATGTAGAGAGAGAGGGGGTGGGGAAGGACTTAATATTATTGTAGAGGGAAGCATGATGAAGGAAGGAGATAATTTTATCCGTTTTTTTTGGAAGAGCTCGGCTACTGAGTTGTGGGCAGCGAGGGAAGCTCTAGGAAGGTTGTACAGGCGGCAAGCAAGGAAAATGTGATGGACTGAGGGTGCAAAGGCAATTGTTGCAGAGGGATGGGGGGAGCCAGTAAGGAGGTGGGAGTGAGTGAGGTGGGTGTGACCAATTCTAAGACGGGTAATGTGGACGTTGTCGAAACGGGATAGGTTGTGAGTAGTGGGTTTGATCGGAATGGTGGGCTGGATGACGTGGAGTTTGTTATCAATTTGGGAGTCCCATGAGGTTTGCCAGTGGTCACCAACAAGGAAAGTGATAAGCGGTTTGATGTCAGAAATGGTTTTGGGAAAAGGGGTAGGGGGAAGGGTGAGGGCAAGCTGAGCAGGGGGTGCGAAAGGAGTTTACGGAGGATGAGGTGAGATGTCGGGTTATCTCATTTACCATTGAGTAATAAAGTAAGGACAGCCTTGGAGTCTGAGAAGATGGCAAGTGGCTGATCGGAGAGTATTCAAAGTTGAGGACTAGGAGGATGGCCTTGGCCTCGGCCGAGAAGATGGATGAGTAGTCTGGAAGCCTGCTACTGAGGGTGATGTCTTGGATGACGGCAGCAGCAGCTGTCTTGTCGCGTTCCTTGGAGCCATCAGTATACTTGGAGGTATAGTTTGAGAGTTGAGTCTTTGATTTGGTTGTGGAGGTTGATAAAGAGGTTAGGGTGGGTTTGGGTTTTGTGATAGGTGGAGAGGTCCAGGTGGATAGTAGGGAGGGGGTGGCCCAGGGAGGAAAGTGGCCAGGAGAAAGTGCTGAAAGTTGTAGGATTGATGCCGAAATGGAGAAGGTCTGATTTGATGCGTAAGCTGAAGGGAAGGGATAGGGTTTTAGTCCTATCAAAGAGGGAGGAGAAATTGGGGTACCTAATGAGGTTGTAAACAGAGTTCTGGGTGTTGGTGAGGACTTTAAAAGCATAGAAAAGGCTAAGCTTTCTAATCTAAGTAGAAAGGGGGGGTTTGTTGGTTTCAACCTGAAGGCTGGAGATTGGGGAGGTCCTGTAGGCACCTAGGCAACGCCTGAGGGCTTCATTTTGTATGGTGTTGATGTGGTTGAGGTATGAGTTGTGAGCGACACAGTAGACATTATTGCTGTAGTCAAGCTTGGCACGAATGGTGAGCCTGAAAATTTTGAGGAGAGCATAGCGGTTCGCACCCCAAGTGGTGTGTGCATTTTGGGCTTTAAAAGCATTGGGGTAGTTGGCTGAGGACGAGATGTTGCTGAAATAGGCAGCGAGGTGGTTAACGATGTCCTTTTTTGTGGTGAGAAGCTTACCAAATCAGAAGAGATGGGAGATGGGAGACTTGCTCACCCTGCCGTGGAAGCTGTTCACCATTCCCTAAATCTTCTTAGTGGGGGTGTTGCAGGTGAGAGAAGAGATGAAGTTATTCCAAGTGTTGGTTTTACTGTCCTTGATAGTGCGCCTGGTTTTGGCTTGGCTGATGCGAAAGAGGTTGAGGTTGTGGGTGGTTGGATTAGTTTTGAAAATCCTGAGGGCCCTTTTCCTGTTCTTGATGGCGGTTTTGCAGTCATCAGTGAACCAGGGGTTGGGGGGTGATTAGGGGGTTTGGAGATTTCGGGCAGGTGGCGATGTTGATAAGGATGTTACTGAAAACTGACATGGGATCATCATCCTCGAGGAGACGGGGAAGAGGTGTGAATCGCAGAGGGTTTCAAAAAGGGGCCAGTTAGCCTTCTCGAGGTTCCAATTGGGGGTGTGGTCAGTGGGGGTTTGAAGGTTGGAGTAAATAAGAAGAGGGTAATGGTCACTACCACAGAGATCAGCAGTGACCTTCCAGTTAAAATCAAGGAGGAGGTTAGGGCAACAGATAGACAGGTCAATACAGGTGAGGGAGCCTGTGGCAGGATGAAGGTAGGTCGGGGAGTTAGTGTTGAGCAAGGAAAGGCTGTGCTGTCGAAGAGTGTTTCTACGAGCTAGCCTCTGGGGGTGATGGTATTGGAGCCCCACAGGGGGTTGTGGGCATTGAAGTCACCAAGAAGGATGATGGGGATGGGAAGCTGAGAGATGAGGTTGTTAAGGCTGGTTGGTTAAATGATGGCGTTGGGGGAGAGATAGATATTGCAAAAAATATATCTAAGTTTGGTATCATTTGTATAGAAACGACTGAAATTAAGACTAGTTGTGATGTCATAGCCTCAGATTCTTCAGTCTTTATGTATTCTATAATTCTTTTGTCCTGCGATTTTGTGGCTTAAAAACCATGGGATATGTTAAAAAAGTAGTAAAACAAATCTAGGAAGGGTATTTGTAATATACCACCTGAAGAAAGTTCGAAGAAAAATATTTTACAGTGATGAAATTGAATAAATTTCTTTAAAATACATAAAGACTTTGAGGAACCTGAGGCTGTGATGTCAAAACTAGTCTAATTTCAGTCCTTTCTACAAAAATGCTACCAAACTTTAAATTTGAATATCTCTTTAACAGAATAAGATTTTTGAAAGCTTTCGGCACCATTTTGTTTCTTTTGAAGCCCTATTTCATATAAGATGAACATGCCTGACCAATGAACTAATCCTTTAAGTCCTCTTTAATATAAGATAAACATGCTTGACCACTGAACTAATCCTTTAAGTCCTCTTTCATAATAAGATGGACATGCTTGACCACTGCACTTATCCTTCAAGTCCTCTTTCATATAAGATAAACATGCTTGACCACTAAACTAATCCTTCAAGTCCTCTTTCCTATAAGATTGACCACTTAACTTATTCATTAAAGGGCCACTTGTGATACCTGAACTACAAAGAAGACATTAGAAATGATTGAAAATCAGATTTAATAACATTGAGTTAGAATCAATATTACAGATTTCACTAACTTCTAAAATTTGCTATTACAATCATTCAAAAAAAGCTTTTACTTTGCTGTGTAGATAGTGACTCATTTTTATTTTTACCATAAATGATGAATTTTAATCCTGTGACATTTCGGCTAGCATGTATGAGTTTCTTGATTCTCTTGTTTTAGTTTTTCTACACTCATAAAAAAAAATACACTTCAGTAGAGAAGCCTTGAAGAATACAGAAGAATATTATTATGAGATGTACATGGATAGTCACTAAAGTCATATTCACAAAATACAAAATTAAGTTTACAAACAGTTTCTATTTTCAAAACAGATTTCTATTTTCAAAATGGACTGATTTACCATTATACTCTTTTTGGGTGCTTGATAAACTCTGTACCAGAATAGCAAACATAATTTTTGTTGGCTACATGTATTCTGGTACAGAGTTTATTAAGTACCAAAAAAAGAGTATATTAGTAAATGTGAAGGCTTTATTCCAGTCCATTTTGAAAATAGAAATCTATTTTGAAAATAGAAGCTGTTTACAATATGTAACTCTCAACTAAAAATGGCTATTCAAGGGGTAATGACTCAAAAAGCAATTTGTATTTTCAAACTGATCGTCTGTTTAAAATATGAAATGATTATCTTCAAGTGCTACATTTTTGTGTGTTGAAAATCAGTTATGCAGGTTCCTATTGTTTAGCAGCATGTCAACATCACATGTTAGTAGGGCAGAGATGTCCAGCCAAAAACTTGAACACAACCTGAGGGTGCAAATAAATTGGGGGAGGGTCTAAAAAGGTTTACTTAATAAGTGGAATGCAGCAGGACTTTTGTAGAAGCAGTTTGTAGGGCAAGAGAGAGACAGAGCCCAGGATGTTTTTTTTTATTTCACAAATTAAGAATGCACTATAACTATTAATATTTGATAACATACCTGGGGATTCAGGCAGCATCCTTGTGAAGTTACTCATTCCAGGGTGTGGCAATCTCATTCCTGGCTGTACTGACTGCAGGCCGCCGCCATTGGTGGAACCTAGATGGGAGATGTTGTGTTCCACAAGTACGTGTTGGCTGTACTCATGCTTGGTAAGCGGACCAGCAGGTCCTACAAGCAATGGACAGAGATATGACAGAGAGAGAGGCATGCTGGATAATCCATGCATGGGCCTTGCAATCTACCATATCACACCTGCTTGCCCTCAAAAAATTTAGACTTTATTTTATATCTTGTATCAAAATTGTATCTTTATAGAAAATGACATGACATATTCGAAGTCATTTCAAAGTTTATGCGTGGTTTACAACTTTCAAGTTTATGGCTTTAAAGTTTCGGCATGTTTCCTTAAGTTTTTGCTTGATTTTGTAAGATTGTTGCATGAATAGTAGTGTCACACATTTTCCAAATCCAGAAGCTTAAAGGCAAATTGCTATCTTTTTCATTTTGAAGGTGTGACAATTTAAAGCCACAGGTTTACAATTGCTACAATACACCCTGGAGTTGGAATAGAGCTCCTGAATCAATCTGTCCCTCAAGTTTTGAAAATAAAGCCACTCACCCACAGAGCCTTGACGGATGTCTGCATGTTTGTGTAATCATATTTTCCCACTTGAAATTACAATAGAAAGAATAACACATACATGCATACAAATATAAAATGAGCCTACACTTAGCAGCTGTTTCGCTTTAAATTCTTATATAGTGTGAATGCATAGGAGTAAGTTTTGTTTACACCCAAAGAATATCGATCATTTCATAAATTTTGTATAAACAAAATATTAAAAAACTTCCTGTAAAATTAACAGGAATTTATGACTTAGGTACAGTGGGTCAATCCAAAAGGCATTATACTACCCATTGCTTTTGTATTTGATTGGTTAAACCAAAACTGAAAGAATTTATAGATAAAATATAAAGTTATCTAGGAATTTGGAGTTAATGAGCCATCTTCAAGTTTGACCCCCTACCAAATACAGCTCAGTATTATATTGTAAAACTGAGCAGACATGACAAACATCAAAGTCATAGTACCAATCTTTTTAAATTGGCATGCTCACATTTTTCATTCTTCATGTCAAGCCAAGACATTAGTGAAATAGGGTCTATATATCAAAAATTAAAAAAACAATTTAATTAAGAATGTTGTATCTGGAATTCTCTACACATCTGCAGATCATTAACTAGAATAGTAAATACTGTAATGGTTTGCATGCCCATGCAAATTGACACCCATATCATATGACCCAGGCAATTATAAAAATGGCATCTCACACTATGTCCCACATGGCATCCCATGTTTCACATTGCATCCTACCCCATGTCCCACATGGCATCCCAACCCGTGTCCCACATGGCATCCCACTCCATGTCCCACATGACATCCCACCCCATGTCCCACATGGCATCCCATCCCATGTCCCACATGGCATCCCACCCAATGTCCCACATGGCATCCTTCCCTGTGTCCCACATGACATCCCTCCCTGTGTCCCACATGGCATCCCTCGAATGTCCCCATGTCATTCCACCTCATGTTCTGCATCAGTGGCTTCCCACCTGATGTTCCACATGGCATCCCACCTTATGTCCCACCATATGTCCCATGACATCCCATGTCCCACATGACATCCCATCTTATAGCATTCCACTCTATGACCCTCATGGCATTCCACAATATATCCCATATGGCATACCACCCTGTTCCACATGGCATACCACCCCATGTCCCACATGGCATAGGCTCCATAAGAAGTCTCACCATAGCTATAACAGTCCCTGATTGAGCACACTATGTATGAAAGTCTGTGAGTCCATATAATAATTTATATGGAAATGAACTGTTGAATAAGAAAAAAGGCAGAATCAAATAATCGTGCCTCATATAGCCCTTGGTGCATACCACATGGTATATATTCTATACTATGTCCCGCATGGCCCCCATCCATGTTCAATATGGCATCCCTCCCTATGTCCCAATGGCATCCTACTTTGTCACACATGGCATCCAACCTATGTCACACTCTGTTACTTATGGCATCCCACCCCATGCCCCACATGGCATCCCACCCCATGTCCCACATGACATTCCATGTCCCACATGACATTCCATGTCCCACATGACATCCCATCCCATAGCATTCCATCCTATGACCCTCATAACATTCCACCATATAAACCCCACATGGCATCCCACCCTGTTCCACATGGCATCCCACCCCATGTCCCACATGGCATAGGCTCCATAAGAAGTCTCACCATAGCTATGACAGTCCCTGATTGAGCATACTATGTATGAAAGTCTGTCAATCCATAAAATAACTTAAATGGAAATGACCTGTTGAATAAGAAAAAAAGTGGAGTTAAATAATCATGCCTGATATAGCCCTTTGGTGCATACCACATGGTATAAATGTTATCCTATGTCCTGCATTGCCCCCATCCATGTCCCATATGACATCCCTCCCTATGTCCAGATGCAGTCACATCCTGTCACACTCCCTTACTGAGAATACTAAGTAAAAAAAGTCTTGTCAATTCATATACCGTAGCAACTTTATGCAAATAAACACAATAATAAAGGCGGGGTTTAATAATCATGCCTGATGCAGCCGTTAGTTCACAAATATTTTGAAAAAGTTCAAGGTTTTAAACCCTTAAAAATGTGAGAGAAACTTGATGATCACTAAAGAATTTTGAGAAATTATATTACATTTATCTTCGAAGGAAATATCAAATGTTTTGTAGACTTTTTAAGGAAACTAGTCTTCAACCTGTCTTAAGAGTCTTTGAAACCTTAACATTTAGTAAGAAAATTTCAACCTTCTATAGGATATCTGAAGAAACTAGCTTTTTCTGAGGAATTCTAAAAAAACTTTAACATTTCTGCGGAAGTATCAGGCAAAACTGTGGCTGACCTGACGGCCGGCCAGACGAAATCACCATTACATAGGTTCGCATTATGGTTCGCATTATGGTTCGCATTATGGTTCGCATTATGGTTCGCATTATGCTTCGCATTATGGTTCGCATTATGCTTCGCATTATGCTTTGCATTATGCTTTGCATTATGCTTTGCATTATGCTTTGCATTATGCTTTGCATTATGCTTTGCATTATGCTTTGCATTGTGCTTCGCATTGTGCTTCCCATTGCGCTTCCCATTATGCTTCGCATTATGCTTCGCATTATGCTTCCCGTTATGCTTTACATTAGGCTTCCCATTATGCTTCCCATTAGGCTTCACATTAGGCTTCCCATTATGCTTCGCATTATGCTTCGCATTATGCTTCGTATTATACATTTATACATTCAAACAGAATGCGATACTCATTCATTCAAACAATACAGTATCTATAGATGATAAAGGATTAGTTCAGGGGTTAAGCAAGTTAATCTTATATGAAAGAGGAGTTAAAAAAAGAAACAAAATGGTGAAGAAAGCATTCACAAATTCTATTTCATTAAAGAGATATTTGGTTTGGTTTCATTTGTTGATGTTTAACGGCAGCACGACAGGAGTCAAATGTGCCAAGAGGGTGTTAAAAACTTAAGTGTTTAAGTTAGCAGAGAGGAAAGAGAGGTGGGATAGAGGGAGGGAGAGAGAGAGAGAAGGTGAATAAGGGAAAGAAGTTAAGGTAATAAAAGGAAGGTGAGAAAGTAAGGCAGAAAGGGAAGAAAAGGGAGGTTTAGATCAGGAGGAATAAATTGCTGTTGCAGAGAAAAACGATGAAGTTAAAGGTACGATTGTTCTTGAAAAGATCCGGAAATTGAGATGGAGGGAGAGAGGTGTGATCTGGAGTTCAAGTATTTAAGACAGGTTAAGAGGATGTGCTTGTTCAAAAGATCGGTGTTGCATGTAGGGTAGAGATGAGCAGGGCAGAGAGGAGCAGAGGAGCCGGAAAGTAGGTGGGAGTGGGTGAGAAAGGTGTGGCCAAGGTGGATGCGGGTAATAACAATGTCCTTCCTGCGGCTGCGACTGTGCAGGGGAACATTGGTTCCAACTTTAGGATTTGATGGTGTGAAGTTTGTTACAGGTCTCAAGATTCCAGGAGTCTTGCCAGGTCTTACTAAAGTAGTTGGAAGTAGAGAACAGAGGTCCGAGTGCGGGATGGGAAAAGGAGAGATGTGATTTGACAGAATGTTGTTGGTGGCTCTGTCGGCTCTCTTGTTGCTGGGAATGCCGACGTGGCTGGGGATCCACAAAAAGATAAAAAGAAAAGAGGATGAATTTCATTGAGGATTTGTGGATGAGTGGGTTAGACCAGAGAATGTTGAGGATGCCAGTGGGCGGAAGGAAAGGTTTAACAAAGTTTAAGGCCAGGAGAATGGCCTTTGCTTCAGAGAGTAGATTGAGGTTCCATCAGGCAACCTTAAGGAGAAGGTGAAGCCAGAACAGGCAGCAGCAGCGGCTGCAGAGGAGCCTTCCATATAGGAGCCATCAGTGAAGAGGAAAGATAAGTCTTGAAAATGTCTACTGAGTTGGCAGTATTTAAAGTGAAAGAAGGTTGGGTTGTGGAAAGCTTTTGTGTAGGAAGAAAGGCCAAGGAAAACCTTAGGGGGGGATTGATAACCCAGGGGGCGTGGGAGGGATAGTGTGCCTGGTAATCAAGAAAATGTTGATGTTGGCTTTGGTGAAGTGAGAGTGCATCTGGATGCCAAAAGGTGGGGGGATGCGTTTGTTGGGGTTGGTGAAGGAGGGAGAGTGAATGGAATGGAAGCAAGGGTACAGCGGATCACTGAGGATCCAAAGAATGAAGGAGAGGCCGGTCCTGGTGCACCTGAGGTCAAAGGGGAGTTCATTGGCCTCTATGTTGAGACTGGTGATGGGGTGGTATGGGTGGCGCCAAGGCAGAGCCTGAGGGCAGTGTCTTCAGCAGCCTTGATGTGCCTCAAGTAAAGTTTGCAAGCGGAGGCGTAGATGAAGATGTTGTTGTCCAGCTTGGATCTGAGGAGGGAGTGGTATAAGGTGAGCAGGGTGAAATGATTGGCTCCCAAGTCAGTGATAGAGAGAACCCTGAGGAAATTAAGGGTTTTGTGACAGTTGGTTTTGAGTGTGTTGATGTGGGGGAGATAGTAGAGCTTTGTATCGAGAGTGATTCCAAGGAAGCGAGGACTGTCTTTACTAGGGATAATGGAATCTTTGAGACGGAGGCTGGAGCAAAGAAAGAAGGAGTTGCTGTTGTCAAAGTAGATGAGAACAGTTTTGTCTTTTGAGAAGTTAATATCGTTAGAATCACTCCAGTGGGCTAAGTTGTCTAGGCAGTGTTGGGAGGTTATTTTGGAGAGTTTGGAAGCATGGAGAGGACAAGAAGATAGCAAAATCGTCGACATAAAGGGAGCAATTGACCTTGGTAATGTTGTTGATTTTGAGGATGAAGAGAGTGGGGGAGAGGATAATGCTTAGGGGACACCCAGGTGTTGGGTGTACCTTTGGGAGTAGGTGATACTGATGCATACACTGAAATGGCAGGTATGGAGAAAGCTCTGAATGAAGGTGGGGAGGAGGCCTCGGAGGCCACAGGAGTTTAGGTCCTTGAGGATACCATACTGCCAGGTGGTGTCAAAGGCCTTTTCGAGGTCGAAGAAGATGGAGATGGCATGTTGATTTCTGACAAAGTATATAGGTGTCAAGTTTGAGGACATGGTCCAAGCAGTTCCACTTTCTCCTGAAACCATTTTGAGAGAGGGATAGGATGGAGTTGTGCTCAAGGTACCAGCAAAGAGATATATAAGTTTAAAATTTGGTATCATATGTGTAGAAATGACTAAAATCAGACAAGTTGTAACATCACAGCCTCAGATTCCTCAAAGTATCTTAATATATTTTGTCCTGCTATTTTGTGGCATTAAAACCATTGGATACATGTATGTCAGGAAAGTAGTAAAACATAATCTAGTAAGTGTAATCATAATCTAACACCTAAAGAAAGTTCAAGAAAACATAATTCAAATAGTAAAAAGGTTAATTACAATTTTTTTTAAATACATTAACAATTGTTAAAAATGTGAGGATGTAAACACCAACCTTCCTACATAGATAAGACAGAGCTTTGAACTTTAATATCTCCATAACATAAGATTTTTGAATGCTTTCTTCACCATTTTGATTCTTTTAAAGCCCTCTTTCATATAAGATAACTCATTCTTTAAAATTGCATGAAAATCATACACAAGCCAGCTTTTGGCCACACAACAGAGGTGAGGGGGTGTGGGCGGGATAAGAAGGTCTGACAAAATACTTACTCGTATGGTGTAACGTTAGTCCTGACAAATCTGAATGATGCAAGAAAAGAAAAGAAATCAATTGAGTCAAAAATGTCAGGAATACAAATGAAGTACATGTTATCTGTATACATGAACTGTAAAACCATGTTACTCCTCAAAACAATTCTGTTAGTTCCATGCTCTCATGGTGTTTATCTTTAAATTTCAGTGTCTTGAAGTTCAATTCTTGTAAAAGATTAATGTTAAAAATATCAATAGAATAAAAACACATCTTAATATCGCAATAGTTGCATTTGGGATTAAGATAGCATTCCAGATATACAGTAAACAACCTTCTTTTATTGGTATGAAGATGTAAACTCTTGATGTTGACACAGTGAGGACATCACTTTTTATCCCAAACTGTCATTGGGAATACTAAACATAATTACATAAGAAAACCAAAGGTTTTGAGGTTCCAATGTGCAATATGGATTTTAAGTTTTAACTACTTATATAAGATTATATACAATATATATTATTACACAATAGGCTCAAAATAACAAAATAACTCACAGTATTCACAAGAATGAATTTCACCATGTTTGACCCATTAGCACATACACACTGGAAACAACATATTTATTCCAAATATGAAAGAAAACAAACATGCAGCTGTTACAATATGAACATTTTAAGATGTTAACATTAACCTCCACCTACTCATTGATATGCATGACAACGCCACCAAAAACAATAGGGCACATCTGCAGTCCATGGGCTGTCTGTGTACCATATATGATCTCAATCCCATATGTATCGTTCTTGAGATGTCGTGTTTACAAGATCTTTTCAATAAAACTATTTTAAGCCTTGCCCACTATGCATATTAATAAAATTCAACATTTTGTACCATGAACAAGTACATGTACACACCAAACTAACAACATAACTATTCCAATTATGAAACAAACAGACATGCAGTTGTTAAAAATATGAACATTTTAAGACTTTAACATTAAACCCCACCTACTAATTAAAATGCATGACATCGCCACTAAAAACAATAGGGCACATCTGCGGTCCATAGGCAACTGTAAACGTGTACCATGACCTCAATTCCATCTATCGTTCTTAGATATATCATGCTACGAGCTAGTGTCACACACACATACATACACACACACGCCATAATGACGGCATAGGTTCTGGTTGTTATCGCATTGAAAACAAAAAGTGAAAAAAAGTTTAAAATCATATATAAAAGGATGGTGTGTGAATAAATGATTGAAAATCATATTGTCTTTAAATGTTCCTATTTGTTTATCAAATTCATTTTTGCTTTCAATTGAAATTTATCGTAAACAAAAAGTTAATCAGTAATATTCAAACCTTTTCTGCATTGTAAAACTATTATATTCATATATACCATTATTCTTAAATGCTTATTTATACATTAAATGCATCTATCATTCATTTAAATTGCCCACAGGAAACAGCAGCAACAAAACCACTATATTTAGCCTAACTAACATTGGTGCAGATACGTACTGCTTTATTCAGCTACTCAAAGATTCCTTTATTCTAATTAAATGAAATAAAACAAAGAATTCCCTTTCAAACTGATTAAAAATGATGAAAATTGCATCAATTCACAAATTAACTAGAAAGTGCTTATATGTTATACTTATACTTAATTGAATTCCAACGCTTTGTTAGTTAAGCAAACATGCAAATGTATGATGTCCCGCTGTATAAATTCATTTGAATTTTATAATGGAAATCCAAATCTTCTGAAATCAATGAGCCGTACTTTAGAGTACAGTAGGGGCTAATTTTGAATATCTCAAAAAGCACTTTTCAATCAACTTTTATTCGGACAGTGTATTGACGTAAGCTGATGGAAATGCTCTTGCTGTGGGGTTTTCAATGACTGACACACTTTTAGGGATGTGCCAGTACTCATACTGTAGTATGATAACTATAAATACTGGTGGATTTTACACAAAAACGACGAAGATGAAGAGATAACATGAGTAATATTTGTGGTGCAAATAAAAACTAAAATCTATTTTTCTACAGCTCAAGATGTACAGTATATACACTATGTACAGTTTTCCCTAAGATAATTCTCAGCTACATTGTTACACAACATCGTGAATGTGGATTTCTTTGAGTTACGGTTCGAGTTACACTTCGAGTTAGGACTTTTGAGTTATCGTTCAAGTTTCAAGTTAAGGTACAAATTAATCACCATCGGAGGTGGGGGGAGGGGTCCACTTGATGGTGGTGGGACCATAACCTTGAAAATTTGGACCCGTCCCTCCCAAATGGTGAATAATTTGAACTGTAACTCAAACAAACGATAACTCGAAGTCCTAAATTGAACTCAAATTGTAACTTGAACTCGAACCATAACTCAAGAAAATCCACACTCCAACTTCACAGACCAGCCTCCTGCAAGTGTCTCCTAAAAATCTAAAATTACTTCTGACCAGAACATGTGGATATCCCATAATATTACATGTAATTATCTGAAGAAAAAAAAGAAAACCTTCTTCTATCAAAAATCTGATTGACAGATAAACACAGGAAAGGGAAACTACCAGAGCCACCAAATAAAAACAAAACAAGAGGATGAGAGAAAAGTGACCAGCCTCAGATGTAACTGAATACACCAAGGGACTAATAAACAGTTAAACTGAGAAATGTTAGACAAGATAAGATAAGATCAATTTATATCGCCACAACAAAATATGGAAATTTGTCGCTGTGTAGCAAAACGAACAAAGATATTTAAAAAGAAATATAAATAAAAAAGTTATAAATAAATATGAAAGTTACATCAAAGTTATATAAAAAACCCAGTAAATTAGGGAAAATAAAAATTTTGGTAAATATTAGTAAATGGTAGAATACAATAATGTCCAAGATGTACAAATATATATATAGGCCCACATACATACATATACATACACACACACATATACATACATATACACACACACATATATACACATATATACGCATACACACATACATATACACATATATACACATTGGAGCTGTGACTGTTTAGCGTGTACACGCTACACGCTCGTAAATCTTGTAAACGTTTACTCAATACTTCATTGTGAGAAATCGTTTTTTATACATCATAGTGTCTTGCCTTTGAAAACCAATATTAATGATTCAAATCACACACACATTCGGCTGACAAAATTCCAATCAATGACTTTTTATAAAATGCGCAGTAATCACCAATGAATGGGGATATTATGCACTTTGATTTTGCCGAAATCTGAGTAATCTAACTTGTAAAATGCACTGTGAATGTGCAGCAGTTAAACAGTGAAACTAACAATAGGCCTAACGTTAGGCCATAAGGCTTTAAATCCCACGCAATCAAGGCCCGTTTTACAAGCTGTTAAATCGAATAAAAAACACTTGAAAAATACTTGAATCGTAACAATCAGTACATTTACATGTAAATATTACCTGATGAGTCAAATAAATTTTGCAAAAAAGAAATGATATTGCATAATAAACAAACAGAAAAAGGTTTTAACAGAGCTGAAATTCTACATGCGTCACAAAGATGGCGGCCATTTTTTCGAGAGAACTGATATTTCAGAACTTCCTGGTGGTGGTGGCGTAGTTTTGAAATGTTTTTGGGCTAGGTACGTATATTATAGGCCTAGTATGGAAGATTTTCACAAAAGAACTTTGAAAGCCGTAGCGAATAGGACAAAAAAGTTACGCGATATTGAGTTTTAATGACATTGAAAGAAAGTTATCTGTTCTTTCTAAACTAAATTTCCATGCATATTTTCCATAAAAATGATGATTTATACTGTAAAGTAAACTTTTTACGATTTGGAAAGCAAAACTCAGCATCTATTTGGGAAATGGAGTCAGTACTTTTGCCATACTGGTTGCGCCATTTTTTTTACTTCGCCTCGTAGTTTTGGAGCAATTTTAGTGTATTTCCGAAAATTACGGTACTAAACGCGTGTACGCGATACACGCTCGCTTTTTTTGGCGTGTATACATTTACTAAAATCCCTAAACGTTCACAGCTCTAATACACATACATATACATATATAAACAAATATAAAAAATTGACATAAATTATAAAAACACAAACTATCGGACCGCTTCTAAGTTGTACAGGGAAATAGAGTTGGGTACAAATGAAAACCTGAATCTGTTATGCTTGGACCGTGGCATACGAAGTCTTTTCCGTGAACGGCAGAAAATATACAGTGGGCAGAGCGGATGTGTGTTGTCATTCAATATTTAAGTTATTTTTCTGTGCATCATGTAATTGTAGAGATCAGAGATGGACTTCAGACAAATGTCATAACCAACAACATGGCTTGCTGCCCTAACGATCTTCTCTAATTTACTAGTTGAATCTTTTGTAGGCAGCCCAATATACAGATAATACTGAAGTCAACACGCTTTGTATTACTGACTGGTAAAAGAGTCAAAACACATCAGCAAAATAAATGTTTTTATTAAAGTAATAGTGAGCGAGTTAAAGGGACCAGGTAATATCATTTGAGTCAGAGTTTTGAAGTCTTTACAAATAAAATTACCAATCAACATAAGAAAAAGGAAAATAACATTATTTGAGTTTAGAAATGGCATAGAGCTTAAAAAATACACTTGCAGCACATTATTTGCAAACTTGAGAAAACCCTAGTAATGGCAAACCATAGGCAAAAAGAAATACTTTTTTAAAGGCCCACATAAAAAACGAACATGCAAAAACAAATTAATAAACTAAATTGCTAAAATCACACATTTTTGGTATAATATGATCAAAACAACAAATACAACATTTTCCAACATCTTATATTCACACATGACATACTGTAAATGGCTGTATAGTTCCATATAAATATTTCAGAAATTATAATCCATATCCAAAACTGTTAACTCGTGAAACATAATGTTGCATGGAACAAAACAAACTTCAATCAGCATTATCTCATACCTACTGAAACTTTCTATTGAGTATGTTGGTATACTTCATGCTCAATAGCGGTCTCGAAAAGACTTGAAAATGCCTACAATAGACACCTTCAGGAACAAGCCTGAATCTTAAAGGATAAGTTCAGTGGTCAAGCAAGTTTATCTTATATAAAAAGAAACAAAATGATGAATAAAGTATTCAAAAATCTTATTCTGATAAGGAGTTTTCATGATTAAAGCTTTGTCTTATCTGTGTTGAAACTAGAAATGTAAAGTCTCACCTGGCATCTATTTTTGATTTTTCATTTTACAATTAGTAACAATGCATGTTTTTACAAGTAACATAGATTAGAAAAAGTGTTAAGACTTTTATGGCCACGATTGGCAATTGTAAAGTATCAACCTAGGTAATTAATAATGCAAAAACAAACCCCAACCATACAGTACATATCTGACCTGGCTAAACCTGTTCCACATGTCAGTTTTCTTAAAAATATTAATATACCAATATATGGCAATATTTTTCTCCACAATCGATATGTAATACAGCCATATTGTGACAGCACTGCTAAGTCCACTATTTGAATTATTTTCCCTCATATTTTACTACTTTCCTGACATATCAAATGGTTTTAAGCCACAAAATCGCAGGACAAAATATAATAGAAGACAAAGAATTTGAGGAATCTGAGTGTGACATCACAAGTGGTCTAATTTTAGTCGTTTCCACATAAATGATACCTAACTTTATACTTAAATAAACGGATCATTTTGAATGCTTTATTTACCATTTTGTTTCTTTTTAAGTCTTCTTTCATATAAGATCGACTTGCTTGACCGCTGAACTAATCCTTTAATAACATGCACAGAAATTTGACTTAAAAAAACCAAGGACAAGATTTACTTACCGATTCCTGGTGACACTATTCTTTCATAGTGGTAAGCGTTGACACAAACACTGTCACATTTCAAGTCAAATGCATACTGACAGAATTTTAAATGCTTGAGTTCGTTTTTGTGCAGATCAGGCCATCGCCAAATACGAGCATAAATGACATGAGGAAAGCCCTTCCTTCCAGCAACCTTAAAAACAAAAACAAGTCATACATACATTTAATTTCCAGAAGAAAACAATCTGAATCGTTATCAACATCTATGGAGATGAATAACCCCTCTAGACTTTTAAAACCTTTTTTTGAAAATTATGGTAGGAAACATAATTTTCACAAAAGAATAAAAATGTTTTGAAACCCAAGTAAAAGAAGAAAAATTGATATACTCCTCCTTTCAATTTAAGCACTGCTTCTCTTTATTAGATCAACAGATCCAAGGTGACAATATTAATTAAAATTCTAATGACTGTTAATCTGGATCAAATGAAGTCTAAAAACCTTTGATCTCACACAAAAATGTCAAGAACTGATAACAAAACAATGTTTTAAAAATATCCCATGAAATGCTAACTTATATGGTAATACAGAAATAAACAACCTGTTATTCATTAGAACGTTTTCATTTTATTTCAGCCCTTTTGTGCACAGGTTCATGCTAAGTTCAATCCGATTACAAGGTCTTTATTCATTAATGCTAACAAGTCTTTCACCTACCAAAATTTGCTTTCTTGTTTTCTTTATCAGAAATATAATACAACATATCAATTCAATTCAATTTATTTGCAATAATTAGGCACAGGCCTTTTTCATACTGTAACAATGTAACATACAGTACAAGACAAGCTCAAATAAAAGTATACATTTAACATGCAACACAAATGAAACTTAAGACATAGAAACAGAGGATTTGAATTTAAAACTTATTATTTCGGTTCTGTTTCAATGCTTTGTCTACAAATAATACAATTTCCAACAGAAGAAATGAGTTTTCCATGTCCATCAACAAACAAAATCTACTAATAAAAGGATGATGAAAGAAGAACCTTGGTTTATACTTAAAGTCTAGAGAGTAAACATAGCTTTGGCAGCCTAAGCCACCAGGCTAGACTGGGCAGAAGACCAAACACTCTTCGTGGAGAAATATAAACCTAGAAATTCAAACTTATTGATAAAGTTCAATTTTGCAGTTGTATACATGTATCAGTGACTTCAAACGTTTTGGTAATGCATTTCTAGTCAAGTATTTCACATGGTGAGATAATCGCATTAGATCAGGGAGCTGCCATTTGCAGCTGCCTGATTAGATTGAGGGGACAGGAAATACCTGTGGTGCACATGAGCAAGGACAAGAAAAGAAATAATGTTCAGTGTTTACATTTATCTTATATCATACTCTGTTTACATGTAGAAGTTATCAGATTTGAAGATTTCGCTCCATTTATTACATGGTCGGTTGTAGAAGTTTAAGAGGCAAAATTGTAATATGGACATAATGTTTAGAACTCCATTCAAATTGTTTGAATGGTTGAAATTTCAACCAATAGCTGCACAATTTGTTGGCCCTTATTTGAGTGTTTATATTTAACAAACCTCAAGGATTGATAACACTTGATAAAGCCCAGTCTGCTAAGGCGTTAATTTTTTTTGCACCTACAGTCCCAGCAAAACCATTTTCCTCAAATTTTTCTTCATCTTTTTTCGCTCATTGTTATTTTCAACTGGTAACTGCTATTGTAGTATTATCTTGCTAATCTTTCACTTTAACTTTTTTTCTGTCTGACAAATAAACAACAAAAAACACACACACACAAGTTTCCCGTATAGTAATAACATTATGCACTACAATTGAATTTTCACACACAACGCTATGAATGCACAGGTACAAACAGGCGCAGACAGACACAGACAGGGATCTTGTGTGTTTCATAACCGAAAGTGATGTAAAAAGATCTCATCCCCCAATTTGACAAAGACCAATGATGTACCAACTGAAGACAGGTGACAAGCCTCCCTCTTTAATTCAATAGCGGTGTCATATGAACACTTCCATGAAATTTCTATCTACAGTATTTCTTTGAAAATAAAGTGCCTCTTAACACAGCACACAACTAATGTTTTTTTGTTTTTTATTTATATAAATGAGGAACAGCATGTTCTGTACTTCATGTTTTCCTTATTTGTCCATGTACCCAACAAGTAACAAAACATGTCAGATTTTGCCTGTTGCCAGTCCTTTCGTACACAGTTCTTTCAAAGCATTTAAACAAGAAAGCAAATTTAATTTTTTTTTAATTTCTTTCAATTGGCTATAGATTTAGATTTTATATTCAGCAGAAAGGGCTTTCAATTCTAAACAGAATAGTCTTAAAATTACCCAAGTGATGGCTAATCAAAGTACAAAGAATCTTTAAAGGAATATTCCCATGGAATTAAGGAATATTTCCATGGATTTCCATTTTTTTCATATACTGTATGAGAGGGAAAATTTGTAGAAACAAAGTAATGAAAAAACTATATATATCTAATTCCATTTAGAAGTTTTAACAATTTAAAGAGCAGAAAAAATGTTCTTAAAAACACCTCGTACAGTATATGTCCTTCAGCTTGGTGATGTCATCAAGTCTATTCCAGAACAGTTCTTATGTATTTCTCATCAATTTAATCACACTTTTTTTACATTAACGAATAGCATTTTTGGTTCATTATAGAGATAGGGCGGAATGTATAATTTACAAGAATTTTTTTTTTTTTTGGTGTACATCACATTAACAATTTGTTGAAATTGTCTCTATGACATCACAGATGTTGCCAATCAGTCAATTTTGTCCAAATTTAAATATACTTTAATATTTTGTAACTTTTTATCGAATAAGATATTAGCATAAGTTTTTTTCCCCACTTTGTTTCTCAAATTTTCTCTATCATATATGAACAAATGAAAATCCATGGGAATATTCCTTTAATGTACAGTACAGTATAGTACATTTATGTAAAAGTTGTGATGTATGAAAGAGAGGACAGCTTAAAATCTTTGATGTGAATTTCTGTCCTAAATTTCAGACACTGAAAATCATCCTACTGTATTCACCTGCTATCCTATTGATTGGGGTATAATTGAGATTCAAAACCTCTTCGTCATATTCAACCTCTCTTAATCAAATAATGTTAAGTGAAGGAATAAAAAACAATAAGTTAACATGAGGAAATTCATTGGTTTTCCTGTGTCAATGGCACAAAATTTAAATAAAATGTGCCTAATTTATTATGATACTGTAAGGTGTTAAATTTTAAAATGCTGTAAAAGTGTCCATTATTAACTGATTTTGATAGAAATCTTTGCTTTTTTCATGGGCTATTTTCTTCCAATTAAGATCAAGTCGTTGCTATCTGTCCATATATCTTTATAATTCCTAAACTTGAACGTCACCTTGTAGGAATAAAATATGAACGCTTCTTTGCAGAAATTTGCTTTATTATGTGAAATGTATGTGTGGCCACCAGCTGTCAGCAAGTTCCCTTATAAAGACAACTTTTAATAAAACCCTTGGGAATCATTTTTAAAGTCAATTTAACAATGAGCAAATCTGTTTTGTTTTTTTGCTAATGTTTAGAAATTAGATTCAAGCAGAAAAATAAAGTGGCCATGCATGATGAATAACTCTGGCAATAAATTTTCAGTCCAATGCATCCAAACTCACTAGTGTTTATAACTCACTGATAAACACATCCTTTTAAAAGTCCAAATGAATCCTCAGCGATCCACATTACACGTACATGTATGACTTGGCCCTGCTGTAACCAAATTCAAAATACCTAGCTCTTCACAATAAGTTCCATTGTGTGCATATAGATGATTGGGAGTCTTATTACTGATGCGTAAAATCACTGAACTATCTGTGGTGGGTTTCTTAATTGCTTCTAGCAGTCTAAACGTCATACCCGCCAAAATGGGAGGTTCTTGCGGTGAAAAGACTACAAATTTATAGCGAGGATTGGAATTGTTCAAATAGTATGATGACCTGACACATATGCTATGAAAGAGTTCAAATAGTCATATTTTAAGATGTTTTTTTAAGTTTTAATATCATTCAGATTTAAGTAGAAATGATGGAAATCAGTCTCATATTCCAAATACTGGAAGTCATAGTTTATTTCACTAAAATAGTCTAATAGGCCTAATGTATAAAATCCATTATTCGTATGTTATGTTCAGTATGTACAGCTTCTGCACAATAGGGAAAAGATTAACTTTTTACATATGGAACAAATATTTGTGAAATCTCATATTTTCAATCTTACGTGGGGCTTATTTTCTGAATGACTCGCTCCTATCCAACCTCCAATCTGAAAAGACAAAATACAGCTTGCTTCGGATGTTGAAATCACACATCAAATTACAACTTCACCTACCCAACAAGAGGGAATTAACATTCACACTTACTAAGCAGCCAAAGTAAAAAGAGCAGCACCAATCTGTCAGTACAACCCAAGAACGCTGCAATTCCAAGCTATTGATTCCATCAGTATGTCGTCTCAACACACACTCCAAGCAATTGGTTTCTTCTCATCATTATTCCCACATTCCCCTCCAGGCATATAAGATTACACCACCTCAGGCCTTCAAAGTTTTGTTCTGCATTCATTACTTCTCTGAGTCATACAAGTACTGCTCCATATACAGTATATATTACATTGACGCTTAGCTCATTTAAGATAGTGTTGAGTACCCAAGCTTGTTTATTCTTCACATGAAGTATTAATAATGCTCAGAGATTCATACTTATAAATATGAAACAAAAGAATATTGCGTACAAAATTTGAGCCCATCATGAAGGAGTATTGATACTGTACCTAGAACTAAGATTAGATTTGACTTTTCTGGAATTAATTTACTCTAATTAAAAAACAGATTCCATCAAAATTAGTTAAATTTTGCCATCTCACAAGCTATTGATTATTCAGTCCTACTAATTCCAGAAAATATATGCAAATGTCATGTGTATCGAAGATATTTACATATACAAGTGGGCCAGCTTTGCAATACCTTGTTTAATGTACAGTAAATTGTCAGGCAAAAATAAATTGTAAGTCAATACCCAGCAGCCGGACCGTTGTCAGATAAAAGTGCCGAATGTAAAAACTTTAATGCTTATAAAAAAAATATATAATTTATTGTCTTGAATAGGAATTTATATGAAATCTAAAGTTAATTTTTATGGATCTATAATATAAATAATGTATTATTTTACGTTGCCCAAAAGTAAAAGCCTGAAATGAGTAAATATGCCATTAAAAGTTGAATAAACTGTTTTGCACTCACTGATTTTTCCATTAAAACTGTTTATTTTGTCTTGCTAAATGTAAATGTTTTAAAATGTGAAAGGTACAGTACACATAAATTCTTTAAGTTCACCTCCCCCCCCTCCCCCCACCCCCTCTCTCCCTCCCCAACCGTACTTACACATACCTAATCTATTGGAACAATTCTTCTTACAACCAACATTTAAGGATAACATACATGTAGGCTATCACAATTTCATAAATGTTCATGAACATACTGTACAGTATTACAGCAATATTAGCTGATTGACACTCACAACTTTTTCAAACCATGGAAAATTGAAAATAGCAAAAACTTTATGAAATCACTTGACGGATTTTCATATTTATGACTTGTCCTTCTTAGAAATTCATCCAGCAAATAATAACCACAAACGTACTGCAGCAAATATTGAGATCACTCATCTTAATTAAAACTAGAATGGTAAATATTGTCATGGTTCGCATGCGCCCATGCAAATTGACACCCATATCATATGACCTGGCCAATAAAAAAATGGCATCTCACACTAAGTCCCACATGGCATCCCATGTCCCACAAGGTGTTTCATCCCATGTCCCACATGGCATCTCACCCCATGTCCCACATGACATCCCATCCCTTGTTATGGCATTCGACCATATCTCTCACATGGCATCCCACCCATGTCCCACATGACATCCCATCCCAACCCTTGATCCATGTGGCATAACACCATATATCCCACATGGTATCCCATCCTATGACCCACATGGCAACCCACCCTATGTTCCACATGGATCCCATTCTATGTCCCAAATAACATCCCACCCCATGTCCCACATGACATCCCATCCCATGCCTTGTCCCACATGGCATTCCACCATATCTCCCACATAGCATTCCACCATACAGTATGTCTCACATGGCATTCCACCATATGTCCCACACGGTATTCCACAAAATGTCCCACATGGCATCCCACCCTATGACCCACATGGCATCCCACCCTATGACCCACATGGATCAATCCTACATGTATGTCCCACATTAATCTAACCATATGTACCACGTGACATCCCTCCCTATGTCCCACATGGCATCCCACGTTATGTTCCATATTGGACCCCACTATATGTTCCACATGGCATCCCTCCAAATGTCCCAATGACATCCTAATTTATGTCCCACATGGCATCACATCCCATGTCCCCATACCCTATGATCCACATAGCCTACTACCCTATGTAACACATGGCATGCATCCTAACCTATGTCACACTCTATATTACTCGTGGAATCCCATCCCATATCCCACATGGCATCCCTCCTTGTGTCCCACATGGCATCCCTCTCTGTGTCCCACATGGCATCTCCCCCTATGTCCCCCATAGCATCCAACCTTATGTCCTGCATCAGTGGCATTCCACCCTATGCCCCGCATAGCATTCAACCATATATCCTTCATGGCATTCCACCCTGTTTCACATGGTATCCCACCCCATGTCCCACATGGCATCCCACCCATGTCCCACATGGCATCCCACTCATGTCCCACATGGCATCCCACCCATGTCCCACATGGCATCCCACCCATGTCCCACATGGCATCCCACCCCATGTCCCACATGGCATCCCACCCCATGTCCCACATGGCATCCCACCCCATGTCCCACATGGCATCCCACCATGTCCCACATGGCATCCCACCCCATGTCCCACATGGCATCCCACCCCATGTCCCACAAGGCATCCCACCCCATGTCCCACATGGCATCCCACCTATGTCCCACATGACATCCCACCCCATGTCCCACACGGCATCCCACCCCATGTCCCACACATCCCACCCCATGTCCCACCGACATCCCACCCCATGTCCCACACGACATCCCACAGATTCCATAAGAAGTCGCATCCTAGCTATCACAGTCCCTGATTGAGCATACTATGTATGAAAGTGTCAGTTTAAATAATAACTTATATGCAAATGAACTATTGAATAAGAAAAAAGGCAGTCAAATAATTATGCCTGATATAGCCCTTGGTGTATACCACATGATATATATTCTATCATATGTCCCACATGGTCCCCATCCATGTCCCACATGCATCCCTACCAATGTCCATATGCAGTCACATCCTGTCACACTCCCTCACTGAGCATACTAAATAAAAAAAACTTTGGGGAGTTCATATACTGTACAACTTTATGCTTATGACCACAATAATAAAAGTCGAGTTTAATAATCATGGCTGATACAACCGTTGGTGCCCAAATATTTTGAAGAATTTAAGGATTTTAAATCTCCAGTGCTACGAGAGAGACGCTTGACGCTCTGAAAAACTTTAAACATTTTGTAAGGAAATCCTAACTTTCCATCAGGATATCTGAAGAAACTAACTTTTTCTGAGGAACTCTGAAGAAACTCTAAGATTTTCTGAGGAAATCTCAGGAAAAACTGTGGCCGGTCCAGCCGGACAAACGAAATCACCATTACATAGGTTCGCATTGCATTCTCACCAATAACCACTTAACAACACAATAAGGACTTCATCCACTGCTAGTTTGTTACTCAATACCAACTTCCACAACAACCCAGGACCAAATGGAGAACTAGTACAATGAAGCAATTGATAAGGGAAATTTGATCCTAATCACTTGTGATTTTCAGAATAAAGAAAATAAAGAGGAATAGTCTGACCCGACCTGCTTATATATCAGGTCCTGTCTGACTGTTCAAAACTTTAAGGAGCATAACAACTGATGTTTTACACTTTGAAATTTTTAGTTTTTATGAAAGTAAGAAATGTATGACAATTTTGCATATTGGAAAAATTTCAATTTTGGCCTGCCATAACACAAACTAAAATTGAAAAAAATATTGTTCTTTTCAGAACTCAAGCTATTCTCCTGCCATTACAAACTGGATACATCCATAGACCTTAACCCTTACTCTCCCAAGGTTCCAAAAATAGAATAAGCTATTTCTGAAATTTTTGGAAAGAGGATTTTTTCAGCACTTTCCGTTCCATTTGTACCAAAACAAGTTCAACTTTTATGAAAGCTAACATGTTGAACTTTCCAAAAATGTGCATATTTCCGAACTCAAATATGCAAATTAGGTCATTAAATTAGTATATTAGGTCTTCAAACATTCTATCTTTATGACACGCTTGTGCCTTGTGGCTAAATAGCAAAAAAATGGATAGAATTTCTGAATCATCCTTGGAAAGACCTTTCATTTGATACTATTCATGGATTTTTAGGAATCAGAAGAAAAAAAATGATGCAAATATGAAAAATTTGGTACTAAAAATTATCCCCCGATTCTGTGAATAATCTATCTAATAGTGTATGGCATTAAATTTTCCAAAAAAATGCATTTTCCCCTTCTATGATGTCCAAAACTAATAGAATGCAGAAAAACAAGATGTTTACATCATCATTTGCAAAAAATAAAATAAGAAATCATGCAAATGATATGCAAATTAGGTCATTTACCTTATTTATTATGCACGAAACTGTTTTTTCTTTATTTCTGACCCAATTTCAGCCATTACAAGCTTTACAGCTACTTTTATGTTGATAGACTATGCTGATTATCTATTGGACACTTACTTCTGTTCATTCCACATGGAATTCATAAGAAATGTTTGCCGAAAAGGTCCAAATTTGTAAAGTCTTCTGCTATACCTTGTTGCTGCAAATAGAATTAAAAAAAAAATATTGCAACTATATTAATTCAACTTACTTTAGTTTGGTCTTCCCATAACCAGTTACCGAAGACCTCGTGTCGATCCCGGTCACTCTCCACCAGTACTTCCCACAGATGATAGTCTTTATCGGCTGCAGGGATGACCTTCGACCGTTGTATCTCCTGCAGCCGAGCGTTCCACTCTTCCTCCCTGGTTTTGAAGGCAGCTTTTTCCGCTGCAGTTGGATTTTCTTTGAGTGGTGATGGTGGCGAGACTGCAGCGGAAGGCCTAAAGAGGGGCCTGGGCTCATCTTCAACGGTCTGTCCCTCTTCCTCTTGGGTTGGGGAGTAGTGGGCGGCTCGTCCTCTTCAAGCATACGCATAACATGTTATCGCATAACATGTTATCGCATAACATGTTATTGTGGTTTCTAGTAGCGGGCGGCTCGTCCTCTTCAAGCATACGCATAACATGTTATCACATAACATGTTATTGTGGTTTCTAACCTGCCCCACAATTTTGTGGTAACCGTGGGGACAGACTTTTACAGCCGGGAAGCCCGAGGGTACATACAGGGGTCCAAAATGTTTGTTTTATCATTCTAGTCATCACCACAACAGTGGCATAGCCAGGGGGAGGGGAAAAGGATCATGGTCCCAAAAAATGAGGCATCAAAATAATGTACCAAAACTAGGCCTATATACAAGCATCTTCCTCTAAATGGGCCTGGGGCACCCCCAACATGTGAATTTTGCCCTAACATGGGACCCCTACTCCACTTTCCCCCATAAAATTGTGATTTCAGCCCCTGAAATAATGGAACTTGGATTTTGTGAAATTGGAAATACACATATTTCAGTAGGCCTAAATTTACAATTTTGTCATTGGGAAATACATATATTTCAGTCCATTTAAAATTGTTATTATTGGGGTTCAGCTTTCATTTGTTTCATCCGAGCTATTATAAAAAGGTCCTAAATCCTTTTTTTTATATGTGATTTTAGTGTCCCTTTTTACTTGTTTATCGTAACAAGCAAAAAATCCCCGCTAATTTATCATTAGAATTCTATAAGAATTATTTTATTACTACACATTTACAATGTAGTACTTTCGCTATTTTTGGAAGAAAACACTCACCAACTCCGTAATTTGGAACAGATCGCTATCCATCTCAGCAGGCTCTATATTCTCCTCTTCCTCAATCTGGTCCAGTTCTGGTACATCTTCTTCATCAGAAGTACCCTCCGACCCCTCTGAATCATCAGTATTCTGAAGAAAACATAGGAGTCGGAAGGCACGTTCGACGTTGTATCTCGCCATTTTGTTGTATCGAATGTGCGAAGAAAAAAAAGAAAAAGAAAAAAAAAGACGCGAATTGACGTCATCATCAGAGACCTTTTAGGCATGTAGAGGGGGTGCATCTGTTATTGTAATAGTTCGTCTGAACGATCTATTTCTCCTCTACCCATAGAGATTTTTAAAATTCCAATACAATATTTGGGCCAGTTTTTATGATTTTTGTGATAAAAAAAGGTCAAAAATGGCTTAAAATCACAAATTTTGGCATATTTTCTTCAAAAAAACACAAACATTGACCAAGTACAAGTAAAAATCGTGTAGCAATCAACAATTCAAACTATCTTTATACTTTACCTGGAAAAAAAAAAAATGAAAAAATATTCATGTATGACATTCGTCGTAATCTTCTTCTTTTTTTTTTTTTTTAACGTTTTTGTAAAGAATGCACTTTTTTGTAATGATTTTACTCAAAACATTTTAATCTAACCCCCCCAACAAAATAACCATATTATGACAGATCTATTCAATCTGGTTTGAATGAACTTATTTGCAGCTCTATAGGATTTTGGAAAGGTACTCAAAATGTTTTTGGAAAAGGGATCGTAAGCATCACGGTCACCGTGATGCTGGGAGAGTAAGGGTTATTCACCAAATAACCAACTCCCTGGTTTTACATATAGATGGATTTCATCACATGACTCTTAACTCAACTGGACTCCATTTTGCAGGGCAGCGGCGTCGTTGCCTTTCACTAAACTTCACACAGCTCAGTCACATCACATGTACAACAAACATACTACATTCTAACCTACCAGTACCAGTTCAGCAAATTTTACTAATTGCAATTTTGTGTTCACTTTTACTTGCTGATTGTTTGTTATACTCAGACAAAGCCTACAAAAATAATCTTATACAGCTGCATAACATGCAAACGAATGTACAGTAAGCCAAATAACTGTACAGCAGACAGCAGTGGTTTTCCCAACAAAATGGCAATGTAAACAAAGTCATGTGACCTCAGAAAAACCCTTATAGGCCTATTACAATTAAAAAAGTATATAACATACTTTACTGTACAGAAATGAAGGTATTTTCTAATGATTAAAGAACATTTTTTTCTTCAAAAATTATTAAGAATGGTAGAAACAAGTTAACAATGTTTTCCAATCTATTCAATCTTGTAACTTATATTTGAATTATGAAAAATTAGCAATTAATTTTCAAAGAAATACATAAAGATTAGAACAGGAAGTGCTGTGATGACATCATAATAATGACTTAAGACTCGGTACAAAAGTCATTTTTATGCGAGCAAGAAAATGTTTTAAAGTTCAATAACTTCTTCCAGGAATGAGATATCAACATGGTTTTTACCAATCTGTTTCTTAAATTTTTCTCTTCATCACAATGCAGAATAAATTAATCACAATGCAGAATAAATTAATCACAATACAGAATAAATAAAATTGCGAGTAAATATTTTTGAAGTATGATGTGACGAATTTGAAAGCAAAAATTCGGGAAAATATGGGGGAAATTCATGTTACTGCACAGTACCATAAACAATGCTTAAAAACCTAAATCAGCTAATGTACACTATTTACTGTATAATTTTACAGTAGAAATGACAAGGACTAAAATTATCCAAAATTTCCCTCTTTTATAACCCAACTTATCACTATTCCACAGTGACTCAAGTACAGGCTGCACATGTACGTCAATTCATGTCCAAACTCACAATTTCTAAAAATGACAACCTTAATTTCCTTTCTTCGTTTATCTAACTTTAAGCAAGATTTTATGTTGCAAATGCTATGTCAAAATACAAATTAATAGGGCAACTATCCTAGTGCTGATTTACGGTAACTTCCCTGACTCATCTTCCTCATAGAATTACATTTCCTTTTTTCTTTGTAAATCATGGCATTAAAACAACCTTTGGTAGCTTGTGTCAACTCTGTCAGGAAAGTTCCAGGAAAAAGAGGGAATTACAAATATTCCTATTATATTACCTCTCAACAAGCTAAATATCCTTGAATGGGTAGCAGACACACACCCACTGTGCATGTACACTTGCTTTGTACACCAAGGAGGTACCACTTAATATCAATCAATGGAGGTGTAATGAAGTGATGTTTTCTATTCATGTAAACTTGTTATTTCAATGACTGTCAGGACAATTAGTCTGGAAGCGTGCCTATTAAAAGGAACATTTATAACACAAGAGAATATTGAAGTCATGCAGCCATATTGTTCAGATGTTGCGATAAAATGTCATAGTTTCTAATTTATGTACTTGAAATATTAAAAATCATAGTATTGTAAAACATTTTAATTTTCAAAATGGTCGTTTCATGCCTAAAAGCCTAGCTCTATTGTCTATCTTATCTATACTTTTGAAAACGGCTTGGTGAACATATCAAATGGGAGTGGAAAAGTTGTAGCCATGACAGAAATGAAGATATTTTCAGAAGTTTTCCCTATCAAAGATATTTTTCCCAGACTATTTCAAATTTGAAAAATGTAACATTGCATAAGGCTTTAACATTAGGATAACAAAGGATCATGGGAAATATCACAAAATGGCGGCTTCCATGTAGCAAAATGTTCCCATTAATAGGAACATTTATAGGCATGCTGCCAGACTGACAAGCTTTTGTGTTCTTTACAACAAAAGTTGTTCTAAGAAATGTCTCAACATTAAGTGGGGGGATCGAGCTGTCTTGATCCCACAATCTTAGTGTTGGCAAACACTAACATACATGGCAGAGACTTAAATGTCATGACAAAGTGCAAAAATACTGAATAGAAAGAAGAAAAGAAGTCTAAATATTTAGTTTAGTTTGTTACAGTTTTTTGACTAACTGACCGAAGTTCCAAATATTTCTAAAATACAGTACGCAAAATATATGATTGTAAATTGAATGCATGACAACAGAAGGTTTGTCAGTAAACCAATGCAGACTGACTCTTGCTCATACTTCTCTCAGTGATATCAGTTTGATTGACAGCAAAAAAACAAATCAGTCCACTTCATACCATCTTTCACAATGCTTAGAAACTTTTTTAAATACATGTTGATGGACATGGGCCTAGATATATAGAAAAATTGGAATGGCCAATTTATACTATTTTCAACACCATTGAAAAAATATTCCTATGGAATTTCATTTAAATATATTTGATAAAGGACAATTAAAGAAACAGATTGGTGAAAAACCAACAGATTGGTGAGAAAACCAAGTAATATCTTATTCCTAGATAAATTTATTTCGTTTTAAAGATTTGTTCTTGTATGTGTAAAGAGATTATTGGTCTGAGTCAAAGTCATCATTATGATGTCATCACAACACTTCTGTACTATTTATTCTTTATGTATTTCTTTCAAAATTTAATTTTGTATTTTCTAAATGATTGGGAACATTTTTTTCTTCAAAAATTATTAAGAATAGTAGAATAAACTTTACAAAAATGTTTTCCAATCTATTCAATCTTGTAACTTATATTTGAATTATAAAAATTTAGCAATTTATTTTAAAAGAAATACAGAAAGATGAGAACAGGAAGTATTATAATGACATCATAATGATGACTTACAGTAGACTCAGTACATGTACAAAAGTCATTTTTACTGTATGCGAGCAAAAAAATATTTAAAGTTCAATAACTTCTTCTTCCAATGAGATATCAACATGGTTTTTTTACCAATCTGTTTAGTAAATTTTTCCTTATCAGATACATACAAATTAATTGCCATGGGAATATTCCTTTAATCATTTTTTTCTAAACCGGAAAAGTTATTATGAACATGTCTTTGTTAGTGTGAACCATTCTCCCATTAGAACAAAGCTAGAATGACTTCAAGTGATTAACTGCATCTAATGCAGGATTGCATGTGAAATAAAATGTGATTTGAGTACTAAGTTACAGTGTATGTACAGTATATTGGCATAGACTGAGGAATCCATATAAGAAATTTCTTACACTGAGACCACTAGTCCAAGGTCTTTATGTACTGACTGTACAGTAAATCATCAATTTAGCCACTGATAAATTCCATGTTCATTCACGCCTAAGTTTGTTTCCTACAATGTGATTGGCTGAGAGGGGGTGTGTAGTGTACTTGTATATATATATATATATATATATATATATATATATATATATATATATATATATATATATATATATATATATATATATATATATATATATATATATATATATATATATATATATATATATAACCAAAATGGGTCATTTAACTTTTCCTCAGGTAGTTGCTGATCTCAGTTATTTTCGGTGGCAAATTACGTTCTAAAATTTTCACGATTAAAAAAAATATTGCATCCCGTTTTATTATTTGCTTCTAAATCTTAAATATGCAATTTTGGTAACATTATTTGCTACTTTGATGATTATTATTAAATTTTCAGATTATTAGCAAATATTGACTGCACTAGCTGATACATGAAAGTTTTGACTTGGGTAAAGCTTTAATACGACCCACCTCGATGTCCGATTTGTACAGTACTGTACTGTACCTCCTTCCATAATGGTCTGAACAGTGTGAGTATTTCCTAAGCATTACTGTACAGTATCAGTGCCATTTCTCTGGCGTTAAGATTTTGGAAGTTTTTTATTCTCTTATAAATTTTAACAGGGTTTAATAATTCTTTCTAATAAAATAGTTTAATAATTTAATAACATCACAATGGGTTATATGTGCATTACATGCACACACACACACAAAAAAAAAAAAGATTATTACAGGTATGCAAATCTGTGCACAGTAGAGCTTGCTTTAATCAACATTATTCCAATTCATACTGTGACGAGGTAAATAATCAATAGCTAGATACAAATTTGCAAATAACCAGCATGTGGGAATTGTAAAGACAATGTACGTACTGTACGTACACTCAGCAGAAACCACATACAATAATTTCCTGCCAAATACCTAATATGGAGAAGTGCTAGCCTACCACATCCTCAGTCTTTCCCGCAATTCATGACAAATATGTACAGTACAGTAATGTCAACCACTAACTGGATGATTTTAAATCAAAGGTTTTACATGTAAATATGAAACCAAACATGTATGCCTTTCATAAGTTAAAGATTTGCATATTAAATATTAAAATTTAAAAAAAAATGAAAATTGATATATTTCAACTCATTTTGATGGGACTTTTTGGTTTTCTAATAAATGCAGAATTTGATAGATCTTAAAAATTCAATGAATCCACATACTGTACATGGAAAGAGAGCCATTCCATCTGATGCATCACAATCTATGTTTTTGAACAATAAGGCCTAAAAATTTCAGTTCTAAAATGGACAAATCTCTTTCCAATTATAAATGGTAGGTTTTGTTTCTTTCTTTGGCTTTCTGACCTTTGAGCAAATCAAGCTAGTACTTCATCTTCTGGTCCATATAAATTTGAAGGATTAATTTAGGGGACAAGCAAGTCTATCTCATATGAAAAGGATTTAAAAAATTAAAAAAGCATTCAATTTTTTATTGGTTGAATATTAAGTTTAAATAAAGTTTGGCATTATTGTCTCACTGAAATCAGACAAGTTGTGATGTCATATAGTTATTTAAAACAGTCTTTCATTTAGGTCTCTCATGAGTTAGCCCAGATGCTTAAAAACCATGGAATATATCAAAAGTAGTAAAACTTCTTCTCTCTAATTTTAAATCATGTACCGGAGTTCCAAGCACCTGATAGAATCACAATCTTATTTTGACAATTTTTGCTTCCATCTTCAGTTCTAAAATGGACATTTCTCTTTTCAGTAATTTTCATTTTGTTTATTTTTGGCTTTCTATTTGATTGCTAGTATCATCATCTTCTGGTACATATAAATTTGAAGGATTAATTTAGGGACAAGCAAAAATGAAAGCATTGAAAAAAACAAAATAGTTTCAACAATCTTATTGTCAAGGAGATAACTAAGTTTAAATAACTTTAACATTATTTGTAATCCTGAAATCAGACAACGTGATGTCATAGTGATTCATCAGTCTTATTTATTCTCTCAAACAGTCAGAGGATTTGTGATCTTAAAAACCATAGAATATATCAAGAAAGTAGAAAACTGAATCTAAAGAATAAATAATATTTATAATACTTTTTACCTGATGCATTTATGTTCTTGAACAATAAGGTCTGAAAATTTCAGTTCTAAAATGGACAATTCTCTTTTCAATTATAAGTGGTAGGTTTTGTTTATTTTTTTGGCTTTCTTAGCTTTGAGCAAATCAAGCTAGTGCTTAATCTTCCCGTCCATATAAATTTAAAGGATTAGTTCAGGAGTCAAGCAAGTCTATCTCATACAGTATGACAAAGGACTTGAAAAGAAACAAAATAGTGAAAAAAGCATTCAACAATCTTATTGCATTAAAGGAGATATCTAAGTTTAAATGTTTAGCATCATTTGTGTTAAAAGGACTGAAATCAGACAAGTTGTGATGTCATAGCCTCAGATTCATCAGGTCTTTCATTTATTTTCTCATATTTTGTCCTGCAAATTTGTGGCTTAAAACCATGGAATATATCAAGAAAATAGTCAAACTGAATCTAGTAAGGAATTTATAATATTTATAATACTGTACATGTACACGGAAAGAGAGCCATTCCACCTGATGCATCACAATCTATGTTCTTGAACAATAAGGCCTGAAAATTTCAGTTCTAAAATGGACAATTCTCCTTCCAATTATAAATGGTAGGTTTTGTTTCTTTCTTTAGCTTTCTTAGCTTTGAGCAAATCAAGCTAGTACTTCATCTTCTGGTCCATATAAATTTAAAGGATTAGTTCAGGGGTCAAGTAAGTCAATCTTATATGAAAGATGACTTTAAAAAACACAACATGGTGAATCATTATGTTAAGGGAATACTCCCATGGTTTGTTACTTAGTGGGATGGTGGAGGGTGATGCAAGGTTATGTCCCACACATAATGGAATGTCATTTGAAGGTCAAAGGTCAGAGGTCAATTAATTAATTTAAAAATGGTAAATTTTGTTGCACTTGCACTTAGTGATATTGGGTTGATACTTGGTAAGTTGATGGATTGTGATGTGGTTCTTGCAAAGTGGGATTGATAATTTAAAGGTCAGAGGTCAAATAGTTGATTTAAAATGGTAAATTTTGGTTGGTCGTGTGTTATGGAAAAAATGTATGTTATGGAAAAAACATAAGAGCAATTGGTTGTCACTTCTTGCGTCGATAAGAATGATGCAAAGGTGTCTCAGAAATGATGTAACATGCCGCTATGTCTCACACATAATGAGATATGTCTCTTAAGATCAAAGGTCAAATAATTGATTTAAAAATGATAAATGTTGTGTTGCACCTCCTAGGATAACCATAAGAGATATTGGGTACTTGGTGGATGAGTGGAAGGTGGTTCAGGGTATGTACCACACAAAATGGGATGCCATTTAAAGGTCAGAGGTCAAATAATTGATTTAAATGGTAAATTTTGGTTGGTTGCCTGTTATGCAAATATCACAAGTGCAATCGGGTTGTTACTTGGTGCGTTGATAAAGGATGATGAGAGGTTGTGTCTCTGGAAAGATGTAACACGTCCTTAAAGGTCAAAAGTCAAATAATTGACTAAAATAGTACATTTTCTTTCGCGCTTTCTGGGGAAACCAACAGTGATATTGAATAATTGGCACTTGGTGGGTAATGTTACTTGATGGGGTTGGTGGAAGGTGTGTCTCGCACATAATGTTATTTAAATGTCAAATGACAGAGTTCAAGTAACTGGATATGAAATGATATATTTTATGTCATGTTTCCTGGAAAACATTTGATCATTTTACAAATTTGATGTGGCAGAGGCGATAAGGCCAGCAATTCCATGGATTGCCATCTTGTTTTTCTGCAATTTTGTGGCCTAAAAACAATTAGATATGTCAGAAAGGTAGTAAAACAGAATCTAGTATGGGTAATTAGAATTTATCATGCACCTGAAGAAAGTTTGTGGGAAAATAATTCAAATAGTTAAAACCTAATACATTTTCTTCAAAACACATTAACAATTAATTGTTAACAATGTGAGGATGTTGTTGCCAGTAGACTTACTACACCAGTCATTTCTTCACAGGTGAGACAGAACTTTAAACTTGAACATCTCCTTAACAAAACAAGATATTGAAGTAGCTTCTTCACCATTTTGTTTCTTTTGATTCCTTATTCATATGAGATGAACTTGCTTGACCACTGAAGATAATCTCATATACTTAAAAGTGGCACTGTATCCTCTTGGTGAGTGAGTTGGTGCACAGATAAGCAAGCAATACTAGAGCAGTGCAATGAAGCATACAGTTGCTCAATATTAACCCCTGTATTAATGCAACGATCAAGACATGAGCCAGTTTCATGTCATACAGGTTCATCATCTTCAGTTCAATGTACAGTAACCCACAAAATAGGAAAGGTGAACCATGGAGCTATATTCAGTCAATAGCTCTATGGTAAACTAATTTTGGAAAGCTAACGATTTTTACCAGGGTATTTACTGTAATAGAATGACTTATGTTACAGACCTTTATTAAAGAGAAATCTAAGGGTGTCACATGTGTTCTTCATCATGATAATATTGAGATCTATACTTCCTAGACTGGTAATTTTTCATTTCTACTGTAGTTCTACTTTATAAATAATTTACAATTTTGATTTTTTTTTTTTAAACACTTTTTTACCTTGGCAATCACAAACTCATGATCACCATTGGTCTATAAGAGGAGTAGAGTACAGCAGGGACCTACAAATCAACCAAAAATCAAGTACCTTGCTGGGCAGAAATATTACATAAGGCTGCCCATGGAAATTTTGTGTATACACACAATGCAAATTTTGCAGAAAATTAAGGTGTCGTTCCAGGCAGGTCAAGTAAGTGTCATGGGGAAGAGGGGACACTTCCATATGTCAGGTATATGTATATGTGCCACCCGAGCAGGTGCCTTTTTTTTGCACCATTTTTGTAGTGCAGGTGTCTTTTTTACCATATAAAAAAAAGAAAAAAATGTAAACAAAAATTCTCTTTTTTTCATCATTTTCGTAGTGCAGGTCCCAAAAAATAAAGTTTTATTGTGTTAAATTTGTACGGCTGGTCCATTTTTGCAATATTTTCGTTGAATACTCATACTGCAGGTATCAAAATTGACTTCTTTCATACTGCGGATATCAAAATTGTATTATTTCATACTGCAGTTACCAAAAAATCTGTAATACTGCGGGTATCTTTTTCAATTGGTGAGCTGCACACCCATACCACTTTTAGTATAAAGTGCCCCCCTCCACCCCCCCCCCCCACCCCAGGTTTCATGGTTGCCCAGATTAGATGTTTGACATATGGATGTATGAATTGACGCACATTGCAGTACAGTATGTGTTATGTAAGTTTTCCATTTGGTATACCTGATGATAATACGAAAGGCTATTTTATTTAGATAAAAATTATTTGGGAAAAAGTTCCTGTTAGATATGAGGTAATTTAAATCAATTACACAAAGCGTTCTTTAAATGAATCAGTTTTACAGGTGTGAAAGTATTAAATTACAGTATTGCTAATCACATCAATGGGGCATCATGGGGCATCAAGGACAATATTGAAATATTAATATGTTGGTGTAGAGTACTTTAATATTGGAAATCTTAGTTGTCTTATACCGAATTGAACATTAAAAATTTAACCACAAACCCAGCGAGGCATATTATGTACATGTTCTAAAATGCTAAATTGCTAGCTTTGGTCCTCTCTTAAGGTTTTAACAAGAACAGACCTCCATCCAAGAATCAGATCAAAAGTTTCATTTTACTATTAATTGTTTGTACCTTATGAGATGTGTCTAAACCACAAAATAAAACATAATATTAGAACCAGTTACAGAATTAGTTCAGTGGTCCAACAACTTCATCTTGAGACAAATGAGAAGTTTAAACTTCAATATCTCCTTCAGGGAATAAGAAATTGGGACACTTTCTTGATTATTTTGGTTCACTAAAACCGTCTTTCATATAAGATGAACTTTCTTGACCACTAAAATATATATTATATATGAACAGTAATAAATGCCTGCCTTATTTTTCCATTCCATTCTTTAAGCGGTACCTAAATCTGAGGACATTACTCTCCAAACCTGACTGCGACATTTAGAAATATTTAGCCAATCCCAGAAATACAGCTCACTACATTGCTTCAAGTTCTATTGTAGGTTGAATTTCATGATATGATCTACTCTTCAAACCACTGTTCAAACCTAATTTACAATTTACAATAGTTCAGTCTTTAAAGAAAGTACCGAAGTGGTTGTGCTCATGAATGAAATGATTTTTAAAACTTCTTCATGCATATAAACATCCATTCAATATGTGTATACGCAATAAGTTACAGCAACTGCAACATCCATGTTGATCAGGATGTTTGTTTGTTTGTTTGACATTTGTTTGTTTGTTTGTGCTTGTTCCTACATACAACACTTAGGGCCAGATTTGATCTCATTCTATTATATTTTACTAAAATTAGGCTTGGGCGACAATATATCAATATTTCGATATATTCCAACATTGACTCATATCGATATGACCAATTCACAGTTTAAGGACAATATTGAAATATCAATATGTTGGTGTAGAGTACTTTAATATCAGAAATTTAAGTTGTCTAATACCAAAATAAACACTCAAAATTTAACCCTCTCCATTTCAAATATTAGCTTTAACCTGATCACAACCTGATCACAGTTACAGATATACAGTAGCACCTTGTACAATCATGAAAATAAAGCAATAATTATGATAGTTTTCTGACAACCCACTTAACGTTCAAAGCATATTCTCCCATTAGCCTAAAGTCCCTTAATGAGTGAATGGTTCACATAGTCAACAAAGATAGTTTTAAATTGATATCATTATAAATCATGTCTTCTGAACTTGTACCCCTAATATGAACATTTATCATAAAATCTGACTTCACTCACTTACCTGTAACCTTCCATCCAATGCCGTTAAATTGTTACACATTTACTTGGGTGAGCACCATTTGTTTTAAATTGATATCACTATAAATCATATCTTCTGAACTTGTATCCCTAAAATATGAACTTTTATCATAAAATCTGACTTCACTCACTTACCTGTAACCTTCCGTCCAATGTCCGTTGAATTGTTACACATTTACTCGGGTGAGCACCATTTGTTGTGATAGCAGTTATTAGACTGTCTAATTCATCTCGTTTTTCTTTTAGTTTTTTCACCAAACTCTCAATTGCTCTCTTCGCAAATGACTCTGATTCCCCTCCTTGTCTGTGGCACATCAAACTGTGAACAATACTCAAGCATGCATCTGCGCTTGTTGGTGCAGTACTGAGTTGTGACGACATGGTTGTGACGTCTAAGTCCCTTACAAAATGGCTGAAAATGGTGATCCCTGATCAGACCAATAAGATTTTGCAGCAAGTTTTCAAAGATCGAAGAACTTGATGGAACAGCTTCGAAATCTCATCCATCAAAAAGTGCACATTTTGTCCAATGTGTCCGAATTGGTAAAATTCGACTCAATAGATACCCCTGTAAACAACAAGAGAAATATATTAAATAGAATCATGCAGTGACTCCATTCAAAACCTGCCTTTTTGTCATACTTTTGCTATTCACTGTCTTCTGAACAGTGAATAGCAAAATTAGCAGAATTTTCTGTGCTACAATCATGTTGGAAAAGAATACAAAAGAAAATACTGATGAATAATCCCTATCCAGAACTTTGCAAAACATTACCGAATAGAATATTAGCACTCTCTGGAACGCATACCTGCGCCTTTGCAATTCCAACATGCCTAGAATAATTTTAGAGTTCATTTGATCCCCATACCAAATATAATCTACTTCAGAAATGTGTAATGAACATTTGCAATCTGAACACACTTGAAGATTATTTTCTGACTGGATTTCTTCCAAGGCCATACCAGTGTTTTTAGTTTTATTCATTCAAATAAGGCATTTAATGTTTGAACTCTATTTAGCCAGGATTCACATTCCATCATTTTCCATTCATGGCAGAAACCAATTGTTTCATTTTCATTGATTCCAGAGAACACTTGATGGAAGTCTCTCTGAGTCCAGAAAATTGATTGTTTGGTTCTTCATTTAAAGCGCAAAGTCATTGTTCGGCACATTCCATTGAAAAGTTTCAACTTAGTCTTGACAACTTAGGTCTTGACAAATCTCATCCTAAAACATCCCCACCCTCAATTTCTGCCCTTCCCCTGTTCCAATTAGTCCCAAATGTTAATCACTTCTTCATAAAACAGTAAAAAAACACGCACCAAATTCAATCAAAACCCAATCATCAAATTCTGAAGATATCTTGATGACAGACAAACTCACCATAAAATGTCCCCACCCCTCCATTTTCACCCTTCCCCTGTTCCAATATGTCTCAAATTTTAAACACTTCTTCTGTAAGCAGTATTAAAACCACACACCAAATTTAATTCAAATCCAATCATCAGTTCTGTGATATCTTAATGACAGACAAACAAAGGCCAAAACAAAATAACATCTGTCCAACTTTACTGGCAGAGGTAATCAGTATCAGTAACTACTGTATACATGTACTTCCATTCATGATCCCTTTCTGCAAGGGTTACTGTATGTTGCTAAGGACAACTAATACATAGGTATACAACATAATGTAAGGATTCAATATCCGCATTCATGATCCCCTTCTGCAAGGGTTACTGTATGTTGCTAAGTACAACTGATGCATAGGTATACAACATAATGTAAGGATTCTATATCCACATTCATGATACCCTTCTGCAAGGGTTACTGTATGTTGCTAAGGACAACTAATGCATAGGTATATAACATAATGTAAGGATTCTATATCCACATTCATGATCCCCTTCAGCAAGGGTTACTGTATGTTGTTAAGGACAACTAATGCATAGGTATACAACATAATGTAAGGATTCTATATCCACATTCATAATCCCCTTCTGCAAGGGTCACTGTATGTTGCTATGGACATTCAATGCATAGGTATACAATATAATGTAAGGATTCTATATCCACATTCATGATCCCCTTCAGCAAGGGTTACTGTATGTTGCTAAGGACAACTAATGCATAGGTATATAACATAAT
Source organism: Chiridota heheva (assembly GCA_020152595.1). Lineage (NCBI taxonomy): Eukaryota > Metazoa > Echinodermata > Holothuroidea > Apodida > Chiridotidae > Chiridota > Chiridota heheva. Next base: position 1,133,615 of record JAIGNY010004247.1, on the reverse strand, counting down.
GTAAGGATTCTATATCCACATTCATGATACCCTTCTGCAAGGGTTACTGTATGTTGCTAAGGACAACTAATGCATCCCCACATTCATGATCCCCTTTGCAAGGGTTACTGTATGTTGCTAAGGACAACTAATGCATAGGTATACAACATAATGTAAGGATTCTATATCCACATTCATGATACCCTTCTGCAAGGGTTACTGTATGTTGCTAAGGACAACTAATGCATAGGTATATAACATAATGTAAGGATTCTATATCCACATTCATGATCCCCTTTTGCAAGGGTTACTGTATGTTGCTAAGGACAACTAATGCATAGGTATACAACATAATGTAAGGATTCTATATCCACATTCATGATCCCCTTCTGCAAGGGTTACTGTATGTTGCTATGGACAATCAATGCATAGGTATACAATATAATGTAAGGATTCTATATCCACATTCATGATCCCCTTCAGCAAGGGTTACTGTATGTTGTTAAGGACAACTAATGCATAGGTATACAACATAATGTAAGGATTCTATATCCACATTCATGATCCCCTTCTGCAAGGGTTACTGTATGTTGCTAAGGACAACTAATGCATAGGTGTACGACATAATGTAAGGATTCTATATCCACATTCATGATCCCCTTCTGCAAGGGTTACTGTATGTTGCTAAGGACAACTAATGCATAGGTATACAACATAATGTAAGGATTCTATATCAACATTCATGATCCTCTTTTGCAAGGGTTACTGTATGTTGCTAAGGACAACTAATGCATAGGTATACAACATAATGTAAGGATTCTATATCCACATTGATGATCCCCTTCTGCAAGGGTTACTGTATGTTGCTAAGGACAACTAATGCGTAGGTATACAACATAATGTAAGGATTCTATATCCACATTGATGGTCCCCTTCTGCAAGGGTTACTGTATGTTGCTAAGGACAACTAATGCATAGGTATACAACATAATGTAAGGATTCTATATCCACATTCATAATCCCCTTCTGCAAGGGTCACTGTATGTTGCTATGGACATTCAATGCATAGGTATACAACATAATGTAAGGATTCTATATCCACATTCATGATCCCCTTCTGCAAGGGTCACTGTATGTTGCTAAGGACAACTAATACATAGATATACAACATAATGTAAGGATTCTATATCCACGTTCATGATCCCCTTTTGCAAGGGTTACTGTATGTTGCTAAGGACAACTAATGCATAGGTATACAACATAATGTAAGGATTCTATATCCACATTCACCAATTTAATTTGTTGCCAGACCTGGAAAAAATCTAGCGTTCCGGCAGTCATAACCACGGGAAAACGGGAATTCGTGGGAATGATTTGTTTTTGCAATCAAATATTATACATATAATATATATATATATATATTATATATATATATATATATACCTACATATATATATATATATATATACCTACATATATATATATACCTACATATATATATATATATATATATAAAATATACCTACATATATATATATATATAAATATATATATATATATAAATATATATAAAATATATATATATATATATATATAAATATAATAACAATTTTCTACATCCGCCAACGAAGTTGGACGAAGGTTATGTTTTCGCCTCTGTAAATTTGCTTATCTCATCACCCACATATATGTGGGGATGAGATATTGTAGTCACTTTGCTGTATAGGCAAATAACTGCCTATAATACCTCCTACACTACATAGACACTCTCCTTGATATTAAGGGGCATATGATGACCTCATATTAGGGGTTAGGGGTCATAAGTTTTTGGAAAAAGACAAAATTTGGTGATTTTTGCATTTGTCTGTGTGTTTGTGTGTGTGTGTGTGTGTGTGCAACAATTAATGTTGTGTCGCTTTTAACTCAAAAACTGTAATACAAGGATCAAAGGGGATAAGATTTTGGTGATGTTTGTATCTTTTTACCGAATTATTTGGTATCTTTACAAATTGCATAGGTGGGTAGGATTTAACATTCTAACAAAACTTTAAAAGAATTGGAGGTCAATAGGTCATGGGTCAACGGTCAAATAAGTGCTTTTTATGCAAAATTTTGCGGATTCTTGTACAAGACCTATACCAACCCTATGTTTTACCATGACATCTTGGTACATGAATTTGTGTCCCAAACAGACTCTGGGGTCAAAGGTCAAAGAGCTGTTAAGCTTTTTCCGCTATAGTTATGGAATGGTACGTGTGACGTGAGCATGAATTGTGTCATACAATAGGGTACGATAAATGTGAAACTTATTTGAGTAATTAGGGTCAATGGTCAGGGGTCAAATATGTAATTTTACGAGTAATTATGTACTAATTTGTACATTTTTGCAGCACTTTAAACTCAAAAAAGTACAAGACCTATACCAACCCTATGTTGTACCATGACACTTTGGTACATGAATTTGTGTCCTGTATAGACTCTGGGGTCAAAAGGTCGAAGAGCTATTGGCTTCTTTTCACCATTTTTCCCTATAGAATGGTAAGTGTGACGTGAGCATGAATGTATCATACAGTAGGAAAAGATCAATGTGAAAAATTTAGAAGTTATTCAGTGATTAAGGTCTAGGGTCAGAGGTCAAATATGTGATTTTAGGAGGTTATCATGTACTAATTTGCACATTTTTAACTGAAAAAGGACAAGATCTATACCAACCCTATGTTGTACTATGATACCTTGGTACATGAATTTGTGTCCCTGTAGACTCTGGGGTCAAAAAGTCAAAGGTGTGTTTGTACTGCATGGACAGTACAATCTATCAACATGCCTAAAGAAAGATAGCCAAGCCTGTCTCAACATCTGTTTGTACTCGAGCTCCATAGGCAGTGCAATCCATCAAAAGTCACAGAGCTATGGGGACCCTGATACACTCAAGGTGATGAGATCAGCAACTCCATGGATTGCTTTCTTGTTTGTTTGTCATCAAGATATCTCAAGAACTGAAGACTGGATTTGCATCAAATTTGGTGTGTAGTTTTGTTACTGCTTAATGAAGTGATAACAATTTGAAATATATTGGAACAGGAGAAGGGTGCAAATGGGGGGTGGAGACATGTTTTGCCCTGTTTGTCTACCATCAAATATCTCAACAACTGATGATTGGATTTGGATTAAAATTGGTATGTCGTTTTTTACTGTTTAAGGAAGAAGTGATTAAAATTTGAGACATATTGGAACAGGGGAAGGGTTCAAATGGAGAAGTGGGGACATTTTAAAGTGAGTTTGTCTGTCATCAGATATCTCCAGAAATGATGAATGGATTTTATTCAAATTTGGTGGCGGTTTTGTTACTGTTTCATGAAGAAGTGATTCATTAAGTGACTAATTGGAACAGGGGAAGGGCAGAAATTGAGGGGTGGGGATGTTTTAGGATAAGATCTGTCAAAACTAAGTTGTCAAGACTAAGTTGAAACTTTCCACTTTCCAGTCAGAAGAAAATCTTCAAGTATTCAGATTGTAAATGTTCATTACAGGTCAAAACTTGGGATGAATCTTGGTGAGCATAGGATTTCTGAGGTAGATTATGATGGGTATGGGGATCAAATGAACACTAAAATTATTCTAGGCATGTTGGAATTGCAACGGGCAGAGGTATGCACTCTAGAGTGGTAATATTTTAGTTTGATTACTGATTTCATCCATCCTCATAAGATGAATAGTACATTAAATTCTGTTCTGTTATGCTCAGAATTTAATACTTTCATTGGGCCAAAATATCTTGACCTGTCCATATACCTTTAATTACAGAATAGGGTATAACAAGAAACTCATTTTGCCAAAATTCCGCTATACCAGGATTTTACAACTTCAATTTAAAGTTTTAGATTAGAAATGTGGACCAAATAAATACACAAAAACACTGAGGGTATGCATGGAGAACTGGCTGAGACCATATGATTTAATCTAGAGACAGCACCACTCTTGAGTTTGGGAATCTGAATATTTGATGACATTCAAACACATATCAACCACATTTGCACAGAGGGAAAACCAACCTAAGTTTATGAGCATTTGCAATCATTTTTAAGACAAAAAACATAGATTTCAGCATAGTCTTCTCATGAAATTATGCTGAACTGTTGCTGTAATGGATGATTGGTGTACACACAAGTAAGAAGAAAAAGTTCTGAAACCATCAGCAGGGGTCGACAAATTAACTGAAAATTAACTTGCCAGCCAGGCAGAAGTATCTGATTTTGTAATTGTCCTGAAAGTAAATTTAGGTAGCCTAGGCTTGCCCACGAACATTTCTGATATGAATGCAATGCAAATTTTGCTGAAAACTTAAGTTGTCCATCCAGGCAGGTCAAGTAAATGTCATGGTTGCCCAGATAAGATTTTTGGTTGTCCCGGGCGATGCAAAACATAGGTTCATTTAAGTTTTAGTCAAGATTTTTACAGAAAAATTATTATTTGTCTAGAGATGATCATTTTTTTGTTAGGAATTATTCCCCTAACAGAGGGAACACTGTGAAGCTTTTCTAGAAGCAGGCTAGGTTAGATATTGCTAAGCACTTCTTCCCAGTGGAAATTGTTAGAGAATCGAATGCTCTACCCACCAAGGACAGTCCAGGAGATTCTCCTCTTCAGGAGAAAAATTATTTTCACCTGAAAAGGAGAAAATATATGTAAACTATGTGAGTTCCTGTTTTCCATTTACCAGTGCTCTGACCTACTGTTTATAATTAGCTTATGCTGTTAGTGTTTGTACGAGGTGATCAGGCTGATTTGTGCGTAAACCTATGCGTACAATCCACATTCTTATTTTTGTTTGGTACTGAATGGTGTCTGCATTACTTCGATAATCCCCAGCAAAAACAGGACAGAATTTGTAAGTTTGTCATTCGATTTCTCTTAAACGGTACGGAAGATGACCATTTGGGACACGGAAAATTTGTAGATTAATAAGTAAAGATTATGACAATGCAAAAATAAAATTGACCTACATGGTTATAAACTTTCTAGATACCATACAAGTTCTTTGCAATAATATTACGCTGTTCCATTAGAGGCATCATGGGTAATCTCCAAAATGACGTCTGAGTTTTTCTTCTTTTAAGGAGAAAAATCTTTTCTTCTTAAGAGGGGAATCTCCCGAAATAAAGGAGGTGATTACAGCTCCAACCATCTACTGTTTTAAGATGAGACTGAAATGTTTTTGTAGCTTTTCTGCCACTCACTGAGAAGAGGTTCAACGCCAAGCATACAAAGTAAGTAGTAATGGATATATCCTATCGTATGTTCTACACATTTCTTAAACGTTTTCCCCTTTTACTGACATCATGCCTACTTCAAGCATGCTTTATATGGGTACTTGGTTGATTGAATATATGTATTCACTGTGAAATCATATTTAAATAAACCAGAACCAAAAGGTTTTGTGGTTCTGATGCTTCTTTCATGCTGATTGATTTTGTATTAACTGTTATGTCATTGCATATCATGAAATATTCAAGATATCATATTTACAAAATCATATTAATCCCTGCCCACTATGCATATTAATGAAATTGAATGTTTTTATTAAATGAATATGTACAAAAATAATATGAAACAAATCAGGACATGTGATTGTTAAAATATGAGTATTTCAAGATTTTCACATTAAGTCCCGCCTACTAATTAACATGTATGGCATCACTAAAAACAATAAGACACTTCTACAGACCATGGATTATATGTGTACCACATAGTCCATAGAGCATTTGATTTTTTTTTTTATATATTAAGCCCGGCCTACTGAAAAATCTGCATATCACCACTAAAAACAATAGGGCATATCTGCAGACCATGGGCTATCTGTATACAAAATACGATTCGAATGCAGTTTACGATTCTTAAGATACCATGCTTACAAGCTCTTTTCAACAAAATCATGTTAAGCCCTACCCCACCATGCATATTAATGAAATTCATCATTTTTGTACCATGAACATGTACACACTAGCTAACAGCATAATTACACTCAATATGAAACATAGCAGACATACGGTTGTAAAAATACAAGCATTTCTAGATATTTACATTAAGTCCCGCCTACTCATTAATATGCATGACATCGCCACAAAAAAACAATAGGGCACATCTACGGACCATGGGCTATACGTGTACCACATATGACATGAATCCGTTGTATCCTTCTTGAGATATTGCACTTACGAGTTTGCTGTCACAGATGCACATACATGCATACATACACACAAATATACATACATACATATGTATATACACATACACACGCCAGCATGACTAGTCTAGTACTAGCAGTACTGCATAGGTTCCTTAAGCTATTAGCATCGGAACCAAAAACAACAGAATATGAAGCAATATTGCACAAGTGAACTAGAACGGTAAATTCCGTCATGGTTCGCACGCCCATTCAAATTGACACTCATATCATATGACCTAATCAATTATAAAAATGGCATCTCACACTAAGTCCCACATGGCATCCAATGTCCCATATGGCATCCCATGTCCCACATGGCATCCCACCCCATATCCCACATGACATTCCATTCCATCCCTTGTCCCACGTGGCATCCACCATATGTCCCACATGACATCGCATTCTATGACCCACATGGCATCCCACCCTATGTTTCACATGGATCCCATGCCATGTCCCAAATGGAGCAGGCGAGTCTGAGATTCTTCTGACAGTGAATTGGGCATCCATTTTCATTCAATTTTTGAATTTTTTGACATTTTGCATTTTTTGTTATTAGGCCCTACCACACAGTTTAGAGTCCTTTAGGGGTCTCAGCATATGCACTTGCTGTAATGGTCAAGTTTACGGAAATTTGAGGTCACATCAACCTGAGATTAGAGGCATTTTTAGTAACAAAGTACTCTCATTGGAAATTCTCTATTAACATGGAAATCGTATAAATGTCTGCTTAGATAAATTTACTTCCTATCAGTGGTGTAGCTAGGGCCCTACAGGCCGGGGGCGAGTGGAGCCCCATGGGCCCCTATGGTAAATAGGTATAATGATATATTTTTTCAACGGGCCCCCTTATTGGGCCCGGGCCCTTTTTAGAAGGTGACTGCCCACCCCCCTTTAGTTACTCCACTACTTCCTATAAATCCCACAAAAACAATTTTAATATAGGTAATTTTTCCCAAAACAAAGTAATTTGTCACCAATCCCCATCAAGTTCTAAAAGAAGATTTTGCAAGAAATCGTACAGTTTGTCAATAACGTAAATAAGTAATGTGACAAAAGCCAAACAGGAGCAAGGAAAGTTAATACAGTGTCTTCTTCTTCTTCTTCCAATGAAGTGCATTTTCAAAAACTGAAGATAAACGCACTTCGGCTGCCACGTAGGTATGTAAAACCAAGAAATAGCCCAAAGTAAAGATGCTATTATATACACAAATAGACCTAGTGCGAATAAAAACAAGATAAAAACAAGTCTATACGATGAAGCCCCTCAACACTCTTGTGAAGGCGCCAAGGGAAGGTTCATTAACTGGGTTAAAGAAGAAGTTATTCTAGTTTCTGCAGGTGTGGGGGAAGAAGGATAAAGCAAACACTTGGTTTTATGCAGGTTGGGGCAAAGAGGAGGGAACTATGTTCTGTAGTGCAAGATGAAATTTTGGTAAGATAAGAGTGCCGATCGATGTCCACAAGGTTGTAACATATCCGGTATATCATGGCAAAACGGCTAAGAAAGCATCTAATTTAAAGTGTTGGCCACTAAGGGTCATTCTGTATGGTAGTATACACTACTGGTGCAGTCGTAGATTTTACCAGTATTAAACATAGTGAGCACTTCTGAATTGTACCATTTCAACCTTATGGCAGATGTTGCGTTTGGTGTGGGGATCTCAAACTTTTGGAGTGTATTCCACAATTAACGTCTCTGAGATATGATATAAGCCACACCCACCATAGCAATGCAATAAGTAGATGGGGGCAAACAAACTCAAATCTGCAATTGTGCATTGCATTGACATTTAAATGTTCGCAACGTTTGCCGAAGCTTTGATCCATTTATGGCACTTCTCCGGAATTTTAGAGGTTTTAGCAAAAGGGATAAAAAAAATTCAGTTTGCTAAGTGTTCTGGGTAACAGCAATCAGATTTACAAAGCCTGTAGCGGCCCGTAAGCACAATTTCTGTTCACCATTTTGCCGTCACTCAGTCTGTCCGTGCAGAAATTTGTTTTGTACAGTAAACTGCATTGACTAAATGAGCGCACGCCGCTGGCTTTTTTTACTGTACTTGTACCAGTACCGCGTAGGATGTTTGCCCAACTTAGTTACGCAGATTTTGTTGCTAGGCAAATTCATGCAGTGATTGGTTGAAAAGGCTGTTAATCATCTAACTCAGACAGGTTAATTGGTCGGATATAAGTGGTGTATGCAGCTTTTTGACCCTGCAGTCACACCAACCAAGGCCTCTGCTACAGTAACTTTTAATGCCATATATTAGTCATACATTAGCTGTTGAATATACACCTCTGCAAGTAATACATCTCTGCAAGTAATACATCTCTGTGAGTAATACATCTCTGGGAGTCATACATCTCTGCAAGTCATACATCTCTATGAATAATACATCTCTGCGAGTAATACATATCTGGGAGTAATACATCTCTGCAAGTAATACATCTCTGCGAGTAATACATTTCTGCGAGTAATACATCTCTGCGAGTAATACATCTCTGCGAGTAATACATCTCTGCGAGTAATGCACTGGTCAATTGTGTGACTCACTCCTACACCCCCGGACAGGTTGAGTCATTGCATCAAAGTGGGTGGACATAACATGTACATTGACACACCCTTGGTCACTTAGGTGACCGACATGTTTCACCTCAGGATACCTTAGGATGATACTGAATACAGCTTGAAAAACCTCAAGTTCCAGCTCTGTGTCGATTTTTAATTAATTAATATAGAGGGCAGCTTCATGGTCAAACCTTAAAAGGTTCTGAGCTCCATAAATTGTCCGGACGGTTTTTAAAGCTATTGATGCTTGGTGCTGTAATGACAGTGACATCAGACCCTTAGCTTTGCTGTTTTACAGGGGTAGCCCACCCTGCCATGGGGCCCCCCCTGCCACCCTGGGGGTCCACCCTGCCATCCTGGAGTCTGCCTTACCACCCTGGGTTCCGCCCTGCCCCTCATGAGAATTATAATTTTTCTAAACTTAATAATCTTAATTACCCTCATAAATAAATACAGAACACAGATTGATAGCATAGTAAGCAATTGTCCTATTTGTAAAGGGGCGACTCGACTCCATGCCGAAAAGACGCAGTGCTTCGCGCGCGCAATAATGTGCCCCTTAACAAATCTAGCACCCTGTTCCTATTTAAATTAAGCTAGGGATCTGAGTGTTGCTTAACAAGTTCCAATAGCTAACTACCGATGGCTAAATAAGTTACAACGCCATTTTGTGTTGGCTCTAGGTAGAAAGAGCTTGAGTTGATGGCAGCGTGTAGCAGTGACAAGTGTGGAGATTGAGAATGGAGGACACTCTAGGATCATAGTAACCATTTAGTGTCTTAAAAACTTCAATCATGTCACCTCTAAGTCTTCTGAAGTGAAAAGAAGGTAGCTTAAGTCTCTGCAAATGATCTTGGTAAGAGAAATTCTTTAACACAGGAACTAACTTAGTTGCACATTGCTGAACATTCTCTAATGCAACTAAGCGCTTTTTTTGAAAGGGTGCCAGATAGTATTTGCAAACTCCAGGTGTGATCCCACAAGTGATTTGAAAAGGATTATCAGATTGTCTTCATCAATATACAGTAAGTGAATGTGCATCCCGATTAGGCTAAGAATGCTGTTGGCTTTCTTGACTTTGGAATTGATGAAAGGATGCCAGATACTATTAGCTAACTCAACAGGAACTAACCTACTGCACATTACTGAACATTCTCTATTGCAACTAAGTGCTTCTTTTTGAAAGAATGCCAGATAGTATTAGCAAACTTAAGGTGTGGTCTCACAAGTGATTTGAAAGGATGATCGAATTATCTTCATCAATATAAGTGAATGTGCATCAGATTAGGCTAAGAATGCTGTTGGCATTCTTGACTTTGGAATTGATGTGACCATCAAAAGAAAGCTGAGAGTCAACTAATACACCTAGATCTTTAGCATTGCAAACATGAGATAAGAACTGAATTGAATTACTACTATCATCCACCATGTGATAGGGAATCTGGTAACTTTAGTTGATAGAGAGAATCTGGCACTTCTTAGGGTGGAATCTCAACAACCAAAGCTCAGACCAATTTTGAAGTGAGTAGAGATCATCCTGTTGTACTTGATAGTCCATATTAGTATGAATAGGCCTGAATATTTTAGTGTCATTTGCAAATAGGAGAACATTGGATCCCACATTGAGTGGCAGGTCGTTTATATATATGACAAAAAGTACTGGTCCTAAAACGCTACCATGGGGGATGCCACTAGTTATGTCATTCCAAAAGAGAAGCACCCGTTGACACTCACTCTTTGCACACGGTTGGAGAGAAAGTACTTCAACCAGCCAAATAAGGGGTCACAAAACCCATATTCATGCAGTTTAGTCAGTAGTCGCTTATTAGGGACTGTGTCAAAAGCTTTCTTGAAATCCATTAGGATGATATCAACTGGTATCTTGCTGTCAGCAGCTGCTGACCAATAATCCAAAGCATTCAGAAGTTGGAAAGTGGTTGAACTGCCTTTTATAAAACCATATTGTTGGTCGCAGATCAGATTATTTTGTAAAAGATAATCCATTATATGCTCACGGAAGAAAGATCAAAAAACAATTGTGAAATGACTTACCCCAATTCAATAACCTCTGTACAAAGTCAATGGGTCCGAAGTAAATTGACCCACCCAGAGTCATGGTGACTGACAATTTGGTAAAATGATGCACATTAAGTCACTATTTTATATATCAATGACTCACCTTTGACTGATATTGCCAGGGGTAGTAGGGGTGAGTCATACAACTGACAAGTGCATAATACATCTCTGTGAGTAATATGATATAAGCTTGCACGGTTTCGCCCCAACGTAAAACCAGTCGGTTTCCAAAATAAAGACCAGTTTTAACCGGAAAACCGTTTTTTTTCACCCATAATGTAAACAAGCCCTGAATATAAAGTGCATTGCATGCACTGTTATATGATAGCAGCTAAAGATGTTTGTATCACAGTATTTTCTGTAAATAATGTTGAAAATGATAACCAAGGCATTGATGAAATAATGTAATAATAAACATTAAAGATATTTGTAGGATAGTTGTAAAACACATGCAAATTAAGCCTCTAAATTCGTCATCTTACGATGCAATGCTAGTCATTGTGTACTTCATCACGCAGTACAATTGTTGCTCATTTGCATATAGCCTGCAGCAGGAAAATCTTAGTTGAGATCCCACCAACTTGATACTCAACATCTCTTTGAAACATTAACCATGGCCAGGTCATGGCTCTTAAGTTCAACTAAAAAAAAGGAAAATCATTAATCATGCATACCCCTCTGTTATTTTTTTCATTCTTGCTATGCTTTTACTTTAAATTGGCCCCGTTTATGCATCGCGGTGACATTTTCAATTACATCTAAGCCACCAAAGGGTCCCGCCCTATAACCTTATATAGTTCTCACCAAAACTGTGCAAACGGGAGGCTCAGAGTGAACAGATAAGAAAATGCCCGCTAATGAAAAGTAGTGTCCCACTCCCCACCAAATTCATATTTTCTTCTTCATAAAGATTTTTTTTTTTTTTTTTATTACCTGCAATCTCTATACGAATAATACAGTATGTAATTTGAATACATGATTGAAAATTAAACTGAATTACAGTGTATTCTGTACATAAACCGGACCTACTTTCAGCAAGGAGCTATGAAAACATTTAATTTTTACAACACAGGCCGCACACATACACCTAAGTAAAATCAATTCTTCGGCACTCTGCTGATAAGATTTTTAGTTCGACATTGATTGGAAACATTGAACTATGATAAGCAATATTTTTAGTCACTTAAAATTATATAATACGGCAAAATACATGAGTATTTAAACATTCTCTTTGTTCTTTCTACTTGTGAAAATTATATGTAGAGTGGAATGCAGAGATAATATTATCAATTTATGCATACCAAAAGGCCATCACCTAATGGGTCTGCAAAAAAAAAATATATGAACTCGCTCTTCTTCGAACCAATGAAATCATTTGAGCGTGTACCCCCAAGTGAATCACACGTGCCATGGGTCAATTACATAAACACGTGATTGTAACGGAAGATTCCATCGCTAGTGCTTTTAAAAGTAAACATAATTACAGGGAACGGACACAAATTTCCAAAACAAAATACATGAAATCCTTTGTTCTTTTTCAATCTGAACAATTTTGACCAGGACACTTGTTTAAAAGTTTATTTTACACATGAAAATGAGATCAAAAATGAATTTAGAGGGGATGAGTGGTCATTTTCTCTTGCAATCTAACTGTGAATCATATACCAGCTTCCTGGTGTGTGATACTGATAGCACGGGGATAATTTATCTTCGTTTTGCATCATGTTATTCCATAACATTCATGCAATTTACCATGCTATTTATTAATAGCTACCGTTTTTCTCAGATTCAAACTTTAAAACCTTTCAAAAAATATGATACACAGCATCAAGGAACAAAATATTGGCCCTTATCGCTTATCGGCGGGCAAGTGACAAAGATATAAATCCTGCTAACTTGTTGTTACCAGGGAGCTGTTACTTTTAACAGCTCCCTGTTGTTACTGCACTGGCGCGGCACATACAAAAATCACCCCTTGCGCTGATATACATACTGTACAGTGGGCATAAAGCCAACTTTTTGACCAATTACAGCACTGAAGTCAAGTTTCATATCCAGGGGCCATCGTGCCCATTCACAATGTGTTGTAAATTGAAGTTGATGTAGTCTTGCACAGTGCATGTAGGGCGGGATTGGTTGTGAATATATGAGTAAATGGTCTTGTGATTTGCGATATTGTTATTACCGGGCTTTATGATGGATTAACAAAGTATTTTACAAGACAAAAGCACTCGGGAGAGAATGTTAAGGACTTAAAATAAAAAAAATTGTAAAGAAATGAAGGTACAGTTGTTGTGTTTGTGGAAATATTAGCCCAGAAAGAAGACACAAAGAGGCATTATCGAGCGGATTCGAGCCTGATATTACAGGTACATGTAATATTTATGACTATGCATTGCATTTCCAAACATTCTCATTTCTCAATCGTATTATTAATTTAATCTGCATAAATATCTTTCACAAATATCTATAAAGATACTTCAAAATACATTCTTACACAAAGCATAAACTTTCTTTTTATTAAAAAAAGGCAAATTTTTACCAACTTTTTAAATTTTTTTTAACAGTGATTTGGTTTTTTTGGTTGGTACTTCCCGTTTTTCATAAGACATGAATCAGACTGAAACTGGTTTTAATTACAAAACCAGTAAGACCATGCAAGCTTAATATGATATCAATTCATTAACAATGTGAGTTTAATTCAAATTTATACCGTAGTTTTAAAAGACTTCTGTTTTGTTCAATAGTCTTCCTTCAAAATGGCCATTTTCATTGAACAAATTTCTTACAGATTGTCCTAGATTTTGGCAAAAATTCTCATATTAAAAGGTAAAATTGGGTTAAAAGTATGTAGGTTTATGTCTTATTTAAGATGAATTTCTGCTATCAAAATAAATCAAAATACAATGTAATGCACGTTTTTTTCTTAAGTAAAAAAACTTAAACTTGAAAGTTTTCTAAAGTGAATAATGATTCGAATGAATGATAGCCCTCTGCTGTGGATGGTGTCAATTCAAAACGAAAGCAAATCTCAACTATGTATTGAAACACTGAAGGATATCATTTTTTATCAACACTATAAAAGCTAGTTGAATCTCGAGCTAGTGCTAGATGTGGTGAAAAATTAAAACTACTCTCACTAGTCTAATATGTAGGCTAGCCTACACTTAGTACGAATCTTCTTACTTTCAACTCATTCGCTCTGAATCTCTGATTTAGAGTATGAACAATTACATACATAAAATTTTTACACGCTTAAGCAAAGTCAATGGGCTTCAACGTGCATTTAGAAAAAAAGTTGTCCGGAAATTCTTGCCGACTTGACTTTCGGTATGAAGACTTCCATATTTAATGTAAAAATCAGCACAAGGAAACTTGAGTTGGTTTTACACCTTGTAAATATCGTAATAACTTGATTGCTTTCCTAAAAGGATACACATCTTGCATTCAAAAGTAAAGTTTCGACACACTGTCTGTGAGCGTCTTGACAAAAATGTTATACGCACATAAGCATTTTTCCCAACCAATAAGAAAAGACTTGTGGGCCAATGCTCAAAATTCTCTGCCTATCTGGACTTTCGTAGTCCACCTCTTAGGGCAACCCAAAAGATACATCAATCTGTGGGGAATAACTTGCTTATTGTTAATCTAAAGAGTTCCACCCAAATTTCTTGCACGTTAAGGAAAATTTTAATTTGATATGAATGGCGCCCTCTATTATGAAAAATGATCTTTTTTGGCCATTCTAGATGCCCAAGACTGCTGTCAATTTACTGATTTTGTGACTTAAGCCACAGTCCTCAGTAATGGTACTGATTAAAATGTAGTTTTTGAGTAATTTTTCTTTTAAATGACACAATATAGTCCCTGAATATAGAAAGGAAGCATATCATTAACTATTTTGCAGTCTTTTGTCTTATTATCTTTAATCTGCTAAGATGTAAAAACCTGAGTCCCTGTTATTGTTGTAAAAGACGGAATTTTGATTAACATATTGAGGAAGGAATAGGGCACTATGGTTAAAAAAGTGAAAATAAATCAGGATTTTGAAGACTTTAAATTTGAAGTTGTAGGAAACCATTATTTTGGCATTTTTTTTGTCTTTTGATGGGTTTTGTTCCTTCTATTATGAACGGCAATTTGATTCTGTGAGAAATCTGTGTATTAACTGAAGTCTTGCTTCTTTCTCCTCTTCATATATTTCTCTGTGCAAGAAGTGATGACTTCATAGCATGTTTCCTCTTCAAATTTAATGTACCTACCATTATAAAGTTTGCAACTTTGTAAAAGCAAGATTAAGAAGATTAAAATAAGAATTAAGTTCCCTGAAGAATAAAAAAGTGTGAGGGGATGACTACCCTTTCATATCCCCATGGCCACACTGCTGATGGCAGTGTATGATAGCTTCATGAACTGATGAATATAAAACAACTTTATATAATTTTTAGAAAGTTGTGTTGTGCCTTTGTGTGAAACAAATGTTCAGAAGATTCATCTGAATGATAAGTTTCTGATATCACTTTATTGTTTGATACAGCAGATATTGATTCATATTTGTTTACCAACAGTGGTATCCAACAAATTCCTGTCCATGTTACCTCAATAACAGTGGCGTAGGAATTGGGGGCTAGGGGAGGCCAAGGCCCCCCCAATTATTTTGTTGGGAGGCAAAGTACCTTCCCCCCACCGTTCAATAACGAAGGTCTGACAAATTGACTTTGAAGAGTCTGATTCCCTTCATACCTTTTCTTTCTTTTCTTATTCCAAAAGGATAATTTGGGGGAGTTTCCTTCATTTTCGGGAAATTTCCTCCAATTTTCTAGTAATTTCCTTCAATTTTGAAAAACGTTCTTCAACCTTCTTCAATTTTCTGGAAATGTTGTCAAGTTTCCCCAAAATTGTCAATAATTTTCCTTCCTACCCCCCACCCCCCTGTCCTTTACAAATATATGTTAGGATACAAGAGGCTTATATACATTTGTTGGGAAAAAAATCAAAGCTGATTAATTGGAGCCATTCTAGCTAGTTTAATTTTTATGTATCACTTACACACTTCTTTTTGACAGAAAACAAAAGAACTTTCTGTTGGTATTTTTGTAAATGGTATTTTTTTAATTACAGTATCAATCAAAATTTGATGTTTCTGATATCGGTATGAATTTCAAAATTTGTTTAATATTTCAATCTTGAACAGATTTAACTGATTTTAAAAGAACTAAGGGTCGAAGTAACACAAGGTCTAAATTTTTTTAAATTTCTTTTTAAAGAAATTATTTTAATTAATTTCAAAATTTGTGTCAAAGGTTTTCATTACCATCACATGGACAAAAAATGTGTTTGAATATTCTCCTTTAAGCCAATTGAGTTGATTCAATAATTATCGAAAGACTCCTCCAACAATTCAAGCGGTTATTTTTGACAGAATACATAACTAACAAATGAATACATTTTTATTTTATTGTTTTCAATGTCCAATGAGCTCAACATTTCCCCTTTTTAAGGTATTCCTGTAGTAGTGCACTCTTTGACTGGTTGTCATACATGTATATTGTATACGGCATTGACTTGCCCGCTATAGTCTAGCATATGAAACAGGGAAACTGAACTGTCATGCCTACACAAAAATGTGACTACCTTATTTGAAGTTCAACAGGGAAAGGCACTAGTTTCCTCTCCTGCAGCATGTGCAATACCAACTTATTATTATTATGTAGATGCTTATATAGCGCTTATATTGAGAACAAAACTAAGCGCTTTACATTATTGGGTAAAAAGGTGTGTTTTCAATTGCTTCTTGAAATTGATAATGTCACTTGCAGATCTGATGTGGACAGGCAGGATTTGTTTTATTTTAACAGATTTTGGCAGCTAATTTGAAGAAAATAACATTATCCTTTGCAAACATTTGTAATTCTGAGTACAGAATATGTTTTTACAGTTCATTTCATTTCATAAAATGGGATACAGTCTTTTGGAATAAAAATCATGAACAGACAAATAACTGCAAAAATGATTGTTTCCTACAACTTCATATTGTTTAAAGTTTTTAAAAATCCTTACTTTGTTCTCATTTTGACCCATAGTGGCTTATTCCTTCCCCAATATGTTATTCAAGTTTTTGTCTTTTACAACAATAACAGAGACTCTGGTTTTTATATGCAGATTAAAAATGATAAGAAAAAGATTGCAAAATAACTTCGCATTGACCATAATGTTATGCTTCCTTTCTATATTCGGAGACTATTAATGTCATTTAAAAGAAAAATTACTCAATAACTGCAAATTAGTCAGTGTCATTACTTAGTACTGTGGCCCAAGTCACAAAATCAGTGAATTGACAGCAGTCTTGGGCATCTAGAATGGCCAGAAAAAAACTATTTTCATAATAGTGACGGGTGCCCTTCACATCAAAATATTATTTGTTTTGTTAATTACTCCTTATGAAGCAAGAAATTTTAGTGGAACTTTTTAGATAAATAGCAAGTTATTCCCCACGGATTTACATGTTTTTGTGTTGCCCCAAGAGGTGGACTACGGAAGTGCAGAATAGAGACCTTCGGCCCAGTCGAGAAGATAAATAGGACACTTGCGTAAGGAAATGATTGACATAATTTGAGTGTGTATCTGCATCGCCTGTGTAACCTTGAACATATAATTTTACACCGATGTGCGTCCTACGTGCGTGTTACCTATGTTGCCGCATACAATTTGTAGGCCTAGTTAACAAAAGAACAAGGGCGTTGAGGTAGTTAAATTTGAATAATCATAATAGTGCGCAACTACGCAATTGTCGCGTCTTGTAATGAACCTTGCAGTGTGGTTTTTTGTTGTATCTGCGCCCTCCTTTTTCAAGTGAGGCGCGCGCGTTTGTAACATTAATTGCAATGCTAACGTCCTAACGTCCTGTGCACAAGACACTAAATTTCTTCCAAAAAATTGACAAATTTAAACCCTTTTTCACAAGAAATTTGGGAAATCTATTAAAACGTAAGTTTAAAAAAGTTGTTAGCTTTATGTCTGTATGGTCACATTAGGCAAAAGTTCAGGGCGTCGGTGTTAATTTTCATGCTCTTTTGTGACCACTGTACTGTAGAAGAGGTTATGTATTTTAGAGATCGTACAAACGTTAGCCTACACTGTGTCACGAATGCGATTGTGTGAAGCCTAACGTTAATTGTTACTCAGACTGAAAGAGATGATGAAGTAAACAATGACCAACGTATTTTTACGAATAATAATGAAATATAGCATTCATAAACAAATGAAGAAATAATTCACCTGAACCACTTAATTCTATGTCTGCCAATCAATGATATCATCTTCTAAATAATTTTGCACATCCCGCGTTTGAAAAGCAAGACATTTTCGGCTAGCGAAATAGCCCAGGTATTACAGTAGCACTGTCAATGTCATTACTATACTCACGTCGCACTCATTCATGATTCAGTTTTAACACGTTAAAGCTAACGTTAGACAACGACAGAAAATATGTTACAAAAACCATAAAAAAATGTCAAAAAGTCACAGGTCTTCAATTTTAAGGCTTTATCATAATAAATTACTCTAATGCATATGTAAATTTGTGACATCGGAAGCAGTACAGTAACTGGAAATGAGGAAAGGGGCGGGGGACCGGGGACGGACAAAATGAAAGGTTAAAATTTGCATATCTGTTTGTAAACAATCGCGGCCTCGGCAGCTGTATTTAAAAAGGAGGGTTAACATTACCATGTGATATTACTTACTAAAAACTCCAAGCACTGACATAATAAGTGTGTGGGTGGGGTGGGCGAGGGGCGGATGGGCAAGGGATCTGGACATTTGTAAAAGTGTGTGGGGGTATATTTCCTTGGACCCCCTCTTCCGGCTCCATTATCTCCTGTTCTTCCATGTCTCACCCAAAATAATTTTGCACAAGCTACGTTTGAAAAAGACATTTTTGGCTAGCGAAATAGCACAGGTGTCACTATCACCACTCACTCACTCATGATTCAATTTTCATTATTTAAAGTAGACAAGTAGCTTAACAACATTTCTAGAAATTATATTACAAACCATTCAAATGGCAATTAGTCCGCTTAAAAATTGACCATTTCACAGCTTTTAATTCTTAAGGCTTTATTCTAATAGATTATTCAAAAGTGTATGTAAATTTGTGACATTGGAAACAGTGGCGTGGACAGGGTAAATTGAGGAAAGGCCGGGGCCGGGCTGGGAGGGGGAGGGGGTTAAAATTTGTATATCTTTTTTGTAAACAATTACGGCAGGTGCATTTAAAATGAAGGGTTAACATTACCATGTACTGTTTTTACGAAGGTAATGACAAACTTAATGCACTAACATAACAAATATATATATATATATATATAAAAAAACGTGTCGTGGGTGAGGTGGGCGAGGGGCGGCTGCCCCGGGGAACTGGACATTTGTAAAATTGGGGGTATGTCCCCTTGGACCCCTGGCTCTGCTTGTTCCTCCATGTCTCATGAAAATTATTTCTCCTCTTTTTAAAAGAATCTGAATTCGGAGGAATCATTTTTAGAGAATCATTCGTTTGAAGTATACTTACTCAACAAACTTGCTACCTATTGAGCTATTCCAATAGTTTTTTTTTTAATTAATCTGAAGAGATATAGTGTATAAAAGGTATGAAAAAGCTTGAATTTGGCCAAAACAATTTTTGTTTTGTCTTTTACCGACCGACTTTTTCAGAATAAGATGGGTTAGCCTACACCAAACAAACCATTTTTTAAGCCTGGTCTGATTGGCCGGGAAAGAGACAACCTATTCCTGTGTAGTAAGCAAAGAATGCTGGTTCTAAATCTTTATCCGTGACACTCAATCAAAATTAAGTCAGAATGTTTTTAGAGACTGAAAATTTAGACAACAATTTGAAGAATAAGGCCTATGTTATTGGTCTACCATGAAATATTTTCATCTGTATTCTTTTCATGCACAAGACAACTTTTACATAGACTATATATATATATATATATATATATATATATATATATATATATATATATATATATATATATATAATATATATATATATATATATATATATATATATATATATATATATATATATATATATATATATATATATATATATATATATATATATATATATATAGGCCTATTGAAAATTCTTCAAACTGTCTTTAAAACTTCTTTAACTGTACTAGATCATGCGGAGACTACAGCTAGTGCTTTGATATGCCTATTTGTTAGATTATTCTGTTCATAATTTAAAACTCTTTCTGCTGCAAAATATACTAAGTAATAGTATATCGGAACTAACCACCCACTCAAGCTAACTATTCCACCCTTAAATAAAATCTAAAAAGCAGAACATGCATGGTGTTAGTCACTTTCACTAACTTAGAAGAAACAAAAGAAGACAAAAAGTTTCAATAGGAGGAATATTAGGGAAAAGTACTGTTTATATATTCATGATATATATATATATATATATATATATATATATATATATATATATATATATATATATATATATATATATATATATATATATATATATATATATATATATATATATATATATATATATATATATATATATATATATATATATATATATATATATATATATATATATATATATATATATATATATATATATATATATATATATATATATATATATATATATATATATATATATATATATATATATATTATTATTATTATTATTGTATTATTATTGAAATTATTTATATAGCGCCTCTCCCGTAGATCGAAGCGCTTTACAATAACATTGATAATACATAGACAAACTCTTAATAAACAATATCAACAACAAAAAAACAAAAAAATTGCAGGACAATAAAAAGCATAAAAGAATTGATAAAAAATGAAATATAAACAAAAAAACTAGATAAAAAAAACAAAAAAATTAAATATCATAGACAGCATAAAACTTAATCAGTAGGAAAAAGATGAATCTTAAGGGCCTTCTTAAAAGTATAAACAGTATGAGCCTGAAGGATTGCAATGGGTAGATTATTCCACAAACGTGGTCCCACGACAGAAAAGGCGCAGTCCCCACTGACACGCTTAGTTCTTGGCACCACAAGGCGAGTGACATCCTTGTTGGCGGATCTTAGACCAACGCGTCCAGGCTTATAAATATGCAGCAATTCTTGAAGGTATAACATTTACCTCCTGTGGTGTAGCGGTTATCATACATGTCCACAGACCACGAGGTCCTGGGTTCAAGCCTGGGTTGGGTAGATACGCCAGTGCACCACAACTGGTTATCAAAGGCCGTGGACATTGACTTGGTTGTCGATGTTATGTCTGTCCGTACGTCGTACCTGTGTTCTCGCCCGGGTCGTATTAAGCGTTTCGTGGTAGCGTTGTTACTATCATAACCGATTACGCAGGTGACGACTCCGTCATTGTAATTGTGTGTTCACTCGTCGTCGTCGGCGAAGGTATGACGGCGCATTTTTTTTTTTTTTTGTAATGCAGTTGTACACATGCAGTACGATCTTGAAATCGATTCTCTGCTGGATGGGCAACCAATGAAGAACACGCAAGAGGGGGGAAGCGCTTGTACGTCTATCAACACAAAAAAGTATGCGCGCTGCACGATTTTGAAGTCTTTGCAAGCGTTGAAGGTTTTCACGTGATATGCCACCAAGCAGGAAATTGCCATAATCCAGCCGAGAAAGGACGAGAGATCGCACTGCATGAGCACAAGTATGTTGATCAATGTACCGTCTGATTGTAGAATATTACGCAAATAAAAATTAACAGTATGACATATTGAAGAGATCTGGGAATTCATATTTATACAAGGTTCAAACATGATACCTAAATATATATATATATATATATATATATATATATATATATATATATATATATATATATATATATATATATATATATATATATATATATATATATATATATATATATATATATATATATATATATAT
Organism: Chiridota heheva; assembly: GCA_020152595.1. Lineage (NCBI taxonomy): Eukaryota > Metazoa > Echinodermata > Holothuroidea > Apodida > Chiridotidae > Chiridota > Chiridota heheva. The sequence goes on along the minus strand of JAIGNY010004247.1, from coordinate 1,111,795 downwards.
ATATATATATATATATATATATATATATATATATATATATATATATATATATATATATGTATATATATATATATATATATATATATATATATATATATATATATATATATATATATATATATATATATATATATATATATATATTATATATATCTATATCTATATATATATATATATATATATATATATATAATATATATATATATATATATATATATTTATATATATCTATATCTATATCTATATATTTATATATATCAATATATATATCTATATCTATATCTATATATATATATATATATATATATATATATATATATATATATCTATATCTATATCTATATCTATATATATATATATATATATATATATATATATATATATATATATATGTATATATATATATATATATATATATATATATATATATATGTATATATATATATATATATATATATATATATATATATATATATATATATATATATATATATATATATATATATATATATATATATATATATATATATATATATATATATATATATATATATATATATATATATATATATATATATATATATATATATATATATATATATATATATATATATATATATATATATATATATATATATATATATATATATATATATATATATATATATATATATATATATATATATATATATATATATATATATATATATATATATATATATATATATATATAGAAAGAGAGAGAGAGAGAGAGAGAGAGGGTATGAAGTGAGGGTAAACGTGAAAATATGACAAACCCTCTCAGAGATTCTTATCAAACAGCGCCTGACCGGAATCGGAAAGACGTAACTCCATCATGCATAAGTAAAACTGAATTGTCTCATGTAATATCTGTGTGCCGGATAACATGCCCCAACACCGCCGCATGAACACCCTTGCCCTTCTGTTAATTACTTTCTGTGAATTCCCCACCCTCCCTTGATTAGTAGCATCTGAATAAAAGAACTTTAGGCAAAACTTCAGACCATATCAACACAACATCCGGATATGCTGGTGAGTAGTGTAGATAACCTGCCTAATCGAGCTTTCGATTACATGCAGTGGATAGTGCACTAGGTCATTGGTACCCAAATCAACGACCAAATAATCCGGCTGCATGTCTGTTCTTTGGCGTACTCCTTGCAAACCGGTTTATTGCCTCCAGGAACTGTGCTAGTCTCATCCCTGAGAACCCTCGCCAAATGACGCATAGGAGTCCTTTATCTAGGTTCGGCTCCTTTTGTAGCAAGCAGGAAAAAGGCCGCCCAACGAACTAAACTATCGCAGACAATCCACACCATATCTAAAGAGAAAAGATACTAAAACCTTATTAGAAAATAATAACACAAAAGTGATATATTCCCATATTCCAATATGCCCATGGATTTTTATTTTTTCATATATGATAGAGAAAATTTGTAGAAACAAAGCGGTGAAAAAACTATGTTGATATCTTATTCCATTAAAAAGTTAAAACTTATTAAAGAGTAGAAAAATGTTCTTCGTACAATACATGTCCTTCAGCTTCGTGATGTCATCAAGCTGTCAAGGCAATTCCAGCACAGTTCTTATGTAATTTTTATAAGTTAATCACACTTTTTTTACATTATTGAACAACATGTTTGATTCATTATAGAGATAGGGTGGAATATATTATTTTCAAGAGCACATTTTGTATTTTTCTTGGTGTACATTACATTTACAATGAGAAAAAATCCAAATCATTTTTAACGAAATACAAAAGACGTTTTGTTTAAATTGTCTCTATGACACTCACAGATGTTGCCACGTATCAGTCATTTTTGTCCAAATTCAAAAATACTTTAAAATTTCGTAACTTCTAAACGAAATAAGATATTAACATAGTTCTTTTCACCAATTTGTTTCTAACAAATTTCTCTATCATATATGAAAATACAAATCCATGGGGATATTCCAATAAGCTACGAACTATAAGTTACCACTAAGCAAAATGTTGCTTTTTAAAGCCTGGATAGGAAGGCGCACATAAGCCCTGAAACAATCAGAATTCCACCTACCCCAGGTCTGAATCTGTGAGTTAGAAAAAAACAAAAGAGCTGCACAAGTAGCATCCCCAATGCGAAAGGAATGGGAAGTAAAGGCCCCCTCCACCCCTTTCCCCCTCCTATCCCTTCAGAAAAGGAAATAGCCATCTTACAGTGAAAGAGGACCGTCAAAAGAAACAAAATGATGAATTAGAAAGATTCAAATATCTTATTCCGTTAAGGATATATTCAAGTCTAAAGTTTGGTATCATTAGTGTAGAAACGACTGAAATCAGACTAGTTGTGATGTCATAGCCTCAGATTCCTCGAAATCTTTATGTATTCTATCATGATTTGTCCTATCATGATTTTGTGGCTTAAAAACCATGGCTGCATGGGATGTGTCCAAAAGTTATGTAAACTGAATCTAGGGAGGGTATTTATAGTATACCACCTGAAGAATGTTCGAGAAAAAATAATCTTATTAGTGAACAAATTTAATAAACTTTCTTTAAAGTACATTAACAATTGTTAAGAATAAGAGGATGAAGACATTAACTTTCCGTAATAGATTTACAGCACCAGTCATTTCTACACAGATGTAGCAGAGCTTTCAAATTCAATATCTCCTTAACGTAATAAGATTTGTGAACGTTTTTGTTACCAATCTCTTTCTATTGAAGTCATCTTTTATATAAGATGAACAAGCTTGACCACTGAACTAATCCTTTAATAAGTGGACAATAAGTGGCAGAGGTGCTTTTAGCTACAGACAAACCCAGCAACCCGTTAACTTCGTGGTTCAGACTAGCCAGTGAAGAGGCGGCAGAGGAGACATCTGATGCTCTGCATGAGGTGCCAGCCTCTGAAAGGCTGCCATCTTGAAAACGAGATCAAGCATCAGCAACACCATTATGTAAACCTGGAACATACTTGACTTTAAAAAGAATGTGGAGCTTCCAACAGTGACCACCAAGACTCGCATCATTGACATAATAATGGGACACTTTGAAGTTTGTCTGTAACGATTGCCACCACAGACTAATTATCAGACCAAAATAGCACCCTTTTATTTGCCAGCAATGGGGGCCCAAGCCATAACTGCAGCCACGACCGGCGCAAACTCACAAGCTGCGATAGATAGACAGAAGGGGACCAAAGTAAGAAACTCTTGGGCCACTTGCCTTGCAACCACTTACCCTGAAAAAAGGCACCAAATCCTTCACTAATTGCAGCATCAGTAAACAGCTGCACGTCCGGGCTCTTCACCCAATACTATTCCAAAAAAAGTGATGCCCCATTAAAATTCGCCAAAAATTTAGACCAAGCGAGCAAATCATCCCTGGCCCCGATATCCAGACGAATAAAATGGTGGGGTGTTGTTACAACAATGGTGAGATCAATCAACCTGCGAAGAAAACACCTGCCAGGCAGCCATGTAAACATTCTTACAAACAAAGTTCAAAAAACCAATAATAGATTGAATTTCCTTCAGTGTAACCTTCTTCCTTTCTAAAGCTGAACTTATGGCTTGATGAAGTGTAAGTACTTTCTCCTGAGGGACTTTAACGAAACCCAAATGGGCATTAATTTCCAACCCAAGAAAAGTGAAGCCCTGAGCAGGTCCCACGGGTTTCTCAGCAGCCAATGGAACACCTAGTTCATCACAAAGCTTTTGAAACGAAGCCAAGAGCTTCAAGCAAGAGTCAAAATCCACACCTATAAATCTGTAAATAAAAAATCATCGAGATAGTGTGTGACCCAAACACTGGGCCAAGCTTACACTGAGACTAAACGCAAAACTCCAAAAAAGTGCTAAACTTCTCGAACAAGGAACAAGAAATTGAACAACCCATTGTCAAACATTTGTCAAAATAAAAACTACATTCGAATTTAAATCCAAGCAAATGAAAATCTGAAGGATGAACTGGTAAAAGACGAAAAGCTGATTTAATACACCAAAGATAATGCATAATCAAAAGAAGCATACTAACTTTGCACAAATCATTACCAACACCATCACTCACTGACGAGCCAGCTGGAAATGAAAGATGTTGAATCAGGCAAAAAACACGTTCCTTTTGGGAACAACGCCCAGACTAGAACAAGAGGTGGGGAAAGGAAAGGGTCAGCAAAACAACCAAGTGGAAGCTCATTTTCAACCAAGTGTCATGCAGCTGTCGCGTGCTCTCTAATGGAAAGTAAGTTTGGATGTGGTCTAAAATGGCAAAGCCATTCACGAAATCTGAAAACAAATATGAAAATCCTCAATTAGCTCACTTGCCACATCCTGGTTATGATGTTGGTACAGCTTTTTGCTGGTGAAATAAGCTATATATATATATATATATACATATATATATATATATATATATATATATATATATATATATATATATATATATATATATATATATATATATATATATATATATATATATATATATATATATATATATATATATATATATATATATATATATATATGTATATGTATATGTATATGTATATATATATATATATATATATATATATATATATATATATATATATATATATATATATATATATATTTATATATATATATATATATATATATTCATATATATATATATATATATATATATATTCATATATATATATATATTTATATATATTGAAATAATAGAAATATCGAAATGATAGAAATATCGAAATGATAAAAATATCGAAATGATAGAAATATCGAAATGATAAAAATATCGAAATGATAGAAACATCGAAATGATAGAAATATTGAAATGATAAAAATATCGAAATGATAGAAACATCGAAATGATAGAAACATCGAAATGATAGAAATATTGAAATGATAGAAATATCGAAATGATAAAAATATCGAAAAGGACCCGGTCATAATGTAATAAAAAGTGAGGCACGATCACTACTTTGAAATTCGAGTTTAAGCGATATGAATTTAGACGCCAAAATACAACATCATACTAAATGTTGAATTACTTTGTAACCGATTTGTAATGTATGTTGCTACTATCAAGTTTTTTAATATATAATTGAGCTAATTTGGAGTCTTCATATGCATGAACTTTAGAATATGAACTAAAACAGCACTTAATTGGCATTAGCAGTGAAAAGAGGTTCAGGTCCATTTTAAAACTAAAGATGACTTAAACTGTTAAACTGTTAAAGGGCCATTCTCGGTTTAAGACGCTATATAGGAAGTGAGACAGTGGGAATACAGGGAGAAAGGCTCCCAAATACTATTTTTACTATAATATTTTTGAGCACCTAATAAGAAAAATTCTGCCCAAATTCTGCTAGAGCTTGTCTCTGTAATCAACATTATACATTTTCAAGCAATCTAAATTTGTCACATTCAGCAAAATTGGGCGTATGCAGCATGCATGATTCCCAGCTACTGACCTGACCATGACGGGCATGTCATTATAAAAGAGATATTTTTGTCCACCTTCAAATTTGCATATTTAAGAAACACATGTAAGAAAGGCGATAATGAAGCCATCAAGTATAGCTACACACTAATCTGCTCATAACTATGAACGATGAAGTACTATATATTATATCTGCCTATTTGAAAATAAATATATTCCAAGGAAATCAAAGTGTTCTTGCAGTTAACAATAATAAAAATATATTTCAAAAAATAGCTGATGGAAACTTTTAATGTGAATCATTCAAATACAAATGATATTGTATAACAGCTGAATATGTTATATTATGATTGAAAGGTGGAATGGGTCATTATAAAACTTTGAATTAATATGGGTAAAATAATCTGATGAACTGACGAAGCATATTTTCTTCGAGGGCATCCTATAAAGTGGCAATATTTTATGTTTATACAAAAAAAGTGCCAGTGGGAGGAAGGGCGTGCCCCAATTCCACCAACCATATAAGCAGATAAGAGGGCATAATTTGTATGCACCAACTTTTTAATAGACATGATTTTGAATCAAAAGGACACTATTTTCATGTTTCAGTATATATCTGGAAATATGTCTTCCAATAACATAAACTAACATAATTCGCACTAAGTGAGAGGTATTTTTCTAAAGAAAACGCTTTGAACTCCCTAAAAATTTAGGGGCATCTTTCGTTTTGTAAAGGGCATATTTATGTTTAAAGAACGGAGAAACCTACTCAAATTGTTGTGCGTGGTTCTTTTGCATCGTGTGTGTTAGGTAAAGTTAGCTATAGTTTGTTAGTTTTCTATAGCAATCGGTTAGGTGATGAATTTCTGTATGTGTCTGAGTGTTAAGCTTTTAAAAATATTCGCATTTAATGTATCAAGCCCTACTACCTTAAAAAACCCAGCAGTACTCTGAAAATGCAAGAATTATTTAAAGCAACAAACAAATTTGACTATTCTCGATCTTGTCAAATTTTGCAAAGAAATAGTAGGTGAATTTGATCGTTTATATAAAAGAATTGTTGTTTTCTCTATTGTCCTTGACCATCCTCTTCCGTCCATGCAGTAAATATTGTAAATAATCTTTTGTTAATCTTTTTGCCAACTTTGGACATCTTTGATTGCTACTCTGCGTTGCCATATTCTTTTTTTTTTTCTTTTTTTTTTTGCAGCTTTACTCCATTTGTGTTTGGTGACTGGCGTTACCACATTTCCATTTTTTATTATTTTTCTTCACGTTTTGTCGTTTTATTGTTTTCACTATTGTTTAACCTTTTACACGCTACATTGCAATCGTGTTAAATTTTTGTTGCCACCTTTACATTTGTATTTTATTTGCGTCTTTTGTACTCTCATACCTCAGCAGAGGTGACACAGAGATTACAAGATACTTGTAAACTAGCTAAAGTAACATATCCATGAAGGAGCGATTCTGACATTTTTTTTTTTTTTGACATATATGGCTGTATGGATAAGAATCAACATAGATATATCATAATCACTACTTTTAAATTAATAATAACAAGGTATTTTACCATTTACTTTTTTATTTCAATAGATTGAGGAACATCTTTTATAGAAAAGGGTCAGTTTTTAATTATTCAAAAATATAGTGGGACGTGTCCCCAAATTCCTCTGATTCCTATTATACACGTATGATTGTATTAATATCCCGTTTAAAAAGAGGGTAGCACACATGTGATCGGTTTACATTCATGAAATTGAGCCACTGGCAGATAAATAAGGCTGCAGTCTTGTCACAAGTCAATGGAAAATAGGAAACCTGAAACTTTACCTAAGCCATGAAAGTGTCCCTTTGTTTTGTAGTTGAATGGCAATGATCCAGGGGCGTCACTAAAGTGCACTTTAAAAAAAGAATGGTCAGGTTTGACCATTACATGGTCAACTTTGCACCGAACCAATGTTGGTCAAAATTAAACGACCATAATGTGGTCAAAATTAATCATAATATGATAATTATGGACAAATTTGACCATATTGTGGTTAAATTTGTTGTTCAATTTAATCAAAGTTGGTCGGTGCAGAGTTGACCAAGTTGTTATCAAAAGTTGACCATTCTTTTTTTAGAGTGTGACATTTTTACCCGACAAAAAACTAGTGTTGTCCCGAAAGCACAGTGTTGAAGATAATTTCTGGAATATTTTCCGGAAAATGAAGGAAATTTCATAAAAAATAAAGAAAATTTCCCGAAAAGTTTCCCAAAATTTCCCGAAAATAAAGGACATTGAAGAAAAATTCCGAAGTTAAAGGCAATTGAAGTAAATTTGATAAAAATGTTGATAAAATTCGATTATATCAGGGATTTGTTATTGGGTTCCCTGGTTAGATTAATTTAAGTGGTGAACTAATACAAACTAATATGCAAAACCTCACCAAGCAAAATCAGTTGGGCATTGATATTTTGTTGATAAAAGCTTTCTCATAATTATTCAAAACATCCGCATCTATAATACTGACGCCACATAGATTGATTCAATAACATCAGCCGGAATGTTCTTGGTTTATTATAATAAAAAGCGGTAACATGCAGACTTGGTATATTCTGTATTTCGTCAAAAAGTTTTTCGGCATGGCGCCACTTATGGCGTCACTTATATTAAACATGGAGATACTATTTGGGAAATAGTAATAGTATAGTTTCAAATAGTATCTCCAAATAGTATCTCCATGTATATAAGCTGTATACGTGCATAAGAACTTGAACGTTGTTTGCAATTAACAAATTACAAGACAAGCATGCATGCAATATTTTTGTTGTGAGAGGCTTCCTTTTGAATGTCACACATTGATATTGTGCCATCATAAAAGAACAACAAGAAGAGTAAGGTTAATGTGTATCATTAGTCGATTTGGGGAAATATTGGGAATCACTCTTTAACATTTCACACGATGAAGCAAGGATTTCCCCCACCACTAACCACAACAACTTAGAACGAGCAAAATAACTTAAAACCTCCACGTTTTTACTTAAGGTATAAAGACCATTAATCTATCATTGAACTTGGGTGTGAGATCTTTCTTCGTTTCAGGAATAATTCGGATTATTCGGTCCAGCATGTAACCTGCTTAAATCATGAGACTTTCAACATATCGTTTGACAAGACCCCATACTGGTATGTTTGACCGTCTGAATCCTCGCTTGAGCTTTCCAGTGAAGAAACAAAAGCATAGCAATTACATGCGTGATAACAGCAGTGACGCTAATTTCATCATTCAGTCCATTATGTTTCAAGTTATAATTCGAAAATGCAAGGGAATTCAAATTGCGCAATGAATTAACTGCAATGTAATTTTGTCGGCCGCTTTGCAATTCCTGCTAATATTTCTCTATGATGATGCCCACGTAATATATTTCAATTTTTAACAGTAGGAAATAACTACTGTAAGTCGTTTAGCCCTTTAACTATTTAAGTTATCATTTATCCACACCAATTTTATTATTATTTACACCAATTTCATTATCAATTTAGTAGCTTATAAAAATGTTGTAGACCGCACTTCATGATATGAAGCGGTTTGACGCTAAATTGTTCTCTTTTTTAAAGTAGCAGCTAATCAAAGTGATGTTTAAGTTTGATTTTATGATATAGTGATAAGTTATGAAGCGGTTTAATGCTAAATTGTTGTCTTTGTAAAGCATGTTAAGCAGCTTTTAAAAATAATGTTTACGTTTCATTTCATGATATATACGACGACGAGTGAACACACAATTACAATGACGGGGTCGTCGCCTGCGTTATCGGTTATGATAGTAACAATGCTATCACGAAACGCTTAATACGACCCGGACGAGAACACAGGTACGACGTACGGACAGACATAACATCGACAACCAAGTCAATGTCCACGGCATTTGATTACCAGTTGTCGTGCACTGGCGTGTCTACCCAATTCAGGCTTGAACCTAGGGCCTCATGGTCTGTAGACATGTATGATAACCGCTACACCACAGTTGGTAGACATTTCATGATATATATGTTGAAAAATTATATATGAATCGGTTATGAAGGACTCCTAAGCCAAATTGAGGGCGTCTTTTTGGTGAAATTTTTAAATACTCAGTGACCGATTTTGCCTCCTGTAGTGATAAAATGCTATTGTTTATGAAGCTCAGAGCACTCACTTGGTATAAATAATGGTGTTAGAGAAGAATTTGCAGCTCCCCATGTGGGTCAAGAAGCTTTGGTGAATATTTGTCAGTCTGTAGAAAATTGCGCCCTTACTTTCGGCATAGTGCCCTTTTAAATTACCCTCGTTTCATAAACAAAATAAGAAACGAGGTTGCATTTCATTAAAAATGACCTGAATGACAGTCCGAGAGCAGCCCGACAAACTGGGTACTTTAAAATACCCAAACGATTGGATACTTTTATGTATTACGTCATGTAAGAGAGAGAGGAATTACTTAATGCCAAAATTACATCTTTTAACTCAATAGCATGACAAGTTGAATACAAATAGCGCAAAATCAGCATCTATAATAATAATAATGATAATAATAATAATAATAATAATAATAATAATAATAATAATAATAATAATAATAATAATGATAATAATAATAATAATAATAATAATAATAATAATAATAATAATAATAATAATAATAATAATAATAATAATAATAATAATAATAATAATAATAATAATTAATGATAATGATAATAATAATGATAATAATAATAATAATAATAATAATAATAATAATAATAATAATAATAATAATAATAATAATAATAATAATAATAATAATAATAATAATAATAATAATAATAATAATAATAATAATAATAATAATAATAATAATAATAATAATAATAATAATAATAATAATAATAATAATAATAATTAATAACAATAATAATGATGATAATAATAATAATAAATAATAATAATAATAATAATAATAATAATAATAATAATAATAATAATAATAATAATAATAATAATAATAATAATAATAATAATAATAATAATAATAATAATAATAATAATAATAATAATAATAATAATAATAATAATAATAATAATAATAATAATAATAAACAATAATAATAATAATAATAATAATAATAATAACAATAATAATAATAATAATAATAATAATAAATAATAATAATAATAATAATAATAATAATAATAAATAATAATAATAATAATATAACGACGACGATAATAACGACGACGACGACGACGACGACGATACGACAACGACGACAACGACAACGACGACGACGACGACGACAACGACAACGATAATATTGATAATATTGATAATATTGATAATATTGATAATATTGATAATATTGATAATATTGATAATATTGATAACATTGATAATATTGATAATATTGATAATATTGATAATATTGATAATATTGATAATATTGATAATATTGATAATATTGATAATATTGATAATATTGATAATATTGATAATATTGATAATGATAATGATAATGATAATGATAATGATAATGATAATAATAGTAAAAATATAAAGTTTAAATTTGAAGATTATCCTGAGGCTGCGGAAGGGCTACTTTATGGTAATTTCATTACACTGCAGAAAAATCAAGTGACCGCGACTAGTGGCCGAAAAAAATCACTCATGTTTTATAACATAATGTTGTGTTAAGGACTGATAGTATAGGAAGCATTCAGACATTTCACCTGTACCAAATGTACCTAAACAGACTGAAATCACATTCACAACCGCCAACAGGCACCTCATCGTAGCCGACATGCAGCTTCCACCGAAACAAGAAACAATTCAAAATTATAATATTTAGAAAACTCCTCCCATACCCCCTCCCATATCCCCACCCCCACCCCCCCCCCCCTCCCCCTTCCCCATCTTCCCCCTTCAAGACATACGCAATTTTCAGCATCGGCATGATCATCATTTTGCCAAACAGCTAAACCGGACTAGATATTGAGCTCTGCAGGAATAGATGAAAGCTACACTCCCTGCCTCAACCGCGCATATAGTCAGGATAATTTAAACGGGGGGCAGGGGCCCGGGTCCTCAATAATTCAAATAGGGGGGGGGGACAGGACCCCAATAATCATTTGTAATTTTCATATTTTTTGTATATTTTTAATCACCCCGAGATTTAATTCATATGTTCTCTTTATAGCCAAGATCATGCAGTCCATGCACAATTACAATCTTCAATTATACAAAACAAAAAGGAAGGAAAGAGCTTGGGTGGAACAGTTGCAGGGAGGCGACAGAATTTGCAAGAGACAGAAAGAAATAGAAGAAGCTACTCCATAAAGCCTTAATCTCCACATGAAATATATATATATTTTTAGACTCAAAACATTCTCCGAAAAGTCTGCTGTTTAATGTAGGCTATTTGAAAACAAAATTTTACTGCAAAATTAACAGAATATAACGGCAGCTTTTAATTTATAAAGAACAGTTGGAGGTCTTAATACAATTATGATTTTACCCATGTTTTATGATTCAAGTGAGCAACCTAACTTTCCAAAATGTTAGAAATTAAATATATCCGCTTTTAGGTGCTTGATACTTGATGAAGTAATCCTGATAACAGGATAAGCTCCACTTGAGCTAAACTAGCCTGCGGATGAAACGGAGCTGGACTGCTAGAAGTGGATGAACATTGGGTTTTCAACCCTACTCTTTGCGAGAAGTGTTCAGAGAACCAGGTAGGGTGTATCTGTCCTACCATCGGGACCGACGGCTTCACGTCCCTTTCAAAGGACGGCGAGCGCCATTCAACTATTGCCCACTTCTCTCAACAGCTAAATGGGGAGCAGGAGCTGCAAACGACGTACATCCACTTTGACTGTTTGATGTTCGGCGTATCTGTCTGCGTAACTGAGCTACCTACTCCCGAGTGTTATCTTGCCGCTTACCGCTCTCCTGCTTACCGCTCGCTGGTGTTTGTTGCAACTACCCCTTTACAGGGGTGGGTCCCCATAGAGGGTACAATTTTAGACTGGAGGGAAGGAGTTAGTGGATTTTTTGGTCAGTGGGAGTCACATTCATGCATGACCACAGATCTGTCAGGTTGGTGGTTCAGAGAGGAGACAGTAATCTTATGTTTGGAGATTAGTGATATTCTTGAGGTAGGACCAAGTGCATTTAAAATAATTTTGTTTGTTTTGATAATGAGCAGCTGGCCAGACTAGGTGGATTTGTGATACTTGTGTGTTATTTTATTGTTAGATGCCATCAAAAAAGAAGGATGTCCCAAGTGCTGGCAACCAATAGCTGGTGTTTGTTGCAACTACTCCTTTACAGTGGTGGGTCCCCAAAGAGGGTACAATTTTAAACTGGAGAGAAGGAGTTAGTAGATTTTCTGGTCAGTGGGAGTTCGATTGTCGCTCAGAGAACATGCCCTGATAATGGTGTATTTTTATAAATTAGGTTGTGACACAGACAAATAATTACTGATATTACTCATGGTGCAAGTGTGTTTTGGTAATTAACTCTGATCTTAAACTTAACAATATTTGCCGCTCGGACATGTGAGCTTGATGTAATCTAAGACTAATGGTGGTTTTACCTCTCATCTGGTAAGGGAAGTTAAGGAAAATTAAATAATCGCAACGGTTTATAATGTAAAAGTTGTGTCTTGTTTTTATTTGACAATGTTATGCTAATATGTAACTTGGTTTGTCATCCTACGATGAATCTTTAAACTTCTCCACCTCAAACTAAACGGATTTGTGACATAAATCCAAGTATTTCTTTTGCCCTGTATAACCATACCCCAAACGAAGCCTTGACAAACATGATTACTATACACAACTGCATGAACAGATGAATGTTTTTTTGAGTTTTGCAGGCATAAATGAGAATCGTTTATTTTGACTCATGAGATGAACGTAATGACGCTGTTGTCGGTGGCTTCAGGCAGGACTGGGGTTAAGACTGAACAGCTTGAGGCCCAAAAAGCAAGTTGATTTCTTACCGTATAGGAAAATAGTTTTAAAATAATATGGATGTAGCGATAGACGCAAAGTGTATGAGAACTCCATTTAAAAAAACTCACTGGCAGATATTTTACAAATATAAAATGAAATTAACTGCAATGTTCTTCACTATTTTCCAAAGTGAGGGTCCCTTTGATGCAGTACATGTATATTCAAAGCAGACAACAACTATATAACTCAAGTTACGTCAGCCACTCAAAAAAGACACTCACACATCGCTGATTTACGATACAAATCAAATAGAAGACTGAACAAAGTTGAAGTATACCATTGTTGATGGATCAACAATAACAAAACTCATTGTGCAAGCATGAGAGTAAGTAAATAAGGTGATTCGTGAGATGATCATTCATTTATTCTTTACCCCGAAATACAGAAATTACGTCATGTAGGTTTTGAACATGGTACAAGCTTTGCCTAATCACACTCTTTGAAGAAATATAGGGGCCTACCGTAAAAGGTAACTGACCATGGGGCATGCGTATACAAGTCTCAAGTCATATCACTTCAGCAGTTCCGAACATTCTCTGTTTTCCTTCAGTCCTTATTACAATCGTGAATGATGATGGAAAAGTTCATATTCGTCCGAATAATGACTCGCATTAGCGAAATACCGATGGCAGGGGCGGGCAACCACCGCATAGCAGAAAAAGAAAGACAAAAAGTGGGGTCTGAGCAACCATACTGTAATATGTGCTGGTTATATGCCCGTCGCCCCGAGCGCCAAACCTCCCACTGGGCCCACTGAAGATTTGAGCTGCGCCACTAATATTACTTTCACTTTCAAGGAAATTATTGCCGAGGTTGGCTTGTGCCTCTGGTTCAGAGAGCGGCTCTACCGGACTGATTGCAGTTATAGTCAGTCCGGAAGCATGCCTATTAACAGATTAATAGGAAGATTAATAGCACACGAGAATATTGAAGTCATGCAGCCATATTGTTCAGATGTTGCAATAGATTGTCATAGTTTCTAAATTATGTACTTCAAATATAAAAAATCGTTGAGTTGAATTTTTTTCTTTCCAAAATGGCCGTTTCCCGCCTGAAAGCCTAGCTCTATTGTCTATTATTTCTAATATTTCAAAAACGGCGTGGTGAACATTGATTGATTAATTAATTGATTGATTTTCCGTTTTCATGCATTTATTACAATATCTAGATAAAAACACATAACAATTTATGAGAAAACATATCAAACGGGAGCAGAAAATTTTACTCATGACAGTAATGAAGGCTTTTTCATGAGTTTTAAGTTTCCCCTAAAAAAGATATTTTTCCCAGAGGTATTTCAAATTTGAAATATGTAACATTGCATAGTTGTCTTCATTTCGGTGGACTTTCTTCAATATTTAAGAAAGTTTTTTCAATTTTCGGGAAATTTTCTTCATTTTGTGGAACTTTTCGTGATATTTTCTTTAATATTTGGACAGTTTTCTTCAATTTCAGTTCAGAAAATTTACCTCATTTTGCGGTAATTTTCTTCAAAGTTTTCTTCATTTGTCGGAAAATGTTCACATTTTTCGGCAAATTTCCTTCATTTTCAGGATATTTTTTTAAATATTTGGGCAGTTTTTTCAATTTTCGGAAATTTTTCTATAATTGTTGGGAATTTTATCTTAAATTTTGAGGAAATTTTCTTTATTTTCGGGAGGTTTCTTTTATTATCCGAAAATTTCCTTCATTTTCCGAAAATTTTCTTCTACATTCGGGATCCCTTACCCCCAGTAAACATAACCCACCACGCCACTTGTGCCACACATCTTTATTTCTATGCTTTCTGTGAATATAGTATAATTGCTGCTATAGGAACTGGAGGCTATGTACGAGTGCATAGCCTTGGTTACTAACATATAGGTACAATCACGGGGGTTTCAGGGACGGGTAGTCCAGGGACTCACTTTGTAAGTCGAGGAGGAGGGTCCAGGGCAGAGGCGTGGCAAGGAGGTTTCCAACGGGAGGGGGTGGGGTGGGGAGGGGGATTGGTACAAGCTTTTATTTGCCTACAGTTACTACTGTTTTGCCGAAAAATTGGCAATTAAGTTCAGCGGCGATTTTGACATGAAGAGAGGGGGTAGGCAGATTTCATTTTTGTCCCAACAAACCTACAAAAAAGTACAATTGTCTTATTACGGTAAAACTATTTGTAAATGGGGATGGGTTGGGGTCGTAAAATTATTGGAAATTTGGGTAAAATTATCGAAAATGATGCAAATTTCCCAAAAATAAACACATTTTCCAAAAATAAAGAGGAATAGTGAAAAGGAAAATTTTGCGATAATTTATGCAAATTTCGCTAAATTAAAGCAGACTTCTCGAAATTTAAGTAAAATTTCCGAAAATGAAGGACATTTCACGAAAATTGATGCAAATTTTCCAAAAATTGAAGGAGATTTCCCGAAAATGATGAAATTGTTCCGAAAATGAAGGAAATTTCCTAAAATTTGATGAAAATTTTTCGAAATTGAAGAAAATTTCCCGAAAATTGATGGAATTTTCCCGATATTGAAGACAATTTCACGAAAATTGTAGGAAATTTCACGAGAATTGATGCAAATCTCCGAAAAATGTAGCAGATATCCTGTAGGAAATTTCCCAAATATTGAAGCAAATTTTGACTGAAAAACTGAAAATATATTCCTGAAAATGAAGAAAATATTTCAAAAATTTGAAGATTTCTCGAAAATTGAAGATTTCTGGAAGAAAAGATACCATGATGGGGACCTGACTCTTCAAAATCAATTCGTTAGACCTTTATTATTGGCGGTGGGGGCAAAATGGTACTTGGCTTAATTTGGCGTTAAAGGCCATCTATCGCGATTAAAATGTGGCGGTGTACAATTTATTCCAAAACGATACTGATTGGCCTATCAATGTAAGTGCACGCTGTACATTGTGTTTCGACCAATCAAAACCCAGCTTTGAATTTTATTTTACCTCGTACGTTAGAGACGATAACAAGCCTTTAAACTTTCAAATTCATTTACACTCATGAGTCAACAAGGTTTCCAAATTTGCCGATGAGCCCCTTTCTTCCCCACCCCCACCGTTTTGACTACGCCCCTGCCGGAAAATGTTAATCGGTTCAGAAGGAAATGGTTGGAAGAAAAACCGTTGACGTTCAGACTTTTGTCGGAATTTAATCCTCTTTGTCGGGAAATGCGAGGTTTAGAGTTGCAATGACAGAAAAAAAGAAGAATCGACCGTTTGTCGGAAAATCTGATCTCTTGTCGTAAAATACAATGTACCGGTACCGTACTGACCACTCCGTCTGTTCGTCAGGCCGAGAACATGGTTTCTTTTTTGCCAACAAGCATGCTTAATTTGCCGACGACCACAAAGTTGGGGAGGTGCGGCACCCCCTCCCTTTGGCTACGCTCCTGGTTCATTCAAGGGCCCGCTTTTGGGGCTCTGGGCAAAGCCCCGGTTCAGGACCAGGGGGGAAAAGCCTTCGGGATCGTTGTGCCTGCAGGAAAAGTTACGAGCAGATTCATACGCTCTAGAGAGCAGTAGAGCTAGAGCTATGTACAGTTACAGCATACCATTATTGCATCTACGTAATTCGTCGGTGTAATAAGGTGTAGAAATACGTCAATTTTTGGGATAGGCCTATTTCATAACTTCTTGAAGAAATATTTTCTGAAAGGCGACCCACCCTCTTTGGGGACGCATGTGATTTATTAGAACAACTTTAAAAACATATCATTCAAATTTTGTCAAACGAAAAAGAAAAAAAAAAGGGGGAGGGGATCGTTCGCACCCGACCCACCCCTCCCCCCGACCCGACCCACACTCCCTACCACCACCCTTGGTGACGCCTATGATATTCAGTATAATATAAAATAATAAAATACAATAAAAATATAAGGTAATACTTCAAATCACTACAAAAATCTTGACTCTTACACTTATATGAAAAATGTTATGAAAAATGTTTTGTGATGCCACATTTTGAAATTATTAACACATCACAACAAAATGTTATAAAAACATTTTGTTTCAATGGGCCAAATTTTATATTCAGAACACGTTCAGATATACTTACCAGCGATGTTTAAAGTTTTCAACCGATTGATGTCACATTTTGACGCCGCTACAATCGTGACATTTATCGAGAAAAATACGTGGGGATGATGGGGTTTGTAATAAGTCATCATATTCATCGATACAGAAAAGTAACATCAAATCGTGCGTTTCCAGGATATCATAGAAACACCCAGAAGTTTTTTAGCGTCGTCAGTGGCCAAAGGTTAAAGTTGCAAACGACGTCGTTTTTCTATTTATAGCACTTACAATGGTAAATATACAAAAAGATTGACAACGCATCACAATCCTGATTTTAAAACGACTCTACATGACAATTTGATAAACATAACTGCAAAACGTCCGATCAGATACAAAGATTTTAAGTTAGTAAACAAAAGTAAACCATTGAGAATCAAGCAGTGAGTACAGTTTTGTAGTATTATGTATTCATTTCATACTTGTTTTTTTGCGTTGTTAGGCAGGGGATTACCCGTTCTTAATTTTGTAACGTTAGGCTCAATACTGGCTAATTCCTAAAACTTCAACGCCCAACGTTAGTTTGTACAGGCCTAGGCCTAAAACAGCAACCGTTAGACCTTGTCCTTACGTTAGTAGGCTAGTACTATTTACAGTACCATGGATGCATATTTGTGTGTCTGAAAATAAAATCACTGCTCACTAACAATTATTAGCCTACTGACACTGTTACTAAACCGTACGTAACGGCCTAACGTTTGTGAGAAGGACTCACTAGGCCTATGCCTTTCTCTAAATTCTATTTCACATAGTGTAGGCTATGTCTATGTGTAAAAAACCGCACTTTTTTTTGGAGCTGATACTTTTTCTAGGCCCTTAGTGCCTAAGCAAAAATTTTATACACCCTAAAATTTCACAACCTAATGACATGTTAACTAGAACTCAGAAGCAACTCAGTCTAAGAAAACAAATACCTTATTCATTACAGTCTACAGAGCCAAATTCCTGAGAAAATGAGCCTTCTTTTAAAATTTAATTTGCTGTTTGGTTGTTCACGGCTTCAGAAATGGAACGTTAGTTCGGCATCACTGCTTAATTCTAACATAATCAAGTGAAATTTGTACGCTCAGTCGCGTGAGCATATATGCTTAAATGTGCAAACATTTTGGAGTAAACTTCACAAACAAATGCCTGAAGAAGGTGCAGGTCATAGCATTGTACGCTTGCATTTTGATGCGTTATTAGGTTAAAAATTGTTTTAATGACGCACATCACATAAGGCTCTTCTGTCTTTTATAGGGAAAATTTCATGATTTTCCGAAAGATTTTTGATATTTTATTCTTTGCAGAACACTAGTATACAAGTTCGACTAGGCCCACTAATTGATTTTAAAAATTAGATAAATACATTTTTATGTAAAAAATAGTTTTGCGATCAATTTTGTTTGCAAAATTTTGTGCCATTTTTGTGCCATTGACTTTCTATATTGTGTGGGACAAGATTTTCAATGCACACACATTCATGCCCTAATCCAGAGGGCTAGGTGACTACGTGATTTGGGCATGAACATTTGTGCTAGCCTAGGCCTAGCCTTAGTATGTGTCCACATACCCAAATAGAGCAGATCTCCAACTCTACTGATTTGGGTATGTGCCCATGTTCATTAAAAAAAAACATGTACATTGATGCACCCCTACTGATATTTTTAGTGAAATGACCTTCCTAAATCACTCATCTCTGTACAAAGTCAATGGAACTGAAGTAAATTGACTCACTCCAGAGTCACTCTGGTGACTTACAATGTGGTACAATGACGCACATATTAGTCACTGTTTCATATGTCAATGACTCACCTTTGACTGACATTGCCGGGGGCAGTAGGGGTGTGTCATGCAACTGACAATTGCATTATTTACAGCGACCCGAATTTCAACTATCCCAGAATTTCAACCGCCCTTAATGTCACCCACCTTGGCAAAGTTTTTATGATTTTTTACGATTATCAATTGTTATTGAACTCCATTTTCACTAATTAGATGTTTTATAAACTGATTATGAAGTTTAGAATATAATTGTATAAGTTTTTTAAATATTTTTTATCAATACCGACGATTGTACATTGTACGTTTTGCTGGTACACCTCTTGGGTAATTAGGCATGTTTAACATACAGTGGTTGAAATTTGGGTCAGTCACGGAATGTTCGAATTTACCAACACTGTTCTATATATTTTTACTGAAATTTCATCATTTGAAGCAACACCACATATCCCAAATCAATTATCATACATTGTTTCAAAAGATTGAAGATTAAGTCGGAACATTGATTAGTCAATATTTTGTGCCTGGCCCTGAAGTGGTTGAAATTCAGGCCTGCCATGCTACTAGGCCTACTGACACGTACGCAATGTAGGCCTACTGAGTCCTGCAACTACTGCGCATCCTTGTCACTCATGAATTTATGTGATGGAATAACATGATGGATCATGGTCATCATACCCAACCCTTCAATCACTAAAGAAATCAAATGAAAATCTTATTTGGCTAACTTAATTGTGGCTCCTTTGCAGGCCCTTAGCTTTGCTGTTTCACAGGGGCGACCCGCCCCACCCCTCCGTGTGCCCGCCCTACCCCTGATGAGACAAAAATGAAAGTATTATTATTTTTAAGATTTTTTTTTTTTTAATTTTTTTTTTTTTAACTTACTGATCTTAAGTAGCCTCATAAATGGAATATCTTACATGGATACAGAACACAGGATGATAACATAGTAAGCAATTGTCCTGTTTGGCTAATGACTGGTTCTTATCATTCAGAATAGCTTCATTCTGAGATGTATGATCATAGCTAAAATTCCAGAGGTTCTTCACCGGGGGATTGAGTTTAAAAGGCCCCTGGACTCCACGCCAAAAAGACGCAGCACTTCGCCCGTGCATTAATGTGCCCCTCAACAAGTCTAGCACCCTGCCCCTTTTAAAATCAAGCTAAGGGGGCTGTGTACACGGTTTGTTTGGTTGCACAGATATCTGAATGAGCAAGCACAAAATTATTATTTTGCGTGGATTTATAATGCAAGAAGCAATGCAAATTACTTTTTAGAACGGATACAGTAAACTGGATGATATGTGTGATTAAGCAGTTGGTAACTTGGTATAGCACAGGGAATAATTATGAGGTAGTACCGAGTTCTATAAAATATCAGGTTCTCAAAGGGAACAAATTTGGTACGGTAGGTGATACCCTCTTTACCCCTCCCCTCCCCCCCCACAAAAAAATAATGAATAAATAAATATAAAAAATATTGATAAATCAAGAGTGACCTGAAGTTCACACACCCCAAGTTTGTGCACTGTCTTGTTCTCACAAAATAACACCTTGAAACAAAAAACCCTATTAGTTCTAGATCAGTCTTATTACATGTTTATATCATGACATAAGCTTCAAATGGTATTTTTCGTCAAAATTGTCGCTGACTTTCAGCAAATTATATTTTAGGCAGTACTGTTCTTTAGCCAATTCTTTAGCCAATTTAGATTAGATTTATTATAAACAATAGCATTCATTTCTCCCCTTCATGAGCCTACACCTTACGCTAACATGTATTCTGTGATACATGTACGATATACATTATCCTATAACAGAATGAATGTCAGTGTACCAGATCCAGGTGTAGGCTTCTGGAGGGAAGAAATGGAAGATATTGCCTTATTCTACTTAATGACAGTTTGGATAAAAAAAAAAAAAAAATTTTTACACACAGTACCTTGGATTGGAATTCCACTGATTTCAACTGTAGTATTATATATTATGCCTAAATATCAAAATATATTACAAGGTACAGTAGTTTGTGAAAATAACAATGTAAGGGCCAACAAATCAGTACTTAATATCTATTTATCTCTTTTTTTCTACAGTAAACTATGTCCTGGCAAGAAATTCAGTATGAAAAGACTGTTGGACCAGATAAAGATAAGGACATCACTACAGCAATTGGGGACCAAGTAGATCAAGAGATCGATACATCATTCCCTCTAGAATGTCCAGAAATTTCTGAGTATGCCCAAGTTGTATTCCAAAATGTCGCTGAAAGCTATAAGCCAGGTTTGTAAAGACTCAATTGACTTTTACCAGCCTGATTTTTTTACTTTTTTTATTTTATTTAAGTGTTTTAGATACATTTAGATGCAAAAGACAAGTTATTTTCTTGAGAGTTCTAGATATATTGTTTTCTGCAGGAGTTAGTTTTCCATCTCCATTAGAAATGGCATTTTATTAACATTAAGACAACTGAAAGAAAAAGATGGAAGAATTACTTTACTATCATAGCTGTAAAATGATTAATATTTACCTTAAGTTTATCTCTTTTCTTCAAACAGGAAAACATGTAGAATGTCACTACACTCTCACTTCAGTTATAAAACCTTACTCAAGAGATTGGGTTGCTATTTTCAAAGTGGGATGGAGCTCCACCAGACAGTACGTCGCCTATGATTGGTCACCTTTCCCTAAAAACTTCAAAGAAGGTTGTGAGCATAAACAAACTGTCATTTTCAACGGTAGGTTTTAAATGCTGAATGTGGCATTGTCAATTATCTAAACAAGACATCCCTTTTTCATGTAATTGCATTTGCTGTGTATTAAAAGGAACTGCATTACCAACCAACAATAATTTTATATTTATTGTTTGATAATAGATAGATAATATAGAAACAAAGGTCTTATCATCTCTCTCTAACTCTGATTAATGTAATTTTATAAAAAGTTATTTCATTTTTTTATTTGCCATTTTGAAAATTTTGAATTAAAATTGCAAAATGACCTTAACTTAGTAATCATAAGTTGTCATGCTGTACTTACTAGTGAGTATTGCTAATTAAAAGAAATGTGACACCTAGACACAATATTAGTTAAATGTTGTAAAATCAGTATTTTAAAAGACAAAAGCTCAACAAAATATGTAGTATTGTTAGCTCTTCATCTGACCTAAATTAGTATCATCAATTGCTCAGATTCTCTGATTTAAAAATTGCTGGTTGTTTTTTATTAGGAAATTACACACAAACAATGCTAGGTGTATGTTATATATGTCTTCGTAAATATTCTTTGTGTATACTTTGTATATTGTTCACTATTACAATGACTAAGTTGTTCATTACACAGCCTACTATCTCCCACAACAAGAGGATGGCGAGTTTTACCAGTTTATCTACATTGATTGTTATGGAAAGATGCGCGGAGCAAGCACACCATTTCAGTTCCTCGAATACCCAATGGACGACTTTGTGGAAATTGACGACGCCAGCATGGACATCCTTATGATCACAAACAAGCACACGTTTGCAGAGGAAAATCTTGAACGACTACTAAAGGAGAAAGATTCGTTGTTGAATGAAAAAGAAGAAATTGAAGCAGAAAAGCAAGGATTGATGGAGAAAGTGGAGTCTCTTTCAGAGCAGTTGAACGGCAAACAGGAAGAGCTGCAACAAGTAGCAGAGGTAAAGATTCATATTATTATCATCAAAGGAGCTTATAAGACCCAATAAAAACAAATTATTAGCTTATTATTATAAGCATATTTTTCTCTCCAATCAGTCATTCAGAGTCTGTACTGTACTTCAGTTCTTTCTACTTTCTACCCAATACGAATGATTGCTTCAGGTAGTTTTCAAGTTTTATAACACCTTGATGTGGTTGATCTGATCCGCAGCGCTGCAAAGTACCAAAATCAATTAGCTTGGGGGAAAAAAGAAAAAGAAGTGTGTCCGCATCATTTTTCCAGCTGAGTTAGGGTGATAAGCTAATAATTTTTTTTACTGGGCCTAATCATTTATTTAGAAGTAACCTCTTTTGACACATACAATAAAACTTTAACTGTTTAGTGGTCCGTTAAGCACGATCAAACAACATGTTATCGTCCATTGTTAAGGCTTACAGGTGTTTGTTTGTAGTGGTAATCCTGCAAGTGAAAATCTGCAATCTTTCCTCATTTGCTTAGCTCTCCAAGCAGGGTTCGATAAATATAATATTCTTATTTTACCTTTCTTATCTTACTGTTGTATTGTTTGGGATTATACTTAAGAAAGTGCTGCGTGCAATATATGGTATTCCCTACAATAGTCATTCTAACCCTCTTTTCTGTGACCGTAATGAATTTACTATCTTTGAACTACACCCTTATCTTTGTATTCAACTACTTTCATGATAATCTTTTATGTAACTTCTCCAATTTTTTTCTGTCAAATAATTCTTTTCATAATTACCACACCCGCCATGCTAAATTACTTTCCATTCTCTATTTCTCTCTAACAAGTAGTCAACATTATGTTAAATACTCTTCTATTGCAAATTGGAATTCCCTTAACTATTAAAAACTTATCCTCATTCAAACGTAAAGTAAAAACATTACCTTCTTTTTATAGAATTCTGTAAGTTTTTCATCGGGCAGTATCTATGTAATATTTTCTTTTCTTTTTTTGTGTGTAAAATCTTCTTTTTCACACTTGTATTATGTTTGTGTAATTTGTAAAGGGGTTACCTCTCTTTACAAGTTCTTTTGAGCTTTTTAAGGATCCCCTCAACTACATAAAGCTTTATCTGTTTCTATTTGTGTTCTGTAACTAATAGAAATGGTTGAAATAAAGTTGTACAACAAATAATCAACCTGAAGGCAACTTGTCTATCTGGTATTGAACTTGGCACTTATTGTAGTCCAAAAAGAAAATCATGTTGCCCTGAAAATCATACGTGCTTCTGTTTAATACAAACTGTATCAAAGTTTTGATTGTTTGACAGGTACAAATTTTGGTTGCCTTAATGTGGTATTTGGTTTTTCTGAATGAGTGATTTGTCAATCCCTGACTTACAAGCCCACAACTGTCAGGTTCTATCTTTGTTGCCATTTTTGTAAATTGACTTCAATCGTATGCAACAGAACAGCCAAATTATATTTTTTTATATTTGAATTACATGTACATCATCTTCATACAATCTTCAGCAGTGTATTTCTTTGGATGTTTCACTACTCTGTTTAACACAGAATAAGATATACACTGTATATGATATATGATCAAAATAAGGTTTTCCCGTTTATTAATTTATATGCAGTTTACCATGTGAGCTATTAATATTATATGGATAGCGAATAATCATTCCAGTGTTTGTAGTAGCCTAATATAACTTTGAACATTGTTTACTTAAGGATACAAAGAGCATTTGCCTTTAATAAATGTCAGTGCTTGAATAGTGTTACATTGTGGTGCAGAGTATTCTTTGTTATTTACTTGAACACAACCTTGTCTGACATTCATGAATGACTCGTTTCAAAAGGCTTTCAAACTGCTTTGACACAAATCACATAGTAGGTGTGGGTGGTTAATTTTGTTGTAGGTAATTGGTACATTGTTTAGTATTTTGAAGGAAAAGAAATCATTGATTCCTTGAAAATTCAGTATCCTAATAGATGATATGACATCAATTGGTGTAATGGTATGAGATTCAAATCCTAGAGGTCATTTTCATATGTACACTGACTAGCCAAAACTACATACTTTTTCCATAATAAGGTGTAGTGTTCAATGTGGGACATTTTACAAACAATTACCTACTATGGTATATTAAAATCCTATTAAATCCTATGATTGTATTTTGATACCAGTTGCCAGCTTTGCTGCAAGTTCTTGTTCTTGACAGGTTTAGCAAAATGTGAATTAGTAGTTGCAATTTATGGGACTTATAGTAATAGCAAAAATATTGAAAGACTTCATATTTGGAAAGGAGCATTCCAAGTACATTGTGAAGAACCTAAGGCACACAGAATTGTGGTGCCTGCCTGGTTTCCTTGGGAGTGTCCACGGACTCTACTGTATCACATGGAATGAATTCCTCTGTAGATTTTGACCATTTTCATTTTTGCTTGCCTATTTTTTTCTTACCTATTTTCCATTCACACGCCTTTGTCTTAGGATTGCCACACACTCTTTCAGGTTTATTTTAGGCAGTATTCCGCTATGGCTTTGTTATCTCTTGAAAGAAAAGTGAATAGTAATTAGGGATTTGTATGATGAAGTATTAACATTCACATTACTTCAGTTCCAAATGAAGCAAAGTAAAGAATCCCTGATGTGTTTGCATAGATTATAATTGGGGCTAAGCATCCTTTGTGTGACTTAATTGGAGTTCTGCCAAGTTATAAAAACAGCCATCTGGCAGACCTTACCTACAATTTGATCCCTACACACCAATATTCATCATGAATATTTGCATGACTGCTCTCATGTATTGTGACTTTCCCTATTTTTGTACACATGCTATTCTTCACATGCCCATGTATACTTATTCCTTTAAATTCAATTTAAGAATAAGTTTCTTTATTTCTCATGCATCATTATCTCTGTTAAATCCCTTTACCCATACAGAATATTCCAGATGAAATAAGAGTTGTAGTATTAAACTATTTGAGTTTTAATTTCTTTTAGTCTTACAGTTAACTCTTACTGTTCTGGATAGTTAGGAAACATATTTTTTTGTATTGGATTTCATTTTGTTTCTCATATTCCAAATTGCAACAAATGTCTACAGGTCCCGGTCTATAGCTGTACATGCACTTTCTGTTTTGGATTAAATTGGAACCTCATTCTCTCAGTAATAAGTCATTCTTTCCTTTATTATTTTGATTAAAGATAACTATTTTTCTTTTTATCAATCTTTTGTGTAGGAACTCAATAATTCCAAGAAAACAATGGAGGAAGAACACACAGTCCGACTCGAGTCCATCAGAACAGAAGTAGAGGAACTAAAAAGAGAAAGGAAGAGGGCAGATGAGTCACTCAAACAGATGGAAGATGCCCTGTTGGAGATGCAGAAATCCATGCAATCCCTGGAGGAAGAGAGAGATAGACTCAGGAAGGAACTTCAAGAAATGGCTCAAGAAAAGGAGGCATTTAAGGTAAATAGTGGACATAAGTAGTCAGTGATAGTGTGCTTTGTAATTAGCTCACTTAAAAATAAGGGTTCTATAATGAACCAAATTGTAATATTGACAGCGCTTTTTCAGATCAGGCATAAAAAATGACTTGTTCAGTTCCTTAACTAACTTTGTAGTTGCATTCTTTTTCATTATCTTTGATATTTTGTGGATGAAAAGGATTTTATTCAAGCAGTTTTAGGATCTGGTGCACAATTGTCCAAAATATTTTGAGAGACTACAGGTTAATGAAAGTGGGTTTTTTTTCAGTGAAAGTTCCATTCAGTTGTTTGTCTTTTTAGTTGAAAATATGTCAATTTATATTTGTATTTCTGCCAATATTGATTACACTTAGGGTCATTAATTTGGTTGATCATTGTAATTAATTCTTACATTTACAGTGTCCGTTTTTACAGGACTTAAGTTTTAAAATATAATGTTTTCTTTAAAATTACAAAGATTTTTAATCAAGAATTTGGGAATTTAAACGAAAAAGTATATGCCAATCAAAATACCATTTCATGCACATATACTTTTTCTCTGTGTAGGGTAAATTTGCCTCATCTGATAGCAACAATGAAGTGCTGCGCATGGAGATTGATAAACTGAAGAAGCAGTTGTCAGAGCTGGCTGAGCAGCAACAAGCAGTGAAGGAGAACGAAGGAATTCTACAAGAGGAGAAGAGGAAAGTGGAGCATCAGCTTCTTGTAGCTTCTGCAGACAAGGTAAGAGCACAATACCCAACTTTATTTTGTAATGTAAAATATCATATGAAGGCACGCTTTAAAAATAAAAACGAGATTCAAGTCATTTATTACATTCAAAGCCCTGTTTTTGTCTGAAGTACTACTCAACCTAAGGAAGAAGTGTCTATGAAATGCAAATGTTATTATAGCTGAGGGATGAAAAGCATTGTCTTCTTGTAACAATTCACAATTTGACTGATGAGAAGTATCACTGTAGTGGGTCCGTGTTTTTGCATCCATCTTATAATTCCAATTGTGAATTACATTGGAACTAGTTTGTTGCTGAAAATAGCGATTATATGCCTATTAACTTTGATTGACCTGTTGAAGATGGATGTGTGTTTCTTTATTCATCAGGAACATCGATGTAAACTGGAAGCAAAGATGCAACAGTTGGAAGGGTTCCTGGCATCAGCGAAAGCAAGCAATACAAAGCTTAAGACAGAAGTCCAAACCCTTCAGACCGTTCACCAGAAACTGTCCAATGATTTGGAGGTACG
Organism: Chiridota heheva; assembly: GCA_020152595.1. Classification (NCBI taxonomy): domain Eukaryota; kingdom Metazoa; phylum Echinodermata; class Holothuroidea; order Apodida; family Chiridotidae; genus Chiridota; species Chiridota heheva. The sequence goes on along the minus strand of JAIGNY010004247.1, from coordinate 1,084,124 downwards.
GTATATAACCATTTTGTATTTGTTCTGAGTCAGTATTTATAGAAAAGTTTATTTAGTCCTCCTCTCCCACCCCTCTCTCTACTTTGTTTTTTTCACCCATGCACCTCCTCTCGATCCCAGTTTCTGATTTTTAGTTCTCGTATTTCCCTCAATTTCCCGTTTTCTTTCTTTCGTACCTCTAGAATGATCTAACCTCTCAGGCACAATTTGACCCTCGTTGTCGTGGTGCATTAAGCCCTCATCAAACAAACAAATGTTTGGGATGAATATATGAATCAGATTTATATTGTCAAATTTCTGTACAATTGTTTTATTTTGGCAGTACATTATTATTGTTGGAGATGCTTGATGAATATTTAAAATGAATAAAAAGAACTTTATTAGGTTTTATTAATGGCTTTAAATGGGAGTAAAGTATTTTAGACTTTCAAGGTTATTTGTTATTTCACAGTCGTTAATGAAGAGATCCAAAAATAGTCATTGTACAATATTTTATTCCCATTTAGAGACAATTTTTAAATTGCTTATTTTGGTTAACAGAAAGCATGCATTGAAAGAGACTCTGCCATGACCTGGCAGAAGAGGCAGGAGGCTGATTTCCGTCAGAAGCAATTGAAAGCTGAGAACTATCTGCGTCTGTGTCAGCACGAGGCTAGTGAAAAGGAAGGTCTCCTACTGGATCAGGTGACAGCTCTGAAAGACGGCATGGTCAATTTGGTGAAGGTAAGCTTAACACTTGTTAAAGTAATGGTGTAGTTAGTGTTCATCAATTTTATGCACATCAAATGACCGGTTTACTTCATACTGTTTGGTGGGATAGAAACAGAATGTGTTAGGGCTGTGACAATTACACATGTAAAGGTTTAAACGAATGAATCTTCGATTAAATGCTTAGTCTAATCCTCCCAAAAGTTTAAACGTTCGCGATTCACAATTGCCATTGAAAATCAATGGAAATTCAAACACACACAAAACTTTCATTCAGTGACTCTTACAATTCAATCTTTACATACGATCAACAAAGGATCTAATACCTTTTAAGCATGAGTTTAATTTTGTACTAATTAGCTATGAATGTGGCTGTATTTGGCTTTGATTCGCCAAATTTTGAGATCTACTACTGATGTGTAGGCTTAGACTCGATTAACAACACAACAGGCATAAATCTGCATTAGGTCAACACCTGTTTTACAAGCTGTAAAAACATTTAAATGAACAAGAAATTCAGCCGTTTAAACGTTTAGGCTATTAAATGATAATGCACAGCCCTAGAATGTGTGTGCACTACTATAGGATAGATTGAATGTTTATGTAATAAAGTGTATTTAGAACTGGAAAAATAACATACAATGTAATAATGATGGGTAATATTGAAAATAAAAACCTGTAGGACTAATATATATCAGAGTTTACATTAATTTTTCTTGTGTTTTCACCTTTATAGGAAAAAGAAATGGCGTTGCAGAAAACTGATGGCTCGGATGCGGCATCCCAGGTGGCAGTGCAAATGTTTGCTGATAAAATGAAAAGGGCGCAACAGAACCTCCTGGAAGAACAGAGGAAACGAATGGAGCTTGAAAAGAAGCTGGTAAGCTTGTGAGCTTTCATAGAAGTGATTTAGCCGAGATTTTATTCAATGGTTTAATAGTCCATCTTGCACTTCTCGTGTTAGGATCATGTTGTGATTCATTTTTGTGTCATAGGCTTTTAGACAACAAAATAATAGATGTAATAGTCAGTGCATGATAGCTTCTGAAATGTTTGTGTATTGCTACATACTAAACAAAAAGATCTAATATGCCTTCCAGTCAAACTCTTCAGATACCTAGAGATGCAAGCAAAATTGATAAGGCTTCCACCTAAAATACAACCTATTATGGAGGTTATATTTTATTAGAATGAAAATTTTAAATTTTAACTTGGGGAATCCAAGTAGAAAGTATGGGATTGAGATATGTGTGGGGAACTTGTTTCGACTTATAATATCTTGCCAATTTTTCTTAAAGGCCTCCATGCAAGTGAGCCAATCAGAGAACAGCGAGGATCTAGAAAATCAGGTGAAATATCTGTCAACTCGATTGGAGGATGAGTCAGCCAATCACCTTCAAAATGTCCAAGACTTGACCAAAAATGTAGAAGATTTTAAAGCCCGTCTTAATATGGCAAAGGATGAATTTCAAAAGTTGTACATAATTTATAAGAAGGAGGAAGAAAAGAACAACAAGTTGGTAGAAAGAAAGAAAGAGAGTGAATTTGTCCTGAGAACACCAGCGGAACCAGAGATTGTTCGAGGTAAGTTATAGAAGGATCTATATATAGTGGATATTGGATCATGTAGGGATATTCATTTAAATGTCAAGATACATTGTAATATTGATCTCTATTGATAAAGAAAGCAAATTACTGACGAGCTATTGCTCGTAAGTTTCATTAAATTGTCATTCTTTAAAAAAATTCCTCACATCATGTGCTCTTTGATTGAATGTCTTCGATTGAAAGTGTTTTTCTTTTAATTAACTCACTCTCGTAAGAACTGTTTTGATTGTGACAATTCTTCAGTAGAATATAGTAATTGATACTTTTAGAATATGACAGGTGTGTCAACAGAAGCTTGAATTAAAAAGTAAAAATTTAAGTACCAAAAACAAATTTCAGTTATTTCATGTTGCTATAAAATGTTGTTTTATTGATTGTGCCTATAATGCAACATATAGCTAAGAGAGCATGACTTTTCCCTGAAGAAAGAAAAAATACCCTCCTAAAATGCAATGTGGATAGAACGTACAAATGCCAAGTAGTGAATAAAGTTAAAAGAATATATTGTTTGTAACAAAGTAGTCCCTAAGTATTTCATGTTTGCTTTTTTTTTAATTCAGAAACTGAACAGACCACACAAGCAGCCTTAAGCAGATCGTTTAATGACACTGTGGGAGAAGATTCTCGTGATCGTACAATGAACATGGAGGAGTTGGCCACCCAGCTAGCAGATTTGACCGTAGAATTGGAGAAGAGAAAGAAACGTGCTTTGGAATACCAGAAATTGTATGAGGTGAGATTGATGAGAAATTTGATTGTATCTGTGTCACATGTGCCAAATGTAGTAATAAATGCTTGTATACATAACCCACCATACATACATGCATATGATGGACAGTACTTTGTCGTGTATGATTGCAAGTGTAATCGATTGTGATTGCAGATGTACTTTTCCATGTACATTTGCGGGAAGTGCATTCAGTAACTCAGTGTTAAGAGTTTGTGGTTACAAATGATAGAACACCATTTAAGTCAGCAATACATAAATTGCGTTGAAAAAACTGGTTTGAAGTCTTTATCCTATGATCTTATATGAAACTTTTATTGTGTGTGTGAACATGATGCTTTCAATAAGGAAGTTTTATTCTGGTGCAGAGTGTGATCTTAACTTTATCATAAGCTGGTAATGTGAATTTACATATGATTTAAACTGCTCTTGCATTTTAGGAGGAAAGAATGAAGAGAAAACAGAAAGATAACCTCTACAAGGAGCTGCAGGAGGTTAAAAGAAAGAAGGAAGTGGATTTTGATCTCAGATACAAACAGAAGAAGGTACGTACATTGATGCAAGTCTTGTTTTAAATAGATATCAATCAGTGTTTTGTTTCATGCAGTGTCATATTGTGCAGTGCCATATTTGAAGTTAGTTTTTGCTATTCTCTACGATGCAATGATACAATAATGTTATGTAATACATTATATTTTGACATGACATAATATGATACAACCCAATACAGTATGATATGAATTGTATTATTTCTATAATGAAAAAACATTCTTCCAAGTTTATTGTGTAGTGTGGATTGTCAAGTTTTGATATCACACATTTTGAAATAGTTGTTATTATTACCAGGCTTTGATATAATTTGATATTCATCATGCAGGATGAACTCAAGAATTTGCATGACAAATTTAACAAACTACACCAGGAGCACCTGAGGATTAAACACATCAATGAAAGCCTTAGATTTGACAAAGCAGAACCCAAGGACAAGTCTGACGACAAGAGGTCAGAACCCGAGTACCAACGCATCAACAGCCGGGTCATCAGAAGGGAACCACGACAGACAGTTGGTGCCGCACCACTGCCTGACCAGATTGTACCCAGAGGTCCACCTCAGCAATACGTCAACCCCTATGTTGAGCAGATGAAGAAGACTGAAAATGTGTGTGAAAACGCACATGGGATAAAGCAAGAATCTTTTGAAGATGTGCCATCTGATCTGGACAAGCTGTGCTATCCACCTCAATTGACACCACCACTAGAGCCAATCCAGACCCCAACTGCCAAAATGGTTGCACTGAAGGCTTCATTGTATAAAGATGCAGAAAAGAAAGGTAAGCTATAATCTTTTCTTGTTGTTGAATACTTGTCTTTTTTCTTCTTCTTTTCATTTTTTTCTTGTCTTATATTTAATTTGTATCAATAATGTAGATTACTTTAATAAGTATTATGTTGTATTGGGACACAAGCTTCATTGACCAAGAAAGCTCAAAGGTACATGTAAGTTAACATAATACATTGTTGCCGACCTGGTGCTTCTTTATCTGTCTTCCTTCTGAAGTATCAACCTCAGAATTGTTACTACAAAGTTCTTTACATATATTATAGTATACTGAGAATACATTTTGCTTTTTGCATTTAAAATACATAACCGAACTTAAATAACATCTTTAGTTCTAAAGTTTGTTCTTTCAGTTCAACCAAAAAGTAATCATAACTTTTTTTTTTTTTTTAGTGAGAGGTCAAACTTTTTTTTTTTTTTTTTTTTTTTTTCCGTTTATTTCATTGTTTACTTTATACGTATACATTGTTCACTTTAAACATATACATTGTTCACAAACACTTTCTGTTGCTAATAATTATAATCATTGTCTTTACAAAGTCTTTTTGTTATTTACATTCTATACATATATACATTGTCATTTACCATTGTCCCATCCTTCTTTCTGCATATTTATACATTGTTCACAAACACTTTCTGTTGGTAATATTTACAATCATTGTTTTTACAAAGTTTTTCTGCTATTTACATTCTACACATATCTACATTATCATCTACAATTGTCTTATCCATCTTGCTACATTGTTTGCAAAACAGTCATTGTTATAGCAATGTTTTCTATGCTATGTACATTTTATACACATCCCGATCTTCAACAATAGCATCTGCTTAAGCAGTTAAGAGATCTCTGTAATGGTAGTACTCGTACGAGAGATTATACGACACAATACTAGCTACTATACTATACTTGAATGGAATATAATGGGTGAATGCTTAATTAAAGAATTTCAAGAAACGGTCTGCACCTGCATTGGTCTTATTCAAATGCTTGTAGACTTTAAGGTTGAAAGATAAAATGTTATGAAAGTGATTGACTTGAGGTTGGGACTTCCTAGCTCTACATGTATAGATATAATACTTAGCATTTATAACTAAAAAAATTGATAGGGGATCTGAAATGGTCGAGAAACCGAAGAAAACAAGACCCTTGTCTAAATTTACAAGGGAGTTGATGGAGAGATGCATAGCATCCCTCCAAAAATTAGCAATAATGGGGCAATCCCAAAATAAATGAGAGATACTTTCATTACAAGTATTACAAAAGTACAAAGTGGGAATCTAGCATACCAATTTTGTGTAAAAATTATTGCAAGTAAGAACACGATGAATGAAACTAAACTGAAAGTAACTTGAAGTCTGGAGTTGGAGACCGCCCTATGTGGTAACAAAAATATTCTATCCCAGTCTAAATTATAAGAGAACTCTTCGCTCCATTTGTTAACACAAGTGGGAGTCTTAGTATATACATTCACAATAGATGAATACACAGCTCTGTTAAGAGTGACTTTAGCATTGAAAAGAGAGGTCAAACTGATCATTTTGTTTCTGAACAGGAACCCCTCCACAAACTCCTGAGATTGATGATGCAGACATGTATAGTCCTGACTCAGGACCAACGCCTCCTGCCAGTGCTGACCTATCTGAGAGTGATAATATTTATGGACCACCACCAGTTCCTAACTCTCCATTGCCCCCAGCTGCAAGGAATATTGAAAGGTAACACCCACACTTCAACATGCTTTTATTTGAAAGTATTGCTTATGAACTAATTGTTTAGGTTGATATGTTATAGGTTCAACCAGACTCCATTATTTATGACAGAAAATGTAATTGTTAAAACACATTCAGATTTATGTAAACTTTCTGCTTGATCAGTAAGTTGTAGTAAGTTGCCTTATTTATTCAGTTTAGTGAAAGCCCTCTCTCTCTGTAAAGCCATCTGTAAAATACTTTTTCCTAAATAATGTTCTTTGTCATTTGGACCATGTTGTTACAGTCCATTTGCACCATGTTGTTACAGTCCATTTGCACCATGTTGTAACAGTTCATTTGCACCATGTTGTAACAGTCCATTTGCACCATGTTGTAACAGTCCATTTGGACCATGTTGTAACAGTCCATTTGCACCATGTTGTAACAGTCCATTTGGACCATGTTGTAACAGTCCATTTGCACCATGTTGTTACAGTCCATTTGCACCATGTTGTAACAGTTCATTTGCACCATGTTGTAACAGTCCATTTGCACCATGTTGTAACAGTTCATTTGCACCATGTTGTAACAGTCCATTTGCACCATGTTGTAACAGTCCATTTGCACCATGTTGTAACAGTTCATTTGCACCATGTTGTTACAGTCCATTTGCACCATGTTGTAACAGTCCATTTGCACCATGTTGATACAGTCCATTTGCACCATGTTGTTACAGTCCATTTGCACCATGTTGTAACAGTTCATTTGCACCATGTTGTTACAGTCCATTTGCACCATGTTGTAACAGTTCATTTGCACCATGTTGTAACAGTCCATTTGCACCATGTTGTAACAGTCCATTTGGACCATGTTGTAACAGTCCATTTGCACCATGTTGTTACAGTCCATTTGCACCATGTTGTAACAGTTCATTTGCACCATGTTGTAACAGTCCATTTGCACCATGTTGTAACAGTTCATTTGCACCATGTTGTAACAGTCCATTTGCACCATGTTGTAACAGTCCATTTGCACCATGTTGTAACAGTTCATTTGCACCATGTTGTTACAGTCCATTTGCACCATGTTGTAACAGTCCATTTGCACCATGTTGATACAGTCCATTTGCACCATGTTGTTACAGTCCATTTGCACCATGTTGTAACAGTTCATTTGCACCATGTTGTAACAGTCCATTTGCACCATGTTGTAACAGTTCATTTGCACCATGTTGTAACAGTCCATTTGCACCATGTTGTAACAGTCCATTTGGACCATGTTGTAACAGTCCATTTGCACCATGTTGTAACAGTCCATTTGGACCATGTTGTAACAGTCCATTTGGACCATGTTGTAACAGTCCATTTGCACCATGTTGTAACAGTCCATTTGCACCATGTTGTAACAGTCCATTTGGACCATGTTGTAACAGTCCATTTGGACCATGTTGTAATAGTCCATTTGCACCATGTTGTAACAGTCCATTTGGACCATGTTGTAACAGTCCATTTGGACCATGTTGTAATAGTCCATTTGCACCATGTTGTAACAGTTCATTTGCACCATGTTGTAACAGTCCATTTGGACCATGTTGTAACAGTCCATTTGGACCATGTTGTAACAGTCCATTTGCACCATGTTGTTACAGTCCATTTGCACCATGTTGTAACAGTCCATTTGGACCATGTTGTAACAGTCCATTTGCACCATGTTGTAACAGTCCATTTGCACCATGTTGTTACAGTCCATTTGCACCATGTTGTAACAGTTCATTTGCGCCATGTTGTAACAGTCCATTTGCACCATGTTGTAACAGTTCATTTGCACCATGTTGTAACAGTCCATTTGCACCATGTTGTAACAGTCCATTTGGACCATGTTGTAACAGTCCATTTGCACCATGTTGTAACAGTCCATTTGGACCATGTTGTAATAGTCCATTTGCACCATGTTGTAACAGTTCATTTGCACCATGTTGTAACAGTCCATTTGGACCATGTTGTAACAGTCCATTTGCACGTCCAGTCCATAACAGTTCAGGTAACTTTAGATAAATGGCTCAAAAAATATCATCTGTAAACTAATTCTCCATTATCTTGGGTGAAAACAATTGTTATTCAAATCCTATGATTCCAAATTTTCTTAGAATTTGATATTATTTTAAAGATAACATCAAGTTGTCACTAGTCCTTTATTATTATTTGTTATATTTCATGAGAGCTTGACACTATAATAAAGTTATTAGTGATTGGGTTGTAAACAATTCTATCGTTTTGATTCTACTCAACAGATCAGCAAGCCCAGCTGAATTCCATGACGCTGTGGAATTCCATGATTCAAATCCCAAGCAATGCCCAGAGTGTGGTATTTCATTTCCAGCCACCTTTCCCGATCAGGAATTTGCCAAGCACATCCAACAACACCATGCAAAACAGTGCCCCAAATGCCATAATCTACTGGAAATAGACATATCCGACATAGAGTACAGCCGCCATTTGGAGGTATGCCGAGAAACTCGACGTCCTATTGAGGCAGACTCGCCACCAAAAGCCTACACTGACAAATGCCCTGTGTGTGATGAAACTCTGACCTTTTCCTCTGAGAGGGATTTTATTACTCATGTTGATGAGCATTTTTAAGAATTGCAGTTTATGTAAAAGACAAATCATTCGTGTAGGAATTTGCTAAAGATATTTCAAAACTTATCTAAACCTGTAAGAATTTTGCTTTGGGTAAACAAGAAATGACTTTTGAGCAGAATATGTAATACAAGGATATATTGTAATGAGGTGAAGTGTAACAGAAAATAAGTTTGTGTGATTATTCACTTTTTTTGTCATTCATGTAGACTTATGTGACAATTCAATTGTAGAAATGTAGCAAAAGCTTCTCTAAAAGAGAATATTACAGTTTAACAAGAAAAAATGTGTAATTGATTATCAAACATTAAACGTGTTTTGACAAGTAACAAAGCCATAGTTTGTAAAGTTCCAGTGGATATGAGACTATTCCTAAATATTGATCTCATTCTCATAGATTTATTTGAATAT